>NQLW01000050.1:1563909-1574490 GCA_002312845.1 Kalanchoe fedtschenkoi | reverse complement strand
ACCTCCAACAAAAACAAGCCATCCACGAACAAAAGAAAAGCCAGCTACATAGATCAGGTAGAGCCCCAGAACATTGCAAAAACATCGAGAGACAATTCCACAGATGTCATCTGCGTCAGCATGGTTGATAACAATGTGATGATTGAAATGAGGTGCTGTTGGAGAGAATGCTTGTTACTCAAGGTCATGGATGCAATGAGCAGCCTCGGGTTAGATTCACATATGGTTCAATCATCCACCTCAGCTAATGGGATTCTTCAGCTAACTATCAAATCCAAGGTCTACTCTAACCTCTACCATCTTATGCGCTATCAACTTCTACACTACAAACCCATCTGGATATTGCTGCTTTGGGTTTTGACATGTTTGGATGTGTTTTTGGCTGGCAGTTTAAGGGGTCAGGCAGTGCTTCTGTGGGAGTGATCAGGCAAAAGTTACGGAGAATATTGGCTCGAAGTTAAGGGCATCCCCATTGAAGCTTCGTGCGAAGGTTTGTGTCAGGCCACGAACCGCTGGAAGTTGGTTCGTGGCTTTCTGACACAACACCGCTTCGTCTGCACGAAGCGGTTCGTGAATTTAGCTTATACGGCGTTTTTAAGTTCAAAACGCCGTATATACTTAAACGGCGTTTTTAAGTTCAAAACGCCGTATAAGGTGCTTAAACGGCGTTTTGAACTTAAAAACGCCGTTTAAGCTACCTACCTTACACGGCGTTTTTAAGTTCAAAACGCCGTATATGGTATTTATTTAAATATTTAAATAAAATTATAACCGTTGTTTATAACGTTCAATATGTTATTATTTTTATGGTTTGATGAAATATTTTATTATTTAAATATGTGTTATTTTATTTATTTTAAGTTTGAAATGTGCTAAATTGAATGTTACGTTTAATACATTATTATTTTTATGGTTTGATGAAATATTTTATTATTTAAATTTTTTAACATATAAATATTAAAAAAAAGTAACATGAATTAATAATTATAAATAATTACATATTTAATGAATTTAGAAAAAATTTAATTAATATAATATGAAAAAATAGAAAAAAAGTATAATATGACATGTGTGTCCCATGAACAGAGGTTTGAGAAGTTTGTTTCAATGGGAGTTTAGATTTGTGAAAAAGAAATTTATGACAATGTTGAGTTGGCGTGGCATGACACAAACCAATTTTTTGGTTTGTTTTAATGGGGATGCCCTAATGGGCAAGTCTTTTTGCCATGACACATTTTGACTTAAAAAGGTGGCATCTTCACTCAAACCAAGCACTAGAGAATGATGAAGCAATTAGAATACATTATCATCTAATCAAAAGTAAGCCATTTCTGAAGATATGCGTTACATTATAACTGTGGGACTCCGGAGCCAATCCATGCTTTTAGACAGGCAAATGTTAAAATGCGCCGAGGACCGACATGGACATCCCCACGCCATGTCATCTGAGGGACCTGATAATGACAATCACTCACAGAGGGCAAATCGGCAGACTGGCATTACGGACAGTTGCACAAATCTACTCAAAGAAATCAATCAGGTAACATAGGCCATATCAGGTTCAGGGTTACGGTCCAGATGGTGGTGTGTTTTGACTCCAGCAAAGTCCTTCACGCCGAATCCAATTTTTTCAAACTTACCCTCCTCGTTACTCTCCCTGAACTTCAAGTAATCTCGGCAGACGAACGGTTCATAGAGCCTCGGGTTTCCTTTTCCCATAACTTCATCAGGTGCGGAGACTACCTTATCATCCTGAAAGCACCAGAAGAAAGGTAGAGATAGGCGGTTAACAGCCTGCCTCAGGATGACTCTGTGCTCACATGACCGTAGTTGATCGTTGCTCCAAGCCTGCATCAAGTCTCCGACGTTAACAACCAGAGACTCCTCACATGGCATGATGTCCATCCATTGACCTTTTCTTGTCCTCATTTGCAGCCCACCAATCTCATCTTGAAAGAGAATTGTGATACAGCTCATGTCTGTGTGCATTCCAAGCCCTTCGGCTTCTCTCTCTTTTACATACCCCGGCGGCGAGTAGTTCACCAGCCTGAAGTATCCGTGACACTCGCTGAACTCCCTTTCATCAAACTTCTTCAAAGACTCATGTCCCAAAGTAGCCAGTAGTAGAATCTGCATGATTTTCTTCGCCAGCTCCTCCATCTTGAGTCCATATTCTTGCAATAGTTTACTGCAGGAACATAGCGATAACTTCAGACCTCAGTAACCAGAACAGCATAAAAGGACAAGGAAGATGGAAAACAAACATCACCAGAATCCGGAGTTGTCTCGGGCGAACAACTCGTCAGCAGACTCCTTAGCAGAATCGAGAAAATCCGGCCCGGATACTTTGATGCACTCAAAGAAGGGAGAAGCGATGAATGGCGGAGTGTACGTTTGCAAGGCAGAAGACGGACCGATCTTCAGCTTCTGACACAAAGGAAGCTCAAATATTTCCTTGGAGTATGAACATATCTTGCCATACGTGTCCTTAGAGATACCGCAATTTGTAACGTAGAAGAAGCCCCACTCCCGGCAAGCCCGCGAGAGTTGAGAGAGAACATGCGGCTCAACAGGTTGTGATAAATCCAAGGCGAAGAAGTTTACAGGAACAGGCTCACACTCCGACATTATTCCGACAATGATAGGATCCTTAAGTAGGCTTCTAGGCTCCTAGGCTTTTGCATAACTATACCTATAAATACATATGAAAAGAGGCGTCGAGAAGCTAAAGAGAACTATAAAACCAGCTACAAGAGACGTCAAAGACTCGAAGCAAATCAAAGCTCAAATAGTAAACACTAAAAAAATAAACAAAAGGGGAGGGCATCATCCCATTGAAACTTTTTGGTGACTTTCGTGTCAAAATGCTTCATGTTAACATGTGGAAGATGATTTGTGTTATTATGTTAAGAAGCTATTCATGAAAAAATTTTAATTACGTTTCATCTCACAATTAAAGATGAATCTTGAAAAACGAAATGTGATTAAATATCAAATGTTAATTTTTAATGACGCTTCATACTTTTAAACGCCACGCTTCATATTTACAAACGTGATTAAAGATCAAATTACGTTTGGAAGAGTGAAACATGATTAAATATCAAACTTTTAATCATATTCATCCTTACAAGTGTGATTAAAAATTGATCTTTAATCACGTTTGGAATATGAAATGTGATTAAAGATCGTCATTTGACTTTTAATCACGTTTCACTCTTTTGAACGTGATTTAAGATTAATATATATATAATTAAATATAAATAATACGTGGATTCATGTTTAAAAATTTGAAAATTTTATTTCAATATGAATAAAAAGTTTGTGTAAAATAAAATTTATGACAATGTTCTGACATGACACACCATGTGGCACGTACCTACTTTGTTTGAATGTGTATGCCCCCAAGTGCTTGTCTGAATAACTTTTCGATAGGAGTGACATCCTCTTTGTAGGCTAGCTCATTTAATACCGTTAGATTATGAACCTACTAAACAAATTAAACAACACTTACTGTGAATCACACTTTCGAAAAGGATTAAAGATTAAAAAAATACAATTATTGTGGACACCACAGACCACAATGTAGGGTATACGAAATTGTCAATGGAGCAACTGCAGAAGCTACCAGCAGACATTCATAAATAAGAATGAATGATTTAGCACTAACGACTGTCGGTTTTGTCCGATGTTAAACAGTTCAAATGTCAGGGAAGACAAAAAACTCCTATGAGAGTGTAAAAGCTTCATTGTAATGTAAACCAAAACCATGTAACATCGTTTGTGATAGTAGATTGGTAACTTATCGGTGAGGAAAGGAGAATCATAGACACTATTCCCATTCGATGGTCGAAGGAGGCTTCGATGTGATGTCTTGAACCACGCGGTTGACTCCTCTAACTCTGTTGCAGATCTCCCGAGACACGTCGTCCAGAAATTTATGTTCGAAATTGTACCTGAGTTGTTTCCTAAGACATGAGAAGGAAATATGATGGAAGAAGAAAAGTGACGTGGAAACATTAGACTGACTGACCAATCGGCCGTCATCCCATCTTGACTGGTCACAGCTCGAAGCGCAACAACGTGGGAATGCGTCCTCTGATCGCCTTGCACGCCCACGGATTTAATCGGTAAGAAGACAGCGAAAGCCTGCCAGATCTTGTCGTAGAGACCCGCTCTCTTGATTGCCTCGATGAATATCTCATCAACCTGCAATTAAGGATTCGCAGGAGATGTTGACAGCTGATGCGTAAAGAGTGGATGAAAAGTTAAAAAAGGCTGCGTACCTCCCGGAGAATCTCCAGAGCATTCCCTTCCGTCACATCGCCCAAAACACGCACTGCCAGCCCAGGTCCTGGGAACGGATGGCGCTTGAGAAAGCCAACCGGTACGTTTAAAATTCTGCCCAATTCGCGGACCTTCAACAAGCATTAGTCCTAAACGTCAGCTTCAGGACAATTATAAATGTTTCATAAGGATGGATCTCGTTGAGTGTCCAGCTTGGAAAAATACCTCATCTTTAAACAGAAGCTTGAGCGGCTCGATTAACTTCAACTTCATGTCCTTGGGAAGCCCCCCGACATTATGATGACTCTTAATTGTGTGAGAGTGGTTTCTTCCGCTCCCGGGGGGTGGGCAAGATTCGATAACATCAGGGTACAATGTCCCCTGGACAAGAAAGGTAGGTCTTTTCCCGATTTTACGCTCCAAATCCTGACCAAATTCGTCAAACACCGAGATAAACTCTTTCCCGATAATTTTTCTCTTAGCCTCAGGGTCCACTACACCTTTCAGCTTGGAGAGAAATTCCTCTTTGGCGTCAACGCATGTCACCGGTAGATGAAGTTCTTCCTTGAAAGTCTTCATTACCCTCTCTTGCTCATTGAACCTGCATTGAACCTGAGATATAAACAACGAAAAAAAAACGTATGAACGAAATTCTCCGCTTAGAGAACTGACCTCAATAAGCCATTATCAACAAAAACACAGTGGAGTCGGTCTCCGATTGCTTGGTGAACAAGCGTAGCCGCCACTGTGGAATCAACACCTCCGGACAAGGCGCAAATGACATGATCATCTGGCCCGACCATCCGTTGGATGACTTTTATCTCCTGCTCCATCACATCCTCCATCTTCCAACCGGCTGTCACTCCACAGATATCGAACAGAAAATGCCGCAGAGTATCCATTCCTTCCGGAGAGTGAGTCACCTGCCATATATAACAAGTCCACACACATCACACCACCAAAAAAAAACTAAAAATCACCATCAAGCAAAGCTACCAATTCCAATGTTGCCCAGAAACTCAGAGAGTGTGCCGTATCTCGTAACAGCTTCTAGAACGGAAAATCCAGAACTTGAAAAAACTTCACCTATAACTTTAGTAGCTTTAAATTACTATTTGTATGTTTGAAAAACCTTCGGAATTTGCTTAGAGATATATTTGTTGGATGCAAGTACATATGAACTCTAATATTTCTATCCCATTTTTGTTCATAACAACTAACTTTTTGTGAATTTCTCAAGTAACAAGTCAAAATAATAGATTTTTAAGGAATTTAGTAACAATTTGTCTGGCCGAATTCACGTTTCTGTATATGGGTACACCCATACACATTTGCGTACCCGGTCCCTGTATCAGACCAATTCGGGCAAGATTGTGAACTGAATTCAATCCATTGAAACACAATTTGACACCTTAAATCAGGTTTAATGCAATCCAGGACTTTGAACATTAAATTGATAGCAAGATTTCAACTTTCATTGCAAGATTGCAACTTAAAGCATTATTCAATACCTCAGGATGATACTGAAGCCCAAAGAACCTCCTCTCCACACTCTCAACCGCCGCCACAACATTCTGACTGCTCCTGGCCACAACCTCAAACCCAGGCGGCAGCTTCGCAACTTCATCCCCATGGCTCATCCACACCACTTGTTTATCCCCAATCTTCTTCAACCCAAACAGCCCCCCAGTCCTCTCAACCTCAATCTCCATCCTCCCGTACTCCTGCTTCTCCCCGACCGTCACCACGCCGCCGAGCTTCTGCACAATCAGCTGCAGCCCGTAGCAGATACCCAGCACAAAGACCCCTCTTTTCTCCACCCACTCCACAAACCCGTCCGGAAAGCTCGGGGCTTGCGGCGCGTGCACCGAGTGCGGACCCCCGCTTAGGATAATCACGCTCGGGTTCAGGTCCGTGATTGTCTTCAGCGGCGACGTGCCGGATATGCAGAGGGAGAAAATCGACAGGCTCCGGATTCGGCGGGTGATGAGGTGGGTGTACTGCGAGCCGTAGTCGAGGATCAAGACGAGCTCCGACTGGACCTTCTCCGCCTCCATGGGTGCTCTGGGTCAGAAAAAGGTGGAAGCTTTTTGACTGGAGATTGAGGCTTGCGGTTGAGCAGTGAATTGGGGCTACTAGGGCTTATAATTGGGAGCGAGATTTATGCTTTAGGGTTTTGGGATTGGCGGGAAGTGGGTCCCAGGAATCTCGGCGTATCCTTTCAGAGTGCTCATCGTTGTCGCGTAAACCGTCAAAACGACATCGTGTTGTGTTGTTCAACAACTTCTCATGGGCCTCAGTAGAGCCCATTTTCACCCGGCCTAACTAAATTACTTATCTTTTGTGTGAGACGTAAGAACGACGTCGTTTTACTTTTCAACAACATTCCTTGGGCCTTACAGTAGAGCCTATTTTCACCCGGCCTTACTAAATTACTTATCTTTTGGGTAAGCCGCTAGAACGACATCGTTTAACTCTTCAACAAGACAACAACTTCCCTTGAGCCTTACAGTAGAGCCCATTTTCTCCCGGCCTAATAAGGCAGCCCCAAATTACTTATATTTTGTGTAAACTGCAAGAACGACATCGTTTTACTCTCAACAACTTCCCTTGTGCCTTGCCCATTTTCACTCGGCCATGTACAAAGTACTCCTATCTTTTCCGTCGGGGTAATCAGTAATGTGAAACCATACGACACCGTTTGAATGAACAATTTGCAATGGGCCGAGTGGAAGAGCGGCCTTTTTCAATTGGCCCATAAAGCAAGGCCCAAATCAATTCTATCGTCTTCTTCAACGTATCACCAGAGAGCTTCACTTCACCCTCGCTGCAGCTTCCATGGCGAAGACGCTCCTCTCCGTCCCCATCTTCTCGCCGCCGGCGAGGTTCCCGACTCCTATTTTCACTAGAAGAGTCTCCATTCTTCTATTTCCAGTTCTGCCGAAGCATGTGATGGGATTTAATAGCCGTATTTTAAGAGTCATGAAATACAGAAAACAGAAATAAGGTCAACATCATGTTTTACTCCAACCCAATGCTGATTCAACTGAAACATGCTCTGCAATTATTGGTGGATGAGATGGGAGGAGGGGTGCGGTGGTTGACACGTGGAGGGAGGGATGAGGGCTGGACGGCTGGATATGATATGGTTGAGGTTGTCTCACATGGCTGGCAAATGCAAAAAAGGTCGGAATGAATCGTGCCAGAGAAGCTGCCACAGAAAGTGACCCAAAGCCATGTGACCTCTCAAACTCACCCTAAACTTTACCATACCACCATTTTCTCCACATTCATTTTTTCCTCAACTTCCATCAATAAAAATTTGTTTCATACATTCATATAATTTTTTTTAGATTGTTCTTTTCATTTAAAAAAATGAGAGAAAAAAATGATACAGCTCAACTCAAATAAAATAAAAATTTAAGTCTATCTCAAGTGTTTGTTGCGAGGCCTCGATCTGAAATGGTGCTTGGTACAAGGATTCATAATGCAGAGATTGTTGTGAGGCTCTTGATGATGCGAGACTCCTACATGATAAAAAATTCTGTCTGAACATTTAAGTCCAAGGAAGAGACTTTTGTTCATACTTTGATATTCTAAAAAATTTTAAAATATTATTCAAAATGACATCATTTTAACTGTTTAGATACGGCTACTGATAAAATATTAACATTTAAATTAAGAAGGAGGGAGTAATACATTGTGATATATATACAGAGTTTCGATATATTATTTAGGACAAGTTGTAAGCATGTCTCAAAAGGGACGTTGATTTTCATGCTGTATTTTTGTAGGGTTGTGATTTTATGGCATGTTCTTATAAAACGTTTTTTCTTAATAATAGCCGTTGGGTGTTCATAGTTCCGACCCATGTGCGGGTTTCTGCTTGGGTCACTTTTCAACGGACACATGAAGAAAATTGAAAAGAGAAGAACCGAAGGCTCTCGAAATTCCATCTCGACCGTTCGATTTCGTTTCTAGCTACGTCCCCACTTAGATAATCGTACGGCTGACATCATCCCAGATGCATTTTCGAACGTTTGATGCCTGCCTGCCTACCAGCTTTTCATGAACTACGGGGACCACAATAAAATTTACCAAACAATCACCGAAGAGTCGAGGCCAGCCCCTAATTTTTAAATTCATTTATGGAAATAAATTTCAATTCATCTGAAATAATTGGATTGAGAAAATTTTATTATGTTGGTTACATTCAATTCAATCGGAAATAATAATTTTATGATTTTTAAATGGAAAGAATAAAGAGATTTTTTATTAAAAAACTAAATTATATTTTAAACAATTCAATTGGCAATAACATTTTTATGGGTTTAAATGGAAAGAGCATAAACTGATTTTTTATTAAATGAGACAAAACTAAATTATATTATAAGAAGTAATCAAAGTAAAAAAGAGCACACCCGGAAATGGAGTTTTTAATGGTGGATTATGATATAATAATTCATCAATCAAATATTAGGCTACCATTTTAATGGCAAAACTAAAAATATTAAATGTTTGTTCAATTGGAAGAAATTTAATGATGTTCAACCTAGCTTAATTAAATTAAACTTTTTTTATGGACAACTCAAATTATTCAAATAAAATTAATATTTTTTTACTGATTTTATAAAACTTTTGTGATCAATTTAGTTGAACAAGAATTTCATGTCAAAAGAACATATCATTTATAAAAAATGCTTGTTTAATTTGGGTTTGCAATAATAATGTATTTATCATTAGGATTAATGAAACTGGTAGGTGAGACTTGAGAGTGGTGATGGATGCAAAAATGGGCCATGGTGACAACTCACTAGTCAGAAGCAAATGTGTGGCACATATATAAAAACAAAAATAAGCTAATAGTATGGATAAGAACAAAGGAGCAACACCACTCACTAACATGTCACATCACATACCAACTATACTAACTCATAATTCAATAAGTGATGTATAATTTTCTGTATTCATATTTCATGAGCATAGTGAATATACTTAATTATATTCCAATATAATCATAGTAAACACTGATTGTAGAACATCACATCACATACAATATTAATGTAAGAAATTATATTCATAAATTAAGAATTCAAATCAGCTCACAGCCATAATTTATAAAATAATATTATATATATGTTGGTCCCCATATTTGTATATTTGGTTTTTATGTTTTTAAAACCGAATCGATTTACAGTGATTTGGTTTGGTTCAGACCAAAATCGGAAAACTTATAAAAATATTTATTTTTTCAATAACTGTTAATTAATAACTATTTGAACTCATAGAAACTATTCAAACTCATTCAAAATCTATATAAAGTCAGAGAATATAAATATTTTTTATTTGTTGTACCATTATTTATGAATTAGAGTAATAACTAATTTTGATCATCAAATATTAAATAAGTAATAAAAAAGAAAAATAAATTCATATTAATATTCTTATTATATTTTAATAATCTTATGTTCGTTTAGATTAAAAAATAAATTATCAAAATTAATAACCGATCTTAATAATTTTGACATTTGAATTTAGTTTGACAATCAAATCATTAATCATCAAAACTAAATTATTTTAAACTGAAATGAATAAATATGCTCAATTACTTTTTTTTCTCTCAATATGATGCTATCAACAGATTTTATAGACACATTGCTGACATGAATAACCCTTTATTAATATCACCTAGTTGAATATACCAAACATATGTTAGCAACAACGGATTTATAAAAATACAGTATATCAGACAACCAAAACTATAAGTATTTTTAATAAAAAAAGCTATAAAAATTTAAATTTATAATTATTGTTTTTGGAATATGTGGATTACCTTTGAATTTTACTTTGCCATTCTATTCACTAATTGCGATAATTTAAGGAGCTTAACGAGGCTTTAATTATTTTAAACTTTATTTATCAAAGGCTGTTTTCATTTTGTAGCAGCTTTTTGACTTTTGAATTATATGGATTATGTTTGAAGTTTTATGTGATGATGATCAAATGGAAGAGTATGAAGGTGGAAAAAAATATGGGCTTTTGATAATTTGATGGCTGATGAATATAATGATTAATGCTTTAGGGGATTAATTGAGATTAAGGAAAGATGAGGGGGCGTTATGTAATTTGAAAAGCATGTTTTGTCCTTTTGATGCAGGTAAAGAGAGACAGAGAGGCTTTTTATCTATAAATCAACCCAATTCTCACTCCATGCTGGAATGCTCAAGCTCACATCAAGCCTTAAATTATTGGCCTGAAAGTTCTACAGAGTGAGAAAAGCAAGCAACTAGAGAGAGA
>NQLW01000050.1:1493370-1539766 GCA_002312845.1 Kalanchoe fedtschenkoi | reverse complement strand
ATCAAACTGAACTTCAGGAAACACCCACACCACAAAATTCAGAAGTAGCCACAGTTATATACAACACCAATAAGCTCTTTCCACCCTAATCACTCACCTACTGCAAATCATATTTTCAAAAAATTACCATCAGAATTACTCTACAATTAGAAACTGATCGAAGATACATGAATGGACGGCAAAAAAAAAAGTTTAATTAATTAATTAATTAGCTAATTAATCACCTGAATAGGTTAAGCCATCATCAAACTCCAGCAGTGCGCTCAGCTCGGTAAATCAAGCTCCAAAAGACGCCACAACACACGAGAGCAGCTTGAATAGCACACGCCTGAATCCACAAGGCCACACAATCAGAGACCGCCGAAGATCATAACTTCCCTAAAACCTCAAACAATCAGAAACAAAAAATTAACGAAAAAATCGAATCGATTAATACCTGATACTGTAAAATCGAAATCGTCAACTGAACTGGACCGCGTCCAGCTCTGCGGTTGCCGACGAGCGGACGGGACGGAGGCGGCGATCAGATGGAATCGGTGAGGTGATGTTCCGTGTCAGAAATGATGCACTTGCGCTCGTAGCTTTGACAATTTAATTATTTTTTATTTTTATTTTTTTGGGATTAAATTGTTATTGGAGAATAATATCGCTAAAATACAAATCAAAGGGATTAGATTCTGAGAGAGGTGGAAATGGAAAGTGGGGCGCACGCTGAGCGAGACGACACGTGTCGCGAGCTGGGAGAGTGGTTGGCGGTATCGGGGCCCGTGAGTGTTGGGCCGTTGAATAGTCAAACTCGGCCCATTTTGCTAGCGCGTCATAATTTCGGTTGGTGGCTGGGTGTTAATCGTCCTCTATACAAAATGCATGTGCAGGTGAACAGACAGGATTTAAGGTTGTCGAAGTACTGACAAATGAGTTAGCCAGCCGTGTCTACTGAGGGTTAGAGAATTATTAAGCTGACAAGCTGGAGGGAGCGATGGGAGTTTAATAATAGTTGGAGGTCAAGTCTAATGGTTAAGGAAGTTAGGAACTAGCATGTGTATTGTTGATGGATTATAATACAAGTGAAGTGAAGTGAGTGAGCATCATCAGGTTGTGACTTTGGGTTTGTGGTATAGCTGCTGGCTATCTGCTGGCCTCCATCTTTTTCAGTGACTTGGATGAGCGGATGAATTTCATGATCGCTTGGAACTCGTCAACTTTCTGCGTCGAATGAAATGAGAACCAGGGTGAGTACTGGAAAGGAAAGCGAGACCTGAGATGTGGAGACGTGTAAGATGAGACTGATGGACCCTCACCTGAGATGCAAAGTGGAGTTGCACGGCCTTGACCATCTGTTCCTTCGTGGGGTTGTGGATGATTCCCTAGGACACGAGACATGCAGACTCCTTGTTAATACGAATATGAGAAGATCTGAGGACGGAGAGAAAGCAACTGGAGGAGAGGAGACTCACGAGGTTGAAGTGCTTGCAGTACCTCCACAGAGAATTCATTCCCAGTTTCCGAAAGTTGACCTCCTGCCAAGTGAAGACATTCCCATCAGATACAGGAATATCAACAAGGTGACATCCCTGAATCAACTCGAACTTAGGCTGGTTTTCAAAATGTTCAGAAAGTGCCAAAAGAAACAAATACCCAGTGCAATCCTGCTACCTTGCAAATTTCAGTATGAAGATTATCAACATATTTGCAAGTTCTTACCAATGGGGGTGCCTGAATATTACACTCAACATCCTCATAAAAGCTGCCGCATGGTGGTTTGGCTGAGCCTGTATAATCCCATGGCTTTGTACGCCTAACTCTCGGCTTGCTTGGTTTCTGGATCATAAAACCAGTGGCTACCAATTGGGGAGAAAAAAATGCAGCTTTAGAATAATGAAGTGCTCCAGGGCTTACGGAAATGAGCAAATGAATGTAATGTTTTAAGCTTACCGAAATAGTTTCCCTTCCCACCAAGGTCAGAACCACTACTTGAATTATCAACATCTTCGTCATTGTCTTCTTCATTCCCTGTCGGAGGTTCTAGCACACTCAGAGCGTTTCTTTGCAGCTTAACTTCAATACCATTCTTCAAAACCTATTCAGAGGAAAGTAATTAGGAAGATCATCTGCAACGTCATCCACCAAATCACAACTGGAGTAACAAATTGTATGCAACATGAAATTATTCCCCTCATCATAGGTTCGAAAAGAGCAAGAATTTAGTATATGGTATCCAAACGGCCTTAAAATTGTCACATGACTTAGCAACTAAAAGAACTTAAATGATCAATCCAGAACTCAAGACGTCACTCTGACTTACTAATAACCACTGAGACAAAGCATCCGATCTTGCAATAAATTTGTAATATCTCACAAGCTAATTGGGACGACTATCTAAAGATTGAGTGCTTGCTTCTAGTTTGTAATGAACAATGTGCGAAGACAAGCCTTTTCCTAAAGCTAATGTAGAGACTAGAGAGCGAGCTCAAAACCAAGGAAAACGTACATGCACATCAAGATTTGATAGCAAATGCATTCAAAACACCAGAAACACAGTCAAGGTTCTCTTTTAATTATTCGGAATGATTAGGGTTCCCTACAAGAATCCTTTCATGCCTTCCTTGAAAAAGATAAAACACTACCAACAATAATAATCTAAGTGAACCCATTGATGGGCGGAAAAGCTTATGGTACAATCTTATCCCTCATCATCACAAGAACGATGGGCTGTAAAGAAGTAAACAAAGGGAACAAACTGAAAAGTAAAGTATTTCAATTTTCAACAACAATTATAATAGCAATAAAAAAGAAAAAGTTCACAATAGGAGTATAAGGAATACCAGCCAATGCCAACCCCCAAGACCTACAGCCTTCTTAACAACACCTTGAAGACCCACTAGAACGGACTTTGTTCTGTTGTTCCCCGTTACAACAACTTTGGTGTGCCTAGGAAGAACAGAAAGCTCTTCATCTCCACTTTCCTCGCGAAAAGGCGTCAAAACCCGAGATGAACAGAGCTCGCGCTGCATCATCTTCTCAACCAAATGGTTCCGAGCAACTTCCATCGCCTCTGTTCCAATGCAAATGTAACTCTACAATTGCTTCCCTTACCAAAAACCAAAACACACCAAGCACTAACAATTCGCTGCTGTACCCCAATTGTTATCTGCTAATCTATACATACACACTGACACTGGCCTCCCCAATCTTCATATCATGAATCCATCCACAAATCCAGCTGGCCATGCTCCAATTATAGACCCTGTGCAAGTAAAACATCACACCATGTAAAGCAACCCCAACCCCAGCAGGAACCGCAATAAATGTTACACAAAATAAGCAACATGGCAATTAAAACCAAACTCAGAGTTCATTGAAATAGAGGTCATAACTAAAAGAAGAAGAAAAAAACTCAATGCTCCAATGGCCATAAATGAAACCCTGTATCATCACTGACACTGACAATTTCGGCTAACATTGAGATGTCCATCATAAAGATGGTCACGAGCTGTTTCTGAAGATAATAAGTCCCAGATTCAGAAGGCAATGGTTACAATCAGTAGTAATATCGATTTCAAGCTTCCTCAAGTGAGTGACATCAAACCCACTAGCAGTGGCCTCTGGCTCAAACCGCAGATTTAATATAAATAAAAATTTAAGCAACGTAAAATATAGTCAAAATCGACAAGGACGCGTCCACACAACATCAGATGGGTCATCGTCAGTAGGCCTATCCATTTACATGTTGGCAATTGTGAAAACCTAACTCGCTGGCAAAACACAACTCAGCTTTTAGTTCCGACTTTAATTTGAACCCAAACCTTCCATTTCGCCGCTAAATTAAAGCAATAATTTGGAAAATTAGAGAGCGGAAAATAAAAACCGCAAAGCAGTTTTGATTCAGTTCGCCGCTGCTCCGGATCAGTGGCCGGTGGAGAGTCGAGCTTCAAAATCTAGGAAACCGAAAATGCAGAAGAGAAAGAGCAGTACAACCAAAACGTTGCTCCAATATCAATCAGCACTGCAAACACATCTCAAATTCTCAGAAAATGAGATAAACATGAAATTCGAAACGGATTTCAGGCAGGGTATTTGTCAAACACGGAACGCATGAGCACGATGAAATCCGAAACAGAGAAGCAAACAACAACGGCGTTCCAAACAGAGGCAAAACGCAGCTGCAGAAGCAGAGCAACACACATAACTCGCATCACATCAGACCACACCACAAACCTCGATCGATCGAGCAACTGCAGAAACCGGCGCTTCGCTTCACACTTCACAGCTAACCACTCAAACGGAAGCGGAAATCAATGGCGGTTCGGCAGAGTGCGCGAAGAACGGCGCAACGGATCTACGAAGCGTGGGTCGACGAAGAAGCATCCATCGGCGTAAAACGAGTGAGCAGCGACGAGCAGCGCGGTGTGGGTGAAGAGGAGAAACAGAGCGAGGAGAGAGAAAGAGAGAGGGTGTTGTGGGAGAAGGAGGCAGGCAAATAAGCGCATTTAATGCTTAACAACTGCCATCATGGAATGGAAACGACCTGCTGCTGCTTCTGCCTCTCTCTCTGCCATGACCGTACGCTTCACGAGAATTGGGCCGAAGAGATTTTACCGGTTTAATCACCGGTTCGATAACGTGTTTAGGAGGAATTAAAAGTAAATTAGTTTAATTGGTGTCAGGGATTTGTTTAGTGGTTGATAGAGGGAATTGAGAGAGGATGTTGTCGGGGAGTTTATGACACGTGTCAGTATCTGATTGGAAGCGTATCTTTGGCCTGGCCCTGGGCAGAGATTTCATGTAATATCGTACGATTATTTTGTTGGGAATTAAATTAAATAACCGAAATGGAAAAAAATAAAAAGTAGAAAGAATTTATTTGACGAGTGAGGATGACGAGACGAAGGACTCGGGCCAGATTCAGTTTGCGAATTTGAATTTTGAGCTTGGAGTCCGGGCAGGTCGGGCAGCCCCCTTTCCTCTGAAAGTTTCCATATTGGACATAGGAATGGCAATTCAATCGAACCGAACCGTTCTCACCCCGGTCAATATGGATAATAATCGAATTGACCACGCTCGTGGTTAAAACCGTAACCGAACCGAAAAAAATTGGACGGATAGGTTAAGGGTATGGTATTTGTCATATCCGCCCCGACCCGACTTTAGTTAACCACTCATAAATCGATCTAATCGCCCCATAATAGTTATATAATTATTGATATTAAATAGTACATTTAATTTTATAATATATATTTCTCTAATAATTTTAAAAAAAAATTAAATAAAATATTCAATTTGTAATCACAGTATAGTATTATGATTCATTGAGTTAGTTTTATAAGATTGTGCTTATTATATTTAGCTAGGACTATTACTTTCCATCATCTATATTTACTAACTTTCTTGTCTAAGATAAGAAAATCCTAGATAGTAATAAAAAATCCTGGTCTCAAGTTTTGCGGCGTGTTTTTTTTATTCTATCATCGGATGAAGCGAATTATCTAAGTCAAACCATAGACAACATCAAAACATTCATGTTTGAAGCTACGCAACTAGTTTTATTTCAGTTTGTCACCTGCTGAAGCGTTGAAGTAGCTATTTTTTTATCGTCAAGTGAAGGCTTAGTTGAAGCGGCTAATCGTCAAATGTGACTTTTATATCATCATTCTATATTTTTCTTATCCAAACAATTGACTAAACGATTTGCAGAAAGCAAAAACCTTAGCCAAAGTGTAGTCTCTCATCTCTCGTTTATGCTAAAGATAAGATTTATTTTTTGTATTTTGTCCACAATTTGTGTCTTTACAAAGACTTATGTATTTTATAATTTATTTTACATTCTGTTTATTTTTATGAAGGTCATAACAAGTGATGAGGATGACACAACTTCACTATTGAGGGATTCACTCTCTATTTCTTCAGACGGTGTAGTAAAGACCATTGTTTGAAACTATTTTAGAGGATTACATTTCAGAATTTAAAGAAAGCAAGATGTGTACACTATAAATGCCTCTTAGAGTATATTTGATGAATGAGCGCTCACATCTACATGCTTATGTGAATTCTTCCTTATAAAAGAAAAATCAAATTGTAAGACAGTCATTTCTTGAATGTGAATAATAAGGATAAAATAAAATCTCAAGCTTTTAATCGGCAAAGATTTATGGAGAAATTAATTTCAATGATCATAGCTCATAAATATCCTCTTTCTATTGTCGATCATGTTGGATTTAAGAACTACTCATTTTCTTTTATGCTTTAAATAGGATGCAACAATGAATAGGGTATATATTAAGATGTAGTGCGCGTCATTTGTTAAGAATATCACACTACTCTTAGTTTTGAGAAAGATGTGACGACCCTCCACAAGGATTTCTTCAACAAGTTGGAGATAAGAAGCTTGTTATACATTACTAACTCGTTGGCTAATCAGGACAAGCAAATTATTAATAACAACACGTTGTACTAGGATTTTAATTAGTATCATTGCCTTTTTAGAGATATAAAATTTAGTTTAGGTATTTCCAAAGCTTTCTACAAAGAAAAACTAAGCGAACAGGCTATTCTCCTCATATGTGGTCAGTGGCAATGCGTTTGATTTTTTCATATGTGAGGTTGACTATTGGTTAAATGGTTAACCGTGGTTAACCCGAAATCCGAAGGGGATGAGGATGGGGGTGGGGATGGTTTTGATTTTTTCATATCCGAGTGGTTATCATGCGGATATGATTTTGATATGTTTCGAGACGGATAAGGTATGATAATTCCACTAACCGTCCCGAACCCGCCTCGTTGTCATGCCATCCCAAGTTGGACATCCGGCTTTCTGGGTTCAAAAACTTGTGTAGGTCCCGCCCACTGAGTCACCACGGTCACGACTCGTCTACCGAGTTACCTCGTTTTTGTCATAAGTTGATCGCAAAATCTACCCGCACTGAATCAGTGGGTGTTGGGCTTGCAGGGGAACGTAAGCTGTTTCACAATGACCTTTACAGCAGCTGACAATGGTGAGATTAACTATGGAGTCAGATTTCGATGCTCGATGAGGAATGGGATTCCTCATGGTAGCTTGGTGAAGAGGTTGTGTGTGTAACCTGGATCATTTGCTGAGGACCCTCGGTTGGCTTCTTCACAAAGAGCTTAACACTGGCTGTCAGGAGTTGCAACTGCACTTGAGCAGGCTCTTCAGGGAACATTTCCAGAAACCTTTCAAGAAGCTCATCAGCAAAGCAAGAAAACTGCTTACTAATCTTACTTGATATAGCTTATCAGCCTGAGCGTATCTGTTCACTACCTTAGCTTCTGGCTCGTCCAAATTATCCAATGGTGGATTCTTACCTGTACCACACAAAATCAAAAGTGCAGGTTACAGCAGAAGAACTGAAAAACAGAAAGCCATCACAATACCAACTGAATTCTGTCCACGCTCGTATCAAAATGCACCTACGTGTTTGAATATCGCCTAAAGATATCTTTGATAACAATAGTAGCTTCCTGAGCCACATAGTTCACTTTAATCTTGATCAGCTCTACCAATACACTCATACACCAAGAAGTTAGATGATGAAAAACGGGACATCGATGTGAAACAGCCTGAAATATTATTATTCAGTTCCCCAATCCCCATAAACATACAAGAAATGACAACCTCAGACTTAATATGTCAAGTCTTAGTATGTTGTCTCTGGAGGTTATTCCAAAAAAAAAAAACAAAAATTTAGACATAAAAATACAACAGCTAATTGCAGCGAACGGAAAGAATAACCTTTAGACATCTCAGAAGAGGGTCACATAAATATTTTGTTATTTTATCAACACGAATGCAACCCATTATCCTTCCAGCCAATGCACGAATCAGGGGGTTGGGATCTTGTGAATCCTGCGTGATGGAGAACAAGCATTTGTTGGATGAAAAATGACACCATACTAAATTCACACTAATTTCATCAGTGAAAGAACTAGAACTACAGAATGCATGACCACATACATAATAATAATCCAACTCAAATTTACCTTTTCCGCTAACTATTGATAAAACTGGATTGAACTATTTGAAGAAGTTTGATCAAGAGATTTGCCTTGACAAGTGTATTAACAGCAATGATAGCCAAATTAGGCTGACTTTGAGCCTAGTCAATCAGATACAAATACACAAGCTTTTTCGACTCCATGGTCACTGTCCGCATGCAGTTCACAATGTCTGTGAAGAGCGATGATACGTCATTCCCAACAGTCATCGCAGCAACCACTTTTTTTAACAGCAACTCTCCGCTTGTCCTGTATGGCTTAAATCTATAATTCACGACATAACAAGAACCATTCAGAAATGTAAAAGAGACACTATAACCACAACACCTATAAAACATTCTCCTCCAAAACCACCCAAAAGTGGACTATACTCTTCCCACTCTTATAGAATATTTTCCTCCAAAACAATCTAAATCCTATAAACTGAGGACTATACACTACCAAAAAATTTAAGTTCAGATGCAGACCATATTCTTTTGCTAAATCTCTCCATGTGGTCTTCATCCCAATTTAACAATATTAGAAATCCAAGCAATAAAACAAAGCAAAAGTAACAATTACAATGACGGATAGGTTGTGCTTGATTTAGGGAAAATGGTGTGGAAAGGAAAATGAGAGGCGGAGTTGGAGAAACCCCTTATTTGCTTAGCATGGAAAATCTGTGAGGGAAAAAAGGAGTATGGAAAAAAAAAATGAAACATGTCGGTTCATGGCAATCGGAAATAACAATTTTCTTGGTATTACGCATGATAACCAAACTAGATTAATGTGAAACATAGCCCATTAGATTTTCCTGTCAGTATCAGTATCCCAAAAAAATACACAGCCTCACTAATCCCAGTTCCTGACAACATGGATGAACTTACCCAGCTAGCAGGTACCCTACAAAAACTCGCATTAACTAAAATCAATATGGATTAATATCCCCTCATGCCAACCCAGTATACTGTCATTCAAAACCACTTGATTTTGAATGTAAATTACCACTGCTATGTTGTTATCGTGTACAACAAGTTATTAATTATATTATTATCCTAATTATCTAAAATGTGTCATAATATGATTGATTGTTAATAGTTAAAATGAAGCAGTTTTTGTTTCGCTGTTTGTTACTTGGCTGCATCGGATCATGATCCAATAATTATAACAAGTTAAGTAGTCTAGTGACCACTCCACAAAGGAGGCACTGCACCAAATCGACAAACCAATTGTTCAAAATGTAACTTACTGGTCTCCTAATCTGCTTGCACTTAATCCCTAAAGAACTCAAAAATTATATCTAAAAACAACCACTCCTCTTACTCAACCAGATTGCACTATCAGCTCAGCTCAAAACCCTAACAACGTCTAGAATCCAACAAACACCCCAAAGTCACAACCAAAATCACACAACATATGTAAAACAACCAATTCCTTTCAAAACGACAAATCAGTCAAAATCAACACCAAATAGCATCACGATCGAGCCTCATCACGACCTACTCTGACGTAAATTTCAACCATTACCAACCGAATCAACATCAACAGAAGAATCAGTAAAATACCTTGTGACCTAATTGAACTCCTCCTTCAGCTCCGGAATTTCTCCCTATTTGGTCGTCGAGAATTATTTCGAGTCGTGCCCGCTCATTTTCGATGACGGAGCCGACGGCGAGGAGAGAGAAGACGAAGACGGAAATGGTGAAAATGGAGCTGCCGCAGATCGGCAGATCCCGTGCCGATCTAAACGACGCCGTTGCAGCTTTCGGCAACGAGCTGGGTCGGTCTGCATCTCTTACTGGGCCGATAGAGCGGTCGCATCTCGGCCCATGTGTTTAGCTTTCCGTACACAAAAACGAAGAGGAATACGTGGATAATATACTCTAATATTTAACCAATTCTAATTTTCAACAAATTTTACAAAATTAGATGTATTCAGTGAATTAATTTCAACTAATTTTAAATAAAATAATAAATTATTCTAAAATATTTTTTTTGCATTTTTTACAATTTCGATCATTTCAATTGCATGTGAGACTGTGATGATAGTTAGACTTTTTTTAAAATTATTTTCCTAACAAATTTTTATTTTAGAATTAGGGATTTTTGTGATTGATTTAAGAGTTTTAGTAAAAAAAATCACGAGTTCATTATACTTTATGATTTAATGTAGATTCATATTTTCTTCATGTTTATCCTATTTTTGTAAAAAAAATGATTAAGATCAATTCAGCTTAAACATTTTAATTCAGTTTCATTTGACCTAATTCAAACTCACCTATTTGACTGAATATAAAATATGTAATCTCTAGATGTGATAGAACTAGTAGATATAATTACCCACCAACTTTTTGATGTCCTTTTGATACTTAAATGCCCTAATAGACACTTAATTAAGTAGACAATTGGAATAAATGAATAACTAGTCAAGCTCATAAGCCAACTAAGGGTTAAGTACTCAAATCATTATATGCCTAATTGAAGCACTTGGCTGCTCACATTGTCCATAGCCACTAGCCTCCATGTGGTTCTACTAACCCTAGATACCGGCCAGCAATATTTGAGGTGTGCTTTGCTTTGGTTATCATGCATTGTAAGTGCATACATAATTTGAGTGGTTCTATATTCCATTTTGATCATTATTGGAGCATAAAACCCTAAGCTAGTGAAAAAGGATAATTAATTAGCTTTCTTATTAGCGGTATATATTGAGATTTTTTTGTTGGAAGGAAAAAAATGTAATTGGTCATTCAACGTTTTAGTTGTAAAAGTCACATTTGTATCATTATATCACACTCAGTGAATATTAAAGATTGTCAGAAATTATTCGATATCTTATTCAGTGTAAGATGGCACTCCAAATAATAGATAGATTCTCTATTCATGTATAAACATAGCTTTTGTATCTTAATGTGGCATCAATCATGCTAACTAACAAAGCAAACCCCCTAATCTCAGAATGTTAAGTTTCTTTAGCAACAATTTCGTGCTAATTAAGGTTTTCCCAATTGGTAATTGCAAGTTTATATGGAGTCATTTGTCTACAGGGCAACTAAAGTTGGCGATGAACTTTAGCATATTAGAATAAACTTTATAGTTTATAATAAAATTTAAATTGAACACTTCTTAATTTTGATATAGTTCGGTAAGAACTTTAGGGTTTCGAACTTTTAAAAACAACATATCCAAAATGGATCTTAATATATCTTGTACATTTTTATAAATGATTAAGAAATTTTATTTTTTAAAATATTAATATAACTACATAAATTTTGACTTTAAAAATTAAAAATAAGAATTTATGAGTTTGCATAAAAAGATAAAAGGTGCAAGTAAGAGTGAGTGAGACATGTGGCAAACATAGAGTGACTGCTCGTGAGTGTGAGTAACGGGGTACGTGACAATTTATGTAGGCTGCAATATTTAATCTAAACTTTTCCTTATAAAAGAGGAACATGTAACAAACTTTGATCGAGTGATCAATGAATCATACTTGTCGCCTAAATTAAAATTCTCATTTAAATATTCCTCTATATATATAGATGGAGGTTCGGTTGAGAACCACAAATCATGTGAGAACTGAGAACTCAAAGCAAAAATGGTGTCAACACACACAAGACACAAAACGCGTCCACAAAACACAAAACGTCATTTTTGTCTTGAGTTCTCAATTCTCACATGATTTGCGGTTCTCAATGAAACTCCCTATATAATACATAAATATTTATGCACATAAATTAAAGCTGATGCCCTAGAGATTCCAAAGCCTAATCATTGTAATTGAGAAGGTCGACAGAGCAAAATCTTGAGCATGAATGAAAGAATATGGAATCTTGGAACCATCCAACACATTAGCTAGCTACACTTGATTACACATAACCCTTAATCTTGGAGGGGACAAAAGAACACGTCTTAGTCAACAAAGCCATGTTATAATAATATCTGAGCTAAAATATTTAATAATCCAGAGCTAAAGCATCTCTTTATATTTTTTTTTAGTTAATTTAGACAATAAGCTAGATTTGTTTAGATCAGGAATATAAGTGTGCATGAAAATTCCTACAACACCGATGAGGCTTTACTAGAAAAGAAGAAGAAAAGGTCCATCAAAAATCATCAATGATTGATGCTCAATGAGTTGTGGAATTGGTTTTCAAATGTATGTTGTATTTTTTTTACTTTTTTTGAAATTGGAGATTGAACCGTACATGTTTAAACTTTGAATTAGGGCATCGGGCGAAGCCTCCCTCCGGGCGAAGCCTCGCACACTCATGCCCTTCAGTTAGATGCATGATTTAATTATGTAATCACAACAATTGGATTATGTGACTAACCGAACATGTGATGATCAATAGTCAATACCAACACCAACTCGCATACACATATAAGGTTTGTAAACCTTATTTCCTTTAGTGCAAAATAAACATTTATGAGAAACAAGGCAGAGTATCCGTTGAACCGACGGATTTGGATCGGTCCGATTTGAAAAAAATTAAAAATCGAACCAAATCATTAGTCATCGATTTTTTGAAATTTGAAACCGAAAATTTAAAACTGAACCGATCCACTAACATTTAAAACCGAACCGAACCGAACCAATCGGAAGAACTGACTGATTTCAAATCGAACCAAACTGAACCAACCGGGACCGAACCGAACCGATCGGGAGCGTCGCGACGCTCCCAATCCTATTTTGTTATACGAGTAAAGGTACCCGTCGTTCCGACGGTTCGATTCAAAAAAAATTAAAAATCGAATCAAATTATTAGTCATCTCTTTTTAAAATATGAAACTATAAACCGAACGATTTTTAAAATTTGAAACTGAACCGATCAATTTCAAACCGAACAAAAACTAAACTAAAACTGAACCGACCAGTTCCAAACCAAACCAAACCGACCGGTTCGGGAGCGTCGGGACAGAAATCCTATTCCGTTATAGTAATAGATATATATATAGATATAATACGTGTACACAAATGAAATGTTGATTATATTATGTCACCCTCAAAAAGTGTATTAATCATTAATTATTGTTAACGAATATCACTTATTAAATAAGAAAAATAATGTCACGAAAAATAATTCTCTATATATTATATATTTTATATAGAAATAATGAAACTTTAATCATTGTGTTAATTAAGGTCAATGTCCCCCCGTTGTCTGATATTTTATCATTAAAAAGGTATTAATACTATTAAATAAAACAGTAAAACGAAGTATGGTGATTGTGATGTGGTCAAAAAGATTATGTTAATTTAGGTTGAGATCCATTGATGAATAATGTCGATGCATAAGGTTCTTAATGCCACTCCCATGACCATTTACCATCACCAAATTAATTAACACTCTCTCTAAGTGGAGGTGTAGGGCTTTTCATAACCCTAGTTAGCATAATAACCTAGATCCTATTCACATGATAAAATAAACACAAACATTTAAATATTTTATATGAAATTTATATCACGTATGTATATATGCATGTTATGCTATTATTTAACAAAAAAAATTATATAATTGGTGAATATGTCTGTCAGAAAATTTAACATTCATCAATTGATCTAAGTTTTGAAAACACATTCTCTACCATTAAGTGTATTGGTGTGGTGATGCAGGGTGTTGTTTAATAACTTTCAAACAAAAAAAGTTCAATTTATATTTTATTATTTATTAAAAAGACTGATGATGATATTCGTATGTCAATTTTATAAGATTTTGAAGATAAACGTAAACATAAATGATTTTCAATAGGGTTTTATGGAGTGAAATTTCATATAAGTTATACAAGAGATCGGACATAATAACATGATTTTACTAAATTTTTTTGTTTTAGTATCTTAATATGTTTAGGGTGTAGTATATACCTATATACCCTGAAATCTTAAAATCCTAAAAATTAAACTCTAAAATCCAAAATCTAAAATTGAATCCCAAGTCTTCAGAAATTCTAAAAGAAGTTAGAAACCTCCTAAAACCATAAAATTCTGAAAATTCTGAAATCCTAAAACGCTATAAATCTAACTTTAAATCCTCTTAATACTGATCTCTTATCTAACTTTTAATTATTATTTTTTCTTTTAAATATATAAAAAAGTTTTAAAAATAAAAATTGAGCAACAAACTGTATTTCTTGACACATGGGGACGACAAACTCCCTTTCAAGCAACCAAATTGACCAAGACCTGTACAAAAGCAACAAGTCTGATGGAATAGAAGAATCTCACTCTCAGCAAGCCCTAATAATTTTAATTATGTTGCAAATGGAATCAAGAAAATTGGAGAATTGTTTGACTGGTGATAATGATTGGATAATTGAACTGAAATAAATTACTAGGCATTGTTGAGGTCATGATCAGCCGTCTTGACACCTTCGCATAATATCATTCCAATTCGATTATTTTAAATAATTAATAAAAAGATGTTCTTCTTCTTCTTCATGTCCACTTTTTGTCTGGTGGCTCTATGCGCAATGTTCTCCTTTGGCTAGTTGGAAGTGGCAAATTGATGTTGATTGAGATCATAAATTTGTATATGGTAGGTGGCATTTGATAATAATTTATAGTGGAATTAGATTCATTGTGGATCATCTTTCGCGCACCTTCAATATATTCATACTCATGTTGAGCTTGAATCAGAGATATGAAGATGAATTGACAACACTCCCGGACACTGTCGGACGAATATTTTGTTGGTCGTATTAATTGATACTTTGCTAAAGATTTCAAATTTTAGAAAATTGATTATTGGCAATTAAGTTTAATTTTGATTTTTTTTCTTCCCAAAATGAGTCTCTTCATTGCATTTCATATTATGTACCATGAAAGGTGCGTATATATACAGTATAATTTTTTTTAATATTGTTTTAAGTTATAAATAAGCACAAATTTTATGACAAATTAAAGTTAAATCGAACCGAATTCAATTTGATTTTAAGCTCTAGTTTATTGGGGTTCAGTTCAAAAATATTTTTTTCAAGTTGACGGTCTGTCATCTTTGTGGTCTCATGTGTGGTTTTGAACGTGAGTTTTTTTAAAAAAAATATAATAAAAAATTCAAAAATTTCAAACCAGTTAAAATAATTGGATTCAAAATATTATTTAAAAAAACTAAACTGAAACATTTTACTCATACTCTTAGTGTGTATTTTTTCTTTATGTTTTTAGCAGTCATTTAATCAAATTTATATGTCAACTTTTAATTAAATTGCAACGATGTTAATAATATTTTATTCACAAAAATACCTTGGAATCAAATATTAATAAATAAATTTTAATTTTTTCAATAACTATTCCAATTCTCTCACAGTTGCCAATCTTTTTTTTCTCTCAGTCATCTTTCCACTTAAATTTGGATGTTTATCCAGTACAGTCAAACTAGTTTACAACTAGGGTGGTTACGTAAAACATGGATGGTTTCACACAAAACAAGGGTGGTTTTGTGCAAGAGAAAATGATTTTATCAAGAGGAGACAAGTGTTAGTTTGTAATGAGTGAATCAATTCTAAAACTGTTTCATTTTTAAGTGACTGTCAATTACTTGGGAGTACTGGATTTAATTCTGATAAATTTTCATATTAAAATCTAAAAATAAACTACAACATTTTGATTTCTCATAATTAAAACAAAAATTATAATAATTATAAATAAAAACTGATATTGCAGCTCCCAAAATCACTTAAGCACATTTCTCATTCACAATTCCAATTCAGATCCTACAAGAAACCTCTAATAATAAAAAAAAACTAAGTAAATACTTTAAAAAACAAAAAAAACCTAAACTAATTGGTGCCCAGAGAAGTCAACTTATTTTGACCAGGAGATCACCACGCTCGACCGGGTCAATTTTATTCAACGCGACCTCCCACAAAACGACAGATCAACCCGTCGTTTCCCCGCTCATGAAAAGCTGCTGGGGTACCCAAATTGCACCGCCTGTCCATAATCGCCCAGAATCTGTCCTCCATAAATCACACCACTCTCCTCCCAACTCATTGCATGGAATCTCTCCATCTACAAAATCCCAATTTTTCAAAAAAAATAAAATTAATTAATTATCAACACAATTTAAATGCACCACGAAAATTTAAATAAATAATGATAAGTAATTTATGACAACTAAATTTAAATTTAATCTGATTTCCAAACATACCCAGATGACATCCTCGTCAGGCGATTTTGAGACATTCTTGTCAGCTGTCTCCTCGTTTCGCTTAAACCTGCCCCGAATCCTCGGGCGGTTGTCCGCTAGGGTCTTACGACACTCGTACTTGATCGTCTTGTTGAAGTTCCTGAGGCTCCGCTTCGCCCTATACTTGTCGATGCTCATCCGCCTCTGCTCAGCCGAGTACCGCCCCGCCCTGTGAGGATCCGAATCCTCCCCTGGCACCGGCAACGGGTTCGAAAATGACCTTTGGGTCTTCAGAACATTTTTTGGCATAAAATTCTAAAAAAATTAAAAATAAATACAGAGAGTAAATAAAAATTAAAAAAATTGAACAAAGAATAAATAATTTTAATATTAAATAAAACAATTACCGATAAATCTCCGGTGCTGCAAGCCCGTCTCAGAATATTATGATCATCAGCATAATCAGCATCTTCTGATCGCGCAATTCGCGCATCGAATTTGGGCTCGAGCGACTGGCAGCTGCTCTTCAGCACAACATCCGACAAGCTCTCGTCGCCATACTCGCAGCCTTGGAACACCGTCTCGAAGCTCCTGAGCTGGGCCTCCAGCATTTGTTCCTCCGAGCGATTTTCCGTAACTTGTTGGCCCCGAGGGGCTTCGACCGGGCTCGGGAGGTCGAAGAGGCGGGAGAGGGAGAAGGCGGAGCTCAGTGGGCGGTCGAAGAGGTTGTCGAGAGGGAACGCGTAGGAAGACATTGGCGGGGCTGCGCTCTGTTTTCTTCTCCGGGGGCAGAGCAAGCGGAGCAAGGGTGCTGGTGGCAGGGCGGTAGGCTCTGGTCGTGTTGGGAATATGTTGGATTTATAGTGGAAAGAGTGGGAGAATATATATCTATATATAATATATTATTATTTTTAAAATAATAATTGCATTTTTAATTATTAGTGAAAAGAGAAATTCTATGCTTTTTTTAGGTTGTCTAGTTTTTGTAAAAGTTCTTCTTTAGAGCCTTGTAGCTTTGGAATGAATTTGAAGGCATCTGGTCAAGTTGAAAAGTTTATAATTTTTTAGAAAATAAAAATGTGTGTGTATTTGATGGGTATATTGTTTCGCTATATATAAAGCTATGCGAGCAAAAAAAAGAGTTTAAAATACTAAGAATTTTCAAGTTTTTAAGAGTTTAAAATACTAAGAATTTTCAAGTTGATAGTACATGTTTGGTATATGTATTATTTATCTCGCTATTAATATTGTTGACCTCAGCTGATCAAAGTGGTGGGGAGTGGTGTCAGATGACCCTACTCAAATTTTTTATAGTTTAATATTATATTTAAGATTGTGAAAATAAAAAAAATAAAATTGACCCTCTCAAAATCCAAATGACCTATTTCAAATCATAAATCTACTATATGTCTATCGAAATAACATCATTTTTTAATACTTGACCCCTTCTAATATATTTTCTTGTTGCACCCGGTGTAATGACTCACATCTAAGGTAATAATAATACCTTTTCCTTTACTTTTTTTACTCATTTTTTAGATATTGCGTACTAACTATTTCGATGTTAATTTTTTACCAAATAACTACACAAATATAACTAATATTTTGCTCCTCTTAATACATCCTACCGAACATGTACTTATGATTTTAGTATTTTTAAGATTTTTAACTTTTGAGATTTCAAAATGTTTGTGTTGTTTCAAAAATCCTCCGTAATGAGTTGATTTTTTAACCATATAAAACTTAATCTAAATATTCTGAACGCACAAAAAAAAAACTCAAAAAACTCTAAAGTATTAAAAATCATAAATTTTAGAATCCGAAAACCCTGGAAATAACCCAAACCCTTTATTTATATTTTTGTATCCACATATCAAATGACACTGTGAGCCACCAGTGGTAGTGACCGAGTTGTTAGATGATAGTCTGTCAACCTTGTGATTTTCGGTTCAAATCTTCATTGGCTGAATGTATAAGTTTTTTCTTTTTAAAAAAATGAAATTGGGAACTCATATATATATTATGACATTGTATATAATTAGATATCCAAATTATGTTGTTGCAGATTATATATATATATATATATATATATATATATATATATATATATATTTCAATCATTTTAAAATATTTTATTTGTGGAAACTTGTAGGATTTTTTAATTCGAGGGTTGAAAAAGGTGTTATTTGTAAATCCAATGATCCACCATTTGGTTGTTAAGTGATCACCGAGACTTAAAACATGTTGAACCACTTGTTTATCAAACGAACCGTGGAAACCCGATTTTGGACTTCCGTCGGTTCAATTGGTTTTACAAATTTGAAGGCCCAATGTTATGATGTTGGCAGTTATTGGGCTGGCCTGTGAGATCATAACAGGCCAGGCCTTATAAACGAACTAATTTATTTATATATTGAGGATGGGCTGGGCCCAACAACTAGCCTTGTCTTCACATATTTTGCTGATGGGTCAAATCTTACTGCCTAAAGACCAAATAGTGTGGTCTAGGCTGGAATAATGTTGTGGAAGATAAATTTTATTTCAGTAATATATATTTTTATTTTGAATTAAACATACTATTATGATAATAATAATAATATAATATTCTTCTGAATGTGTGGGCTAATAGCATGCTCGTAAAGTAGAATTAGGGTTTGGGGTTTCGAACCCAAAAAAAAAACCGAATCGATTCAATTCGGTTCAAAATAATTTAATTTTAAAGATTAATATCGTTTGATTGTCAAACCGAATCAAAATATCAGAATTACTACAGTTCGATTATCAGTTTTAGCAATTTATATATATTTCGATCGAACCAAAAACCGAATTATAAAACTAATATGTATTGGTTTTTTTTCTATTACTTAATTGATATTTGAATGTAAAAATTGATTATTACACAATTTCATTTATAATTGTATCACAAACAAAAAGTATATTTACTGAATAAAAGTTACATTGAGAGAGAAAAAATAGTTTAATCGGTTTAGTTTTGGACCGATTCGAATCACAATAAATCAATTCGATCGAGAATCAAGCCGCTATAAATCATTCGATTTTCATTTCTAAACATAAAAAATCAAATAAGACAATTAAATTTTAATTTGATTCGGTACAAAATCAAACCGATGAACCGCCCTTAGAACCCGGTCAAAAAAACATGTCAAATCCAACATGACTACTGGAAACTCGGGTCACCACGACAATGTACTTTGTTCAGACGCCACATGATGTTCTACAACATGGGCCAAGCGATTGAATGTGATCGAACACGAAAACAAAGCGACATCCCACATGCCGATCTCACCACCTCCCCCATCGCTGTCTTCGCGCATCGCTCTTTCCTTGTCGAGCTGCTCCTCCGTTTCGGTCAATCGATGCGTGTCTCTGTAGAATTGTTGAATTCACACTCAAAATTAATTGGCAATGAGTAGGGGAGCCCAACTATATATAAGGATCAATTTAGAGCATCAACTGGGCGATGTGGGATAATACCACTTAATATGCTCAACACTCCCCCTCACTTGCGATGACCTTTGTTAACCTCGACAAGTGGGACCTCGTGCAGACCTAGTTAACCGTCACGGGCATGTTCAAGGAGTGCGGTCAAAACCCGCTCTGATATCATGTAGAATTGTTGGATCCACACTCAAAACCAATTGGCAATGAGTGGGGGAGCCCAACTATATATAAGGATCAATTTAGAGCATCCACTGGGCGATGTGGGATAATACCACTTAATATGCTCAACAGCCTCATCACGCACTGTTGACTTCGTTATCGCCTTTCAAATCGGTGTGACATCCTTCCTAACTCGACTATGGATGAACATGCGCAATGTCCTCGCACGGTTGAAATGTCACATTAAGTTGAATTTAATTTTAAATAAATCTTAAGAAAAAACACCTTGAATAAATGCATGCATACATTCATCTTCGGAAGCAAAGGCCACCGGTGATGGTGGCCTAGTAAGAGGTGACAGTCTATTATTTTTATGATCTTCAATTTAAATCCTATTGATGGTTAAGTGCGTGATTTTTTTAAAAAAAAAAATCTTTGGAAGCGAAGTCATAAGAGTTTAGCTCGTTAGTGTTGTAAGGATTTGTTATTTGGAGAAGAAACTATGTGCGTTCAGCTCGTTTTATTATTATGTTTTTGTTGCCAAATTTTTTAATTCAACACAACAAGATAAATATTTCTCTATAATTTTTTATTATATATATTATTTATTATACAGTTGATGCACTCACTCACTACATGTTGCATAGAAATGTAAGTAAGAATCGATAGAGAAAACGATGAATCGAATTAAACCAAATCGCACTACGTAGGTTCGGATTGGTTCGTAGTGCTAGTGGTTTGGTTAGGATTTCAATTTTAAAAAATTGATTACTAATGATTCAGTTTCATTTTTTACTATACTTTTAATCAAATATAAATTTAATTGATATATAATATAAATTGATACTCTATATTATTATTTACATATAAAGTCGTATACAAAATAATAAATAAAGTTCATAAAAAAAATTAAATTGAATCATATGGTTTGATTCGGTTTTCTATTTTCAAAGCTAACAGTCAGGTTTAAAAATTTTCAAACCGATTAGGAATAGTGGGGTTTGAATTTTCACTAGAACCGAATTGTTACACCCATAATTAATAACACATTCCGTTGAACACTATGCCTGCCCCTAATGTTGCATTCTGTTGGACATTCTATCTATTCTTCTTTAATAAAATCTGTCGCGTGTGTTTTTAACAAAATTAAACTCAAACGTTTTTAGATTGGATGTTACCGGCCATTTCTTCATCCATTGAACCAAATATATAAATCAATACACTTACAATTAATCACATGCATATATTATGTTCAACTCACCTCAATTCAACTTTTTGAGCTATTCGAAATATTCTTGGTTAATTTGATAGGTGTCTGGATTTTGTTTTGTAGCAAAATGAAACGTGGGAGCACAATCGTCTGCAGCAGCTGGTGGTACAGCTGCGTGCTGCATGAACAGTCACAATGTTCAGGTTTTGCCCTAATAAAACCGCAGCATTGCCCAACTGGAAAACCCTAAACCAATCTGTAAAACCCCTTTAAATTATATTTCTTTCAACACTCTGAAACTAAACTAATCCGATTAGTCAGACTGCAAAACACAACTGTAATATACAACATAGTTTAAGACTGAGAAAGAGAGAGACGCCTTCAAACAACAAAAAGGTTGAAGCAATTAAAGCTAGCTGCTAGGGCATCTCTCTCCAAACCCTTTGATCTCTTTCTCCTTTCTTCCTTTCTTGCCCCATCCATAATTCTTAAAATTGGACCTGATTAATTGGTTCGATAAGTTAGATAGGAAATCGGATCAGATACCGGTCTGATTCATAATAAATTCATCCCGAATTGTATCAAAAAAATTGGATAAAATCGGATAAATCGACCGGTTTACTACAAAACCGTTGAACCCGATCAATGATGCTAAACTGAGATTCTTATAAAGAAAGCTTAATTAAACATTAACTACATCTTGCTTAAATGAAATCTTAATTATTTTGGAAAAATGTTTTGACTGATACAATTGATGAGGAGCGCTCCAACCAATATACTATCCAATCATTTTGTTTATATAATGATACTGATAAAAAACTATTTAAGATATTGTAATTATTATATTTAATTGGATTGATAGTATGAACAATCGGGAATTGAAGTACGGATCGATTCGACCTCCGATCTAATTTTCATAATTAACTATACTTCTATCTTCCCATTCATCTAAAAAATATAAGGTCATGAAACCCTAATACGAAGCCCTTATAGTTAGATGGTAATTCATAATTAAGTTTGTGAGTTAAATGAATTTAGTTGAACTATCTATTACGGGGAACAAATCTTGAGTTGCATGCGTTAATCTATCTCTGACTGGGTAATAGTGTTTAATTTAAAGTGAAAAATATGGTCTGATGTTTGTTTTCCATAGTTTTCTTTGATCACAACTTTTTGTAAGTTCAATTCAATTCAATTCATTCCAATTGAATTTGGTTATGTTCAAATCGGTCCAAATGTAAAACGGCCAAAGATACAACAAGGAGGAGGTGTGGAGACATACAAGAGCTTGAAACCACATGCCACCAAGATAGTGATTGAACAAAAATGTGTAAGCAAAAGACACAAACTGGTCCTCCATCATCATCCCCTCCTTTGCCCTTTTCCCAATCAACAAGCCCTCATCACAAGCACACCCACACACACAATACGCCCAATGAAGACAGCCCCAATACATGTGGGGTGATCACCCAAAGCCTGATGACACTCAGTTTACAGATGAGCTTCTCACATACTGCCAAACTCATCCTAAGTGCAATCACATGCCATTATGTGATAGGCATTGTATGCTTCCACCAAGTTGAGATTATAGTAACTCATCCACAAACTTGCATTGTGACTCAGATTCATCAATTAGCTAGGGTTTTTCTTTTCTGTTCAGTTTAATCTAGTCTTTTTTTTTTCCTATAAAATCTTTATGTTGAGTTCCACTGATAAAATATCTACTTTATTCTTTCTATCTGACTTAAGTTATGTTCAATCTAATTATGACTCGACTTCACAGATTAGAATTTCTCACTTCAGTTCAATTCAATCGGCCAGGTTTCCCTAGCTTTTAAGCTTCAAAACTTTGATTCTTCAAAGTTGAATTCCATGAATAAAATATTTGCTCTTTGCTATCGATCTGTGACCAAAATTTTATGTTCAATTAATCTAGCTAACTTCAGTTAGTTCAATATAACCCTAATTAAACACTATAGAATGGACCCTTAATAATAGTGTGGGTGTGTAATTCATGAGTGTTACTTAGTTGATAAGAACAGTGCAACAACATGTTTGAGACATCTGCTGACAAGCAAAGCTGGAAAGAGAGTGGTTAAGCTTGTTGATTCTGCACTAGACAGCTGCCTAATTATCTCTTTTTAACTAACTAAGTGTGTTTAGTGAATCTTGATGTAGATTGTTAGGTAGACAATCTCCTGTCAAGTGTCTTATAATTAATTATGTTTATGTGTTCCCAATTTTATATTTAACATGTCATTAATTACTTAATTAGTTTATTAATTGCCTTTTCAGGCTTTGTTTTGGATCTAAGCGCCGTACATAACCGTGTTTTGCAGAATACTAATTACTCATGTAAGGCAACAAATGACAGATTATAAAGGGACTTCCAAAAATCGACTAGTCCATTGAACATGTCAAGTGGGATTATGTTGTAGTTAGTTTATGCTAGTCATATGTTCAAATCCGACAAGGAGATTAAACAAAATGGGGTTAATTAGCTGGCATTAGTCACCTGACACAGTCACTAATTTGCTGCTTAATTATGACTCAAGTTAATTAAATTTGAATAATTACATTACTGTTGACAGTAATGAGAGTAAGAATAATTTATAACAATCCAGTCGTCCATCACTTAAATCTCTTGATCACTGGGTTTGTAAGTAAAAATATATCATATGTATTTCGTTTTTATTTTTTCTAAGAAAAATCAAAACGAACCGTACGTTTCTAATCAGTTTGAAAATTTTGAAACTGAACCTAACCATTAGTTTGAAAGCCAAAACGAATAAAAACATGTAATTCGATTCGGTTTGATTTAATTTTTCCATGAACTTTACTTACTATTACTATTGTAGTACTAAATAAGAGATTTTTTTTATATAAACAATAATATAGGGGTACTAATTGATAATATATATTCAATTAAATTTATAGTGAAATGATTGGATTTGGGTCAGTTCAGTCTGAAAAATTTAAAAAACAAATTGAACTATTAGTAGTAGATTTTTCAGAAATCAGAACCTAATTACTAGTACTCCAAACCAAATCATAAACTAAACCTGTCAGTTCAATTGATTTTATTCAACTTATACGAATTTTACTTACATTCTTATACATAATATCATATCTAAATTGCAAATGACGTGAACATGGAAGGCACATAGGTAAAGAAAGATTCAAAAAAATCCAATAAATTTAAATTAAATTAAATGCTAGCAGAACAAAAAAGGAAAAGAGTCAATGACAAGTGAGTTTGCATGATTAGAGGTGGCTCCATCCGGTCGGACCGGTGGATCATCTCGGTTCAGAGATCAGACCCACACAATGAACCAAAATGATTAATTTACACCGTTGAAATGAAACATGAGCGGACACGTGAGAAGGGATTAAAGGATGGCCCCACGTGTCCCGAGAGTGCGCGACAAGACCGTCCAATAATACGACATTACTCGATTTTCAAATATTTGGTATGGACGTGACATTTATTAGGTCTACTTCGTGTCCATCTCATTTTAATTATCTCATATAATTCAATTAAATAATTCTTATCTTGTCAATTAATCTCACAATCAATTCGGTATCGGTTTGATGTCGTCAGATTTTCATCACAATTATCAAAGATTTTTCATTTAAATAAGTTTTTGGTTTCATTTTCTTAAATAAAAAAATAATACAAATAGATTGAATTCGACTAAAATAATAAAAAATAAAATGATCAGTATATAAAGTGGCCGTATACTCCCTCTTTCTTGTTTAAAATTAAATTGAATGAATTAAGCAGTTATTAATATTAATTGTTTATTAAATTTAATAAATAAGTATTTAATATATTTTTTAAAATTTTAAATAAATGTAACATTTGCCATATATATATTGGTGTAGAATAATTTATAAATAGATTATGATAATGAAATGATTAATTTTTATTTTTTAAATTAGGTGGTTATATTAAATGTGTATTGAAATTATTAAGTGACAAATAAAAGATGATAAATAGATGTTAATTAAATGACACATAAAATAGGACGGAGTGAGTATATTTATTGTAATTTTTTTAAAAAATATTTTTTTCATGATTATGAATTTGGAAATTACAAACAAGAAACAAAAGTATTAATATGAATTAATGTACTTTCGAATAAAAACTTTTAATCAAGAAATTAAATTATTTGTTTTAATTGTGACTCGGATTCCAAGAATCGTGGACAAGAACGGGACACGCATGCTGGAGCGACTAGTTAACCGAACCGGTTGGGTACGGGTCGGGTCGAACTCGTAAGCAACGTGATCCACGGGCCGAACCCACTTTGCGGATGCTGGCTGGCAGGCACGGGCGCGGACGTAAAGTCAAGGAGCCATGATGACGGTCACGCTCCGAAACCGCAATACCCACCCATCAATCGCGGTTGGGTCGGGCCGGATAAGCTATGGGCCCGGCCCACCATCCCTTTCGCTTCTGCCGACAGGTGGTCGTGTCTCCTTGCCAAACAACACTTTCATGTGTCCCATGTCATGCGCCAATTTGTACTACCTCCATTCTCCCATCTCCACCATTTTTACAAACTTCCAACAAAGGGCGTGTTTTTGCTGAAAATTGGATGGTTTTATTTTCAATTAATCACTCATAATTTAGTAAGTGTTTTTAGATTACACGTGGCAACATGCAATTAGTGATTCAAATCAACAATCACTTTTGTGTTGATTGTACCGGATATTGATCCAGTTGAATTTATTACAGTTTGATTAGATATTTCGGAATACGGAAAAAGCCTGATTTAAATAAATTTGAAATTATGAGGAAACAAATATATTTCACAGACTATATAAACTAGTTTCAAGTAATTAAACAAATTTCATTGGGCATAGTATTTAAAATCTAAGGCTTTGAGATCTCTAAGTTTCATGAATTTTTTCGTATTTTAGGATACTTTTAAAATTTGACATCTTAAAGGTGTATTTGGTTTGAGGAAAGTTAGAGGGAAATGAGACTTAAAAGGAAAATGAATCTCTCAAAAAATTCATCTTATTTTATCTTTATTTGGTTTGAGATGAAAATTTCGTAAAAAGTAGTAAAAATTCTTTAATTTAAACAAACTTTCTACTCTATTTTCCATCTAACTTTTTATTTGGTTTTCCATTTCTAGTTTTCTTTAAACCAAACAAAGAATTCCATCAAATTTTCCTTCCCCTCAAACTTTCCCTAAACCAAACACAGCCTAAGAGTTAAAATTGTGTTTGGGTTGGGGAAAATTTGAGGGTAAGAAAAATTTGATAAAAATTATATGAAAGTCTTTGTTCAGTTGGATAAAAGCTTGGAGCGAGAAAATTAGATGAAAAATTAAAGAAATTTTTAATTAAAACACATGATGTTTTAATATTTTCTTCATGATTTTGCAAACCTAATCATATCATGGGAAAAATAAATGTAATTTATGGAGAGTTCACTTTTCTACTCATTTTCTTGTGTTCTAATTTTTCCTAAGTAAAATGCTACATGAAACTCAGAAAACACTAAAAAATCTGAAAAGTCTTAAATTCTCATAACCTTATTAAAACACTAAAAAAATCAAAAACTTCAAAACACTAATATCTATTTAAAACAACGTCGTTTAACAAGTCAGGTACTCAACTTTTTATACTATATTAAAGATAATTAACTTTCGCTATAGCTGAATTGAGTTGTCAATAAAGATATAGTATTATTAGAATTCAGTATATTGGAGTAGCTGGATCGGTCGTGTGTCTGGATATTCGTGTGAGAAATTGGGCAGATCGATGGGGCTTCGGACAGTAACCCTAATGGCAATGTGAAAGGGACAATGGAAGAATGCCCTCATAAAGTTTGCTTGTAAGAAGCTCTCGTGGTATGTTTCTTCGCTTGTATTGTACCAAACTTCTCTTAAATCCGGCCGTCTTCCTCTATTACAAACTTACATGTCATTTCCCATGAGAATAACATATTTTATTTGATACTCCAATCCATTGGGTGGGAGAAATTTCAGAAAGGAACGCAGCAATTGAAAGCTCACTCAGGTTCGATTGTGTGATGAGATTTATCTTTAGTGAGTGGATAAATTCCAGGAGGAACGTAATTCAAAGTTCGCGCGGATACGTTTTTGATTATTTGATGAGATTTATGTATGACTCAAGATCAAGTGGACCTAAATCTCATACACTGAGTCATCAATCAGCTCAATCATGAAATATTAAAGTGGACATTATGATAATAGATGTTAGTATGTTCGAATAATCATATTTTCATGATTATTAGTTTTTTGATCATAAATTTTTACTATGTATGCTTTTAAACTTTAGATGGACACAGTGCACAATATGAGTGAGTTGTATATATTATTAATTACTATTCATCACATGACAGATTTAGAAATCATACATACTGATCATGATAACGAACACTGTTTGATTGTATTATCACTTCAACTTATCAATTCGTCACATGACATACGCCAAATATGTAGAAATTTTATGTGAATCTAAAAAAATTTCAACTTAAACAATGCTTTCCATCTCAATTATTCCTAATAGCTAGGGGGTCTGATTAACAATAATGGCAACAAGATAACACACTTAATAATTCATTTATTCAATCACACCACCCTTTCGGCTATAACTACTTGTACACACGCGTAGATAAACATGTTTAAGGTGGCCCCGACGACCAAACGTGTACGTACTTAGCTTCAATAATTATAATGCAAACACTTATCTATAAGAATTTATGGTACCGGGTCATAGATTTTTAGGTGAACATCAAATTTTGAACGGTTCATACTTACTACGGAACAGATGCGTATCTAACCAATAAAACGATACCAATAGAGATCGGGCCTATGATCTCCAACGCATTCAAACGTAAAGCGGTATCAACAGTACTCAAATCTAAATATTTTATTAAACAGTCTTCAAAATTACTAAATCAACCGCATATTGGTAATTATGATTACTTAAAATATGTATTGTACGTGGATGAGATAGCTATTCCAACCATCAATTCTAGAATATGTGAGTCGTGCATTATGGAGTAGGGAGTTAATGCTAACACACCTCACACAAATGTAATCAATGTATTCGTGCGGGTGTACATTTATATATTTTAGTACATTTGTGACAACCTTATTTATTACGGTTGGATATTTTCTTTGCTGTAAGTTCATGCATGTTTATCAGTGGAACAATATATTGTGTTGGAGTTGTGGTGTTGTTCATGTCACCATGTCATTCCCACCAAACATTTCACTATAGTGGTTATATATGATGACCTAATATTTTTAAGTTTGTTGTTTTTTTTTTTTTTTTTGGGTCAGGGGGTCATATAGTTTCTGCTAATAGAGTCAAATTCATTACGAATGATTTCTCACGCACCATAAATATGTTTATATTCATGTGGTATCATCATAATTTGAACATGAGATACAAAATTGTTAGATAAAACTAAATTGGTAATATTTTTAAGGCTTTTGATAGTATATGATTCATATTTGATTGTGTTTTATTAAAGTGTAGAACAAAAATAAAATATAAACAGTACAAAAAATTATTTTTGTTTCATTTTTACATGTTTATACAAAAAATTCATTTTTCCTCACATTTTTCAATTCATTTTCTTGACATCCAATTTTAGACACACAAATAAGACATTAATGAATAAGGTTATTTATTAAACAAGACACCAAATTTACTTCAAATAAAATTATTCAAAAAATATAATATAGTATGTTTGATCAACAATCTCATTAAAAAATAAAAGTTTGAAATATCAATAAAAAAATCGTGAAATGTGTGCAAAAAAAGACTTTAGATTACATAAGAAAAAGAAGGATATTAAACTTTTATATTGGATCACAACATAATTTTAAATTAAATTAATTAAACAACTAACTACGGCCATGAGTGAAATAATTGATTTTTATATTTTTTTATAAAATATACAAATTCATTGAAAAATAAAATTATTTTATCTACAAATTATTTGACTGTTTGAAATCAAACTCTATTGATTATTTAACTCAACTGAATTTCAAGCTATAAAATGATAATACTCTATATTTTTTTTAATTGAGACAAAGTACTATTCCCACCACTTTACAATTAAAAAAAATAAAAAGAATATAAATGAAAAAAATATTAAAAAGCAATACAACAACAATATTCCAATATTACATTTCCACACATTCACACCCATGCCCATTTTGGTAATTTCACAATTCCACTCCCTCTTATAAAGCCACCACCCCCATAACCCCAAATCCCTAATTTCAACACTCACTAGAAAATACTTCTCCGGCCAACTTTCCGACCAAAACCACTTCTCCGGCAAGCTTCCCGATCTTGCAGAAATGGGCTTCCCAGTCGGCTACACGGAGCTCTTCCTCCCGAAGCTCTTCCTCCACACCCTCTCCCTCCTCGGCCTCCTACGCAGGCTCGTCTCCTCCATCTTCGCCCTCTGCGGCCTCTCCGACTTCCTCGAGCCCGACATTGTCTGGCACCACCACCACCACCCAAACAACAACAACAACAACGCGCCGCCGCCCGCGGCGCAGCCCCGCTCCGTATCCGCTGCGCTCCTCCGCGAGCTCCTCCCCGTGGTACGGTTCGCCGACCTCCCCGACGCGCCCTCCCTCCCAGACGCCTGCGCCGTGTGCCTGTACGAGTTCGAGCCCGAGTGCGAGATCCGGCGCCTCGCCAACTGCCGCCACGTGTTCCACCGCGGGTGCCTCGACCGCTGGATGGACTGCGACCAGCGCACCTGCCCGCTCTGCCGCACCGCCTTCGTCCCCGACGAGATGCAGGACGACTTCAACGAGCGCTTCTGGGCCGCCTCCGGGATACCCGATTTGTACGGCGAGTACGCCTCCATCACCGGCTTGTAATTTCCGATCTGATCTGCTGTAAATATTGTAGCCACCAAGCCAAGTAGCGGACTCGCCGGGAACAGAGATTTTCCGGTTCATGTTAATCGGAATCTGGTAATTTTGTATACATCCAGATGTTGTTGGAGTTTGTTCGTGGTTAATTAAAGCAATTTTTTAAAACTTTCTTTTTGATAAAAATAAAAGGAATAAAAATATTAAGCAGTTTACACCTACCTAAAACAACAAACAACATAATAATATTGAATTTAATTAGTTAATTTTTAAATAACATATTTCTTATCTTAAAAAATTCCATATTTTCCATAAAATCAACTATAAAACCACTCCGGTTTTACTTACTTCCGCCATTACTGTAAAACGGAATTGTTGCACCGGGTATCAATTTAAAAGAAAATAATTATTATGATAAAAATAAACATTATGATAACTATTATTGTTCTGAAAGACGTACGATTTAGTTGTTTAGGTCGCTGATTAGTGAGTAAATGGTGTTAAATTATCTCACCTAGTTACGAACCGACTAACGTTTTCAAATTTTTTATAACTTCGTCTTCATATTTGATTAATCATTCTGTTTAATCTTTGGTTTGCTCGTTGCTATACATTATTTTCACCTAGTGTTTTTTACAACAATATTATCAACTTGTATACAAACAAATTAAATTCAGAATTAAATTCATAAAATAAAATTATCAATTGAACTCCAAAATTAATATTATTGTAGAATTAGTTATGAACGTAGTTTTTTTCATACTCAATACTTCATAATCATCAACAATTATTGTACTATATTTGATGAATCATTCTCAAATAATATTACATATATCCTAAATTAGTCCAATTTAATTCTTACAATCTACATGAGATATTTCCGGAAATTATGATAGAAAATGAGAAATAGGTGTCACTTCTTGATCTCTTTTAATTACTCTTTCTATCTTTTTTTACTTATCGCTTAAAATATCGTGTATTATTTTTTGAACTCACATAACTTAAAATATAAATATTAAAAAATTATAATAAAAATATATTATCAAAATAAAATTCGATACGAACATATTGACATCCATTATCAAAATATTTATCATAAAATTTCATAAACAAAACGGTCAATTAACTCAAATCAATAAAAAAATGATAAATAAAAATGGACCGAGGGAGTATTTTTTTGAAAACTAAATCATTCTAAAAACTAAGTAATTAATATCGAGGTAAGTATTACTCCCTCTGTCCTCTTTTACATGTCACTTAACCGAATTTTTTTGTCCACTTTTACTTGTCACTTAACAATTTTCAATGTGTATTTAATGTCAACAACTACCTTAAAATGTCAAACATTAATCACTTCATTATCATATTCAATAAAAAATACATTTCCCACCAGTAATCATTTACCAATTTTACTTTTTGCACGAATTTTTTTATAAAAACATCAACCACCCATTCATTAAATTTGTTCAACCGCTAGCATTAACTTCACCTTAATCTACTCAAATTAACCTTAAACGACATGTAATAGAGGACGGAGGGAGTAAATATAAAATTTCCTAATTAAAGTTGCTGACTTTTATATGGGGAAGTGAGATAATCGATATTAGTGGATCTGGGTGGCCTTGATTTGACTCCATTCGTTTAAGTTGATGAGGAATATAATCTGGAGGTGTGCAGTGGCGTGGTTTCCGACATTGATTCCGATCCCGGCAGCAGCTTATACTTTGTCTGATAAATGGAATTAAAAGTTGTTAAAGTAATTAATTTATGTAAAAAGTATTTTTCAAGTTTTAAAATTACGCGTTTCTCGACTAACAAATAATATATTTTTTTAAAATCTTGAGTTTACAATGATTCACTACTTTATTAATTAGTGAATAATAATGTTGAATTAGTAGGAAAGCAAAGTGATGAATTTTTATTCTTATGTAGCATTTTATTTGAGAAAAAAGAGATAAAAATAAAATATGAGAGAAATTTGGTTTTTATTTAATATAAACATTTCAATAGAAATTTATGTGTGACTTTCAAAAGAAGGTTTGAACTAGCAACGTGTTGGCTTGGTACCTTTAGGTGTTTTCTAATAATTTTAATGTATTAAGTTCGAGTCTAAATGATCTGAAAAATATTATTTTGTCTCATATTTGTCCTTCAATTTTACACCAACCCAAACGAGCCTTGCAATTAAAGGGCATGGGAATATTACTTTTTGAAAGCCTTGAATAGGCTTTGGTGGAGAATTTGGTGGTGAAGTGAAATGTTGTGTTGAGTTGGAAAGACAAGAAATGAGTCATGAGTGTCAATTTTGGGGCAACAAGCAACATGTTGGTTAGAGAGACATGAGATGGGAGGTTCTTGGATTGATTATGAGTGTCTCCATCTACATAGAATTGAAAGGTTTCAAAATTTGAATTAGGAAAAACAATTCATCCCACATTTGTCCATTATAAAAACAATTCATCTACATAGAATTGTTTTTCAAAAAAATTATATATAAAAAGACAATTTGAATTAGGAAAATAATTAAATTTTTTTGGTTTTAAGGGTGAATCATAGTGATCATTGGCGGAGTCCGAATATTACGTAAGGGGTGATAAAATTTTTTTAAAAGAAATCTATAAGGGTGTAAAATGATTTGATTAATAAATTTAACGTCAGAGAATTGTGTTTATGATTAAAATTTTTAAATCTTGGGTTTTAATTAAAAAATTATAATTTAGAGAGGATATCTAGATCAGTGAAACAATTAACATCAATAATAAAACTATGCCGTCTTAAATGTGAACAATCATGTAGTAAAAATTATATAAAAAAAACCTTAAAACGGGCTCTGAATTAGTATTACTTTTTTAATTATGATTCGAACAATTCAAATTATCGAAAAGGGTGCAAGAAAAAAATTTAGATTGATTTTATAAAATAAATTTTACAGTTACACCTCTAAACTAATATTATTTTAACAAGCAAAGTTATGCACAAAACTACATCATTTGATCATAAAATAAATGATATCATTCAGTTCACATAAACCTAATGATGTCTTTTCATACTAAACATCCATAATTCTTAAAAAATTTAACAAGATCAATTATATTTAATCAATCAAACCAATTGATCTTTTAAAACATCTTAATTTAGACTAATTTTTTTCATCACTGTTTTCGACAGTTCAGGATGTTTCGACTGTAATCTAGTAAGTGGTGATAGTTCAACACCCTTTTTGAATGTGTTTGGTTTAGGAAAAATTTAGTGAAAAAGAAAATTTGGTGAAAAAGAAGAAGAAAAATTTGTGAGAAAATGAGAATGAAAGTTTGTAAGAAAATTAGAGAAAAATTGTAAAGGAAAATTTATTTAAAATAAAGAATTTTTTAACATTTTCCCCCTATGTTTCATTTTTAGCCAAGTAAAAAAAACACGATGGATTCAATAGGGAAACCCACTATTTCCCAAATTTTCCTTTCCTCGAATATCTTCTAAAAGTGTTTGATAATTCATTGTGCACGTGTTGTCTAGAGGTGAGATTTTTATATACAAAACATAGAAAATAAATTCAAAAAAAAAGGGTGAAATTAAAAAAAGATAGGTTAAATTAAAAAAAATAGGATAGTGGAGTGGATAATTGAGTATTATGATGGCATTTCCTGAGTTTCTGGTGAAGTGCTGCAAATGTACATATTTCAGGGATTTTGCAGGATATTAAAGTGAATTGGGATCTGTTAATTATCCACCTCAAAGTTGCTGCTCCAACAACTCTCCTACTACTATATCTTAATGCTCGGCCAATTTCATTACAAAATTAATTAATGAAATTAATCAGACCGGTGGTTAAACCGGATACATTTTCAATTCATGATTGTTCGGTTCAACGGGTTCGTGGTAAAAGCACAATCAGCTATTCGGTTCATGGTAATGGATCAAATCCAAACACAATTATTTGCTAAATTAACAGTTTAACCGATTCGGTTGGTCAATGCAACAAGGGTAAAAATCAAGTGGTTTAGGTGTTGGTTTGCAACATTTGAGGTCACCGGTTCGAGTCCCTCCATTGTTGGATGTATTAGAATCATATTTGTGTTTAAATTTATCGATTGCACAACAGTTAAAAATCGGTCTGTTGGTCCGATTTTAATAGTTATTGAATCAATACTTCTTCAATAAGATATAACTTCACGATTTTAATTTTCATTGAATTTTTTGTTAAACAACTTCATTTTACAGAAAAAAATTTATTAAAAAGGATTGAGTAGTACGTAGATGTGAATGATTCATACAGAATCACAAAGGGATGCTCTTAAATAATGACGGATTTAAGCGGTTGTGAATGAGGTCGGATGACTCTGTTTAATTTTTTTTCATAATTATATTTTATATTTTAGATTGTGAAGTTCAACAAATATTAAAATTAACCCTCTTAAAATCAAAAAGACCCATCTCAGATCAAAAAATATATATTGTTCGTATAGCTATACAATATCATTCGATAATATTTAGCCTTTTCTTATATATTTTCCGAATCCTTCCCTATTCGCAAAGGTGAGCTAAATGCCTCCAAAATAATTAAACACATGACACCCGTAAAACTAATTTGTTTGTGAGGATGAAAATTCTTTCGCAATCATTTTTGATAATTTGAAATTTAATGTTTAAAAATAAAAAAATCATAAATGTAACAAGATAAGTGACCATAATGTTTGTGGATGAGACATTTAGGTTAATGTTGTAGCAAGGTAGGTAGCTACTACTACTAGCTAATAGCTAGGCTTTGTGATTGATGGATGGTCTAGCTCAAGCATAGAGATCGAAGTGGGTTCACTTTCATCAATGACATTTTTCGAGGCTTTGTTTATTTAAGCATCTAATTAAGCTGCCTTAATCCATCCATCCATCATTGTTTCCACTTATATAAATCTAATTAATTAATTGATCCACTTTCCTTAAACCACTACGCCTTGATGTTCCCTAATTAATTACTATTTGTGTGTACGTGTGGCTCTACCATTTCATTTTAATGCTACTCTACCATAATGGCTTCACCTAAAAGCTCTACCAATATGTCCTTTTTAATCACAAAAATATATTCATTTATCACCATTTTAAGTGACAAGTGTGTGTTAAGGAAGATTCACACCATGAGATCAATCTAGAAAACAATTTAATGTTTTAAAAAATTGATAAGTAATATCTGATAGATTAATTTATGATAATATCATGAATTAATATGTATCACATATATATCATAATATATAAAAAGTTCCATTCAAATGAACATTAGGAAGTCACACTAAATTTAATATTTATCGTTACATTCTACATATTACTTAGGGATAAATTAAAACGTTTGTCTCCATTATTATACGAATCTATCTGAATTGTTGAAAAAAATTAAAGAACTAAATTAAACTGATTTTCATTGATAAAATTTATTATCACATTCATAAGTTAGTGTTTGTGAATCAGACTTGTGCGCAGAAATTATATCGTTTTATCATCAAATAAAATAATATTATTTTGTTCACATAGATAAATCGCCATATTTTCATACTCAATCAACTTAATAAGATTCATTATATTTAATGAATCAAATAATTTAACTTTAGACAACATTCTAAATTACTTTGAATTTTTTTTATTGCATCATTTTCGACAATTCAAAATGCAATTGATGAAACAATGCTAGGTCAGTTCCTTTTAATATTTTCCCTAATTGTTGCATATATTTGTAAAACATCCAATGCAATTCATTAGAATAAAATCTTGCCACTCAACCATGTTTATCACTAACAATAATTGCATCATAGTGTATCTTAGTGTTTCAATAATGTTGTATACATGCCGTATACATACTCAATTTTATAAAAACCAAACTTCAATACATGCTAATTTGAAGCAAGGGATTAATGATTTTTTTTTTTGAATCTGGAGAACTACAATTCATCGGACCAACTAAAACTTTAGAGAAAGATCGATGCACACACGCTCATCTGTCAGATTTTCTAGATATTTCATAAGATAAACGTCAAAATGTCCCAAATGAAATTAGAACTGGGGACCAAATGAAATAAGTGTTCATTTGCGAGAATCATTACGAAATAAACATCATCCACCACATAAATCATGCATGAACCAACACTATAGTATATATTATCGTGGGCCAATTTGATGAGCAACATTTAATCATACTTAATAACTCCACATATGTTTTGTCATCATTTGAGTGATGCTAGGTGCATAGATTGTCCACTTTTGCTATAGTGAAGGCCATTTTATTAAGGACGTTTTTATTGACTTTTTTTCATGTGTGCTAGGAAGTTTCTTTGCGCGCACACATCCATGTAAAAATTAATTAATGCATGAGCCACACTCATTGGTGTCAATGCTTTAAATCATCATCTTATTTGTAGTGGTCATGTTTTCACACGGTTTAAGGTTTTTGTCGTTGCATCATGTTCGATCCTTTCTTCTAATATACTCGCTTAAGATTAATGTGAGTGAATTAAAATAAAGTTAATGTTTAATAAATGAGAGATTAATTATTTTTAAAAAAAATTCATGCAAAAAGTAAAATTAGTAGATGATTACTGGTGAGAAATAAAATTTTAATTGATTATGATAATGAAGTGCTTAATATTTGACATTTTAAAGTAGTTGTTGATATTAAATACATATTGAAATATGTTAATTGACAAACAAAAATAGATAAAAAAATTCAGTTAAATTATATATAAAAGAAAAAATTCACCTTTAGATCCAAATTAAAACATAAATCTAAATTAGACCGGCGAATGGACCAAATTGATACTGCTGGTCTGAACTTCCCTATGTGTAATTTAATGATTCAATATATCACATACTCAAATTGATGCAAAGAACACGCCCCCACATCATAGTATCATACACACTTTCAAATTGTTCACATGTAAAATTTTGTGAAAAAACTTTTAAAAGTTTTGAATGATAATCATTTTCTTTATTACGATCTAAAATATAAGAGCCGTCAAAAAAGCGAAAATTGGACTGGTTTTATTTAGTTACATTTTCCATTATATTTATAAACTAATAATATTATAAAATTAGTCCTGTGCACTAAAATTACATTGCTTTGTTATCATATTAAATGTTATTATTTAGTGCACGCATACGAACAAAATGAGGTATGTTCATACTAAACAAACTTACATTTTCAACAATTTTTTTTTTAAAAAAACCAATTGTATCCATTGAACCCAACCCATATAGTCAAAAATGACATCATAAATTAGTACGATAATTCAGATTACAAGTAAAAAAACTATGAAAATTTAAATTATCTTTTTTTTTTCATTTAACTTTCTTCCAAACACGACATGGGGACGCATGAGACGTTGAGGCTCGTCTAACTTAAAAATTCAAATACATCGCATTCATTCGTAAGTACTTAAATACACACGTTATCATTATCGATTAATTAAATTGTGTTTAGGACTCAACCTTAAATAATTTAGAGTTAATTTGGAGGTAATTTTAGGTTACCCGAATTGACTCCTAATCTGTACTGTATACTGTATGAGCATTTTGTTCAATACTTAATTTCCCAAGTCATTTTCAAACTAATCTTCATTTAGAATAAGGAGGGTGGTCGAATCTACCAGAATTCGAACTTTATGATAGTCGGATATGTGCATTGTAATTTATATTTAATAAAAAAATAAAAAAACTAATTTTAATTAAATTATAAGCAAATTGTTGATTAATTAACGTCATTCTTTGACTCTACTTATTAATTCTTCTTTATGATAGTTTGTGATCGAAAATAGAGTAATCTTTAGTCTGTAAACACATCAAATTAGATGTCACGTCAAAGTTTGAAAAATCAAACTGACACGTCGTGTCACACATTAATTTGACTTATTAAACTTTTAGGAGGCACATCATATGATTGGATGTGGTCCAGACACGTGATGAACATGATCCATCTAAGAATCACTCTGGAAAATAATACAAGTTGTAGATATTAGAATATAATATAGAATTTTTATTCTGAATTAGGATAGTAGTTTCTCACTTTAAATTTCAATTGAAATAAAAAAATGACAATACTAACTAATAGCCCACCTTATTCTACGTTTAGTTTGGCAAAAATAAGAGGGGGAAAATGTGAAGAAAAGTTAAAAGTGAGTTTTATTTATGTTTGGTTTATGGAGAAGTATGAGGAAATAAAATTTTACGAATAGTTATGATTAAAGTTAGTTAATTAAACAATAAATAACATTTCTTTCTTATTATCTTTTCTGAATCCGCTCTTCGTTTGGTTGGATTTAGAGGATGAATATTGAACATAGTGATATTATCCCATATCCCACAAGTTGAGCTCAATATTGATCCTCATATATAGTTGAACATACCCACTCATTACCAATTAGTTTTGAGTGTGAATTCGACTAATCTACAATGGACTACAGTAGACCATTAGCCGAAACTGGCCCAGCAGGATAAGCCGATTAGGACTGCAAGCGAGCCGATGTACTCTCGATCTGCTCGCGAACGAGCTCGGTTAATACTCTGTCAAAGCTTGTTTGTTAATAAATGAGTCGATCCGGGACAATAATTATAAGCTCATTTAATAAATGAGCCGAACATGAGCAAGGGGGTGTTCGGCTCGTTTATGTTCGTGAAGAAGCTCGATAAGAAGTTGGATAAGAAACTTGATAACTCTATTAAAAAGATCGAGGACTTACCGACTTAAGTTAGAATGTAACACAAATTAAACATGTCAATCTATATAACAAGAGTTAATATTTTAAAATTTGTGAATGTGGCTACAATAATTAACATAAATTATGTCTAACGTAAATGAAAGGAATGTAACTTACATCTATCATTTGAACTAAACATAAACAATGAGATATTCGACTTGTTTATGGACTCATTTAAAAACTCCATTTAAACTCGTTTACAGCGTGTTTAGACTCGACTACAAATCTTTTTTATAAATTTATAAAGTTAATATTCAATAAAGTAAGATTTTTAACGAGTAACTCATTTAAAACTCGTTCAAACTTGTTTAAACACTCGTTTATCATATATATTAAATTTTATATTTTATCAATCCAAATGCTCGAGTAAAGTTCGAGCTCAGCTCGAACTCGTTAAAATTAAACTAGCCGAGCTTGAACATGTATTTTAAAAGCTCGTTAATACTCGACTCGAGCTCAAACTCGTGAAATTTTAAATGAACGAACATGAACACTGTACTTCTCGACTCGTTTGCACTCCTAAAGCCGGCGCTGGTCATCACTGGATCATCAGGTGACCTTGCGTGCTAGCTGCTGCGGGATGCTTCCATGTGGTGATGAAACGTGCCTGCTTCTGCTTAGCTAGCTGAGTTCCCTTGCGCCTGGCCACACGAGTCTCCTCGCTTGTGTTTAATTATGCGCCGTGGTCCCGGCGCTGGCTGCCCGGCGGAGCCTTATCCGAATCGGATAGGCCTGTTCTACATAATATATATCTCGTCGAAAATCTGATGTTGCTGTCCCCGACAAACATGCTCCTCAGAGGACCAGCCAGGGAGAAAAATAATATCGGGCATTGTTATTTACAGTGAAAATGACGCTGCTCCTCCGCGTATATGAGAAATATGTTCAGAATTTATTTATATTGAATTATTAAATCTATAAGTAAGTTTTTAAATTATAATTAGATATAATTTTATTGAACTAGCTTTATTTATACATGCTCTACGATACAAAATTTGCAGATCACACATGCAGAAACATTATTCAGGACCATTTTGGTTTAGGAAGAAAAATAGAATAATTAGACTGTGTTTGATTCAATGTTATAAAAATCCCTAGGCGGGAACTAATTGGAACGATTAATTGGACCGCTTACTGGAATTATATATATTAATAATAAATTTAATGATTCATTATAAACATATATGTTTAAAAAACTATTATTTTCATAAAAAAAATTAAGTCTTGAACAATTAATCGGCTAGACGGAACGTTTCAACACCCCGATTAATCAGCGATTAATCAGTCTGTAACGGAGATTTTTAGAACGATGGTTTGGGTTGCTCAAAATTGGGGAATTGAATATGGGAATAACACTTTAATTTTTATTGATCTCATTTATTTGATTTGGAGTTGAAATTTGGAGAGAAGTTTCAAAATCCACTATAATTTAATATAACTTTAATTCTGAGTTTCCATACAATTTCATTTCACAAATTTTCCCAAAAATCAAACATTGAATTTTCCTAACCTTCCTTTTAACTTTTTCCTTTTCCTCTCATTTTTCTTAAACTAAAGACAACCTTAATAATTTCTTGATTTCTTTTTAAAAAGATATCCAAGTGAGTGACACCACCAATAGGAACCAGCTCTAATTTCTTGATCTTCGCCATGACTGCAATTCTAGTTTTCATACAAATCTATTTTCTATGAATTTTTTTTAAACCAAAAAAAAAAAATTCTGACATTTATTTACCTTTTCTTTTTCCTTTCACTTTTCCTATATTAAAAAAAATACCTTAATAAATCTTGAATTCGGTCCTAGCGAATTCGAGAGAGCTACATTTCAATATTCTCAAATTAAACTTGTTGATTTTTTTTGTTTAGAAAGATACCCAAGTGAGTGACTCCAACAGGGACCATCCCTAACCACTATTCTCCTCCATGCAAGGACATCAAAATCCACATACCCTACAAATTCTCACATGCAATAAAATGTGCCCCAAAAGCGCCAAAACTGATGTCTAGCTAGCACAGCATCCACTCCCATTCAGGCCCTGTGAGCTTGGTGAGCTGGGCCAGGCCACAATCAACCAGGCCTACCAATCTTCTTGTGAAATCTCCTCAATGATCAGATCTCACTTCTCAGCACTCACTTGTCTTCTACATATACATATAATGGGGTCGTCAAAATATCATTTTTTTTTAAAAAAAAATATTTATTTATAAAAAATTCTCATATGGTTGAGAATTTATAAACCTGTTATTAATAATCATTCCGGATAAAAATATTTTCGCAAATTAAATATGCTCAAATAAGAGATTTTTAGATGAGCACATTTCATCATGCAAATTGTGAACGCTTTCTATCAATGTATGTCTAATGATTTTTTTTCCATCTTTTAATAATAGTCGTTTATAAATTGAGTTAATTAAGAAGTTATTGATATTGTTTGTTGATCGAATTTAATAAGTATGTATTAATATATATTTTAAAATTCCGTGTAAAATGTGGTGTATTAGCACTGATTTTGAAGAACTTCTTTGTAGATTATGATGATAAGATAAATAGTTTTTTATTTTTTAAGATGGATAATTAAAATTATTAAGTGAAATAATAGTCGGAGAAATAAATCTTTCGACAAGTAAAGATAATAACACAAAAAATTAATTATTAGTGTCCAATTTGATAACCTGATTCATCATTATTTGCACACGCCTATGATGCATCATCATCCTCCTGTCCACATGCTTCTCGGTTTGGCAAAGGTGAAGCATGAATGAATGAAATGAATCAAGAGGCCACCAGGTACTCAATTCTGACCCACCACACATTTTGAAGAGCTCCAAGATGATGATGATGAGTTGAAGTGAGATCCAAGCTTGTTTGCTTCAAAGATCACAACGTGGGTTTATCTCCATGGCTATGTCAATGTGAGCCAAATAACTTGCAAAGTCTCATAGTCCTATGTGTGAGGTGTAATTGTGTAAAGATGTATTGCAAGAAACACTTTCACATACTACTCAACAATGGAGAGAATAAATGGGAAAAGCATCAACACTATTAATGAGAATAAATGGGTTATCTCCACCTATGCATGCAAGTTTATCCTATTTAGACTCTCCGAATCAACACTTTATAAGTTTTTTCGAGCCATTTCTTATCTATGTAGGCACTTTTTGTCAATAAATCATTTTTGAATCATCTATCAATAAAATAATTTTTTAAATAAATGAGAAAAGCATCATCTCCAAAGCCCAAATCCTCACAATTTTTTTTATATATAAAAAAAAGGGAGGATGAGAATAAAGTTGAGAACCCATCACATGCTACCCAAATGATGATGACCCATTGAGAGAGAGATTTGCAAAGTACACTCAAGAAGATAAACTACTTGCCCCAAAGACTCCATTTGTCTCTCTCTATTGCCCCATTTGATGATGATTAAGATCCACATATTTCAACATAATGATCAATTTGAAAATAGACCCACAAACAACAAGATGTCATTTAAGTTCATATATAGATAGTTGAGTTGGTTAAGAGTCTAATCTATGAGATTTAGAATCCATTTAGTGATAAGTTTAATTTTTAAAGTTGACACTAAATAGACATGAATCTTATCGATAAACAACAAATTCGATCAATCATTTTAATCTTTCATATAAATTTTGAGCCTGACAAGCTATTGACATCTTACAATTCCTCATGGCATTATGAGCAATGTTGCAATGTGACAAAATTTCCAATCAATCCTAAAGGAAAAAATGTGCATCAAAATGAGGAGAATTCTGAGACAAAGATGCTCTTGTGATTGGATATGATGGTTGATTGCATCCACTTTTGGCTTCAATATCAAAAACGTCCATTAAATCCAAAACATCCAAAGATCAAATCAGGCCTCACCCTGTCTGCCAACTCATAAAAAAGTTTCACCACAAAAAACAACAAACAATAAAATCAGGTGTTTGATTTTAGGTTGCCTTCTTTTCCTTAAATTAATAACAAACCATAATTTAGTTTAGTTTAATTTAATTTAAATTTTTTTCTTTCAACGTATCCATATTTATGCTATACCATTAGATTTGAACCTGAGATAGTTTGAGACTGTTACACAATATCAAAGCATCAGACCAGCACTTTATTGATAATTTAATTTAGTGTTAGTTAAAATAAATTTCGGTTAAATGATCTGAATTATATTCATGAGACAAATAAAAAGAACATTGCAAAATTTTACGTATGAATGAAACAATTGTTCACATATAATCAAATAGATTATAATATTCCTCGATTGATTTCTTTTCGAATTTTTACCACGAAAAACTTCAAATTTGTCTGAAATGTAATCATATTTTTTAAATCACTAACATTATTTTTTAGATTTAACTAAAAAATTATGTTACCCGAAAAATTATGGTGAATTTCAGTTAGCAGAATTGAATAATTCAATCTCAATTTTAGTTTAGAAAACCTCAACCTCATGACTCATTCACTCAAAATATTCTATCATATTTATAAAAAGAATTTAAATAACAAAAATGCCGAAGTACAGCAGTTGAAACGACGCCGTTTCTTTAAGCAAGGTTAACGCTAATGTCCACATCAACGCAATTAATTAAAAGATTAAAATTTCTGAATCGCCCTCACCTGCATTTTCAGGCCTTTAACTGCTCACGCCATCTCCGTCATCTCGTATCCACCGCCATTGTTTTCTTCGACGAATCGGACAATTCAACGCTCGGAAACCCTAGCTCGCTTCGCACCTTCAAAACGACAGCCCGCATACCGCCAAACGCAACACTTCGCTATTTCATGGCTGCTGCTGCTGCAACTGCTTCAACTTCAACTTCAACCGCACACCTCAAAATCCACTCACCGCAGCAAGACCAGCAGGTCAACAAGGTCAAGCTCAAACGCCGCAAGTACCGCGAAGCCACCGTCTCCGCCGCTGCTGTGGCCGAGTGCTCGGCAGATAGCCCCAAGCCGGATCATCTGGTGGCGCGTGACGCGAACCTGGCGTCGCCGGATCGGATCCGTCACTCGCCTGTCAGGGGGACGGGGATGGGGATGGAGTACGCGTACAGTCCTTCGAGCGGCCATCACGAATCGTGCAACTCGGGGTTTTCGAAGTTCAACTCCGCGCTCACGGCGGGGCTCCTAAATCCGCTGTCGCCTCCGCCTCCGAGTCAGGCTCCGATCCCGCCGTCCGAGCCGAAGACGCGATCCAGTCCGACGCTGTTCGAGATGATGGCCAGCGAGCCGGACTGCGCGCCCAAGTCTCAGATCCCGTCGAGCAGCGGCGCGAACGCGAACGTCCACGCCTCTGTCCACCGATCATCTTCTCTGATCTCGCCGCAGGAAAAGCAGGCGATGATGCTGCAGCGGATATCGGACATCCTGGGGGCGCCGTGTAGTCCTGGGAACCTGTTCAATGATGCGGCTAGTGACCTCAAGCTGACGTTGAGCTCCAAGGACGGGATCAGCATCACGATGAATGTGCATCGCCAGATTCTGATAGCGAACAGTCGGTTTTTCAGCGGGAAGTTATCGGAGAGGTGGTCGAAGCAGCAGCCGAGATCGCCCTCGCTGCCGTATGCTGTGGAGATTGCCGACTGTGATGATGTTGAGACTTACATTGAGACTCTTAGATTAATGTATTGCAAGGATTTGAGGAAGATGTTGATGAGGGAGGATGTGCCCAGAGTTCTCGGCATTTTGAAGGTATACAAATGTCACACTTCTTTTGATTCTTTAGCTTTTGATTAGTTTGTTCGATCTACTGCTTTATAGAAACTGATGGATTGGTGGTTGTTGCCGAAATGATTACGTATATGTCATTGTTTGTTTGTAGTTTTACAATGTGTAACTGGGATTCTACATATAGGCAGATTCTGATAATTTTGGACCCAGAAGTTTGTTGCTTTTGGAAATTCGAGTTTGACTTTCTGTTCATTGGTCTGCAATGTGTAGCTATGAGGTTGTGTGTAAGTGTTTGTGGATGTGTCTTTGTTCAGGTTTCAGCTGCAATTGGTTTTGAGGCTGGGGTGCTATCATGTTTGGAGTACTTGGAGGCAGCTCCCTGGGCTGAAGATGAAGAAGAAAAGGTGGCATCGTTGTTATCCGAATTGCGCTTGGAAGGTGGGGCAGCTGGGGAAGTTCTGAAGAGGGTTTCTGTGGAAGTTCCAGCTGGTAATGAAGAGGGAAGTTATGAGAACGAAGAGGTGCTGATCAAGCTGCTGAATGTAGTGCTGGAAGGCAAAGATGAGAAGGCAAGGAGGGAAATGAAAGGATTGGTAACGAAAATGCTTCGGGAGAACTCTTCTCATAATGATCTTAGTAAGGAGTCATTGTACATGGCTTGCGAGGGATGCTTGCAGCAGCTTAGACATCATTTTCTCAAGGCTGCTGCAGGAGAACTGCATGAGGTGAGCCAAGTAGCGAGGCAGGCTGATAATTTACACTGGATTTTGGACATTTTGATTGATAGACACATTGCTGAAGATTTTCTGAAGACATGGGCTTCTCAGAAAGAGTTGTCAGATGTTCACTCTAAGGTGCCAGCAATCCACAGATATGAGCTTAGCCGAGTCACAGCTCGGCTTTTGGTCGGAATAGGCAAGGGGCAATTGTTGGCTTCAAAGGACGCTAGGTGTATGCTTTTACAGACATGGTTAGTACCATTTTACGACGATTTTGGATGGATGAGGAGGGCATCAAAGGGACTAGATAGGCATCTGATCGAGGATAGTCTCAGCAGCACCATTCTAACTCTACCTTTACGGTGGCAACAAGATATTCTGCTTGCTTGGTTTGACAGGTTTCTGAATTCCGGCGAAGATTGTCCTAATATACAAAGAGGCTTCGAAGTATGGTGGAGGAGAGCTTTTTGGAGGCGAAATGGGGAGCCAGAAAGACAGCAGCATTTAAAAGTTAACAGCCGCAGCCATAGAGCATTCTTGAGCATGTGACATTTTAATAAGGGAGCATTTGGTTATCTATTTTCAGGCCCCAGATGTATTGGTGGATGATCTGAGTAGGAGTGAATGCTGACTTTCCTTGACAGCTTAGTAGGGTTCTATGCTGTTCAATGGATAGAGGCCTGATACCTTTATAGTTTCTAGGCGACAAAATGTCCATATGCCCCTTATTGGCTTGTTTACGGTTAGGCGTGTTAGTAGTACATTTTTCGGTTTGATAGATAAGCATTGTTTGACATGAGAATGCTGGTACGCATTTCTGTTCATCCAGTCTTGGTTGTTTTGGTTTATCAATACATGAGAGGCATGATACCTCTTCCAAAGTTTGTGAATTCATGATCATTGGTTTAAATCCCTCTTTCAATGTCCTGAAATGCTATAGTATGCTGTGTTTTCACTTTTCAATGTTGTTGTGTCTTGCTGCGATTATGGTTTGTAAAACTAATATGCCCATGTCTGTTTTTATCAGATATTAACGCTGCTATTCCATTGATTAGGAAGTTTGTATTAATTTTACAATGCAGAGAGGACTTGAAAATGTTGAAGGTGCGAAGATCCTGAACTTAATCTTACATTCTCTCGTATGTATGAACTCTGACTTCACCCTTTTTACTTCACAGTCCTATTTTCTTATACATTGGCATCTGAGTAAGAATTAATTCCTATCCTCTGTTCGCAGCATATTTTCTTCCCTGACAGATCAACTGATATCGGATTTCTGTAATTTAGATGCGCAATATCAAGCTTTGAATTGGGAAGTTTTGAAGTCATGTGGTAAACTACCTGGTATACATATTATTTTCTGAATTCGCAGTACAGAACATCTATTACATTTTCCCTTCTGATATTTTATTTCAATGGGAT
>NQLW01000050.1:1451765-1493304 GCA_002312845.1 Kalanchoe fedtschenkoi | reverse complement strand
ACTGTTTGTATATTCAAAGCCTAGACATCTTTGAGTTACATTATCTTGTCTCCCGATCCTAGGTCACGTTTCATCGTCAAAGTGGGTAAAGTAAGATGGTCCTGTTGTCATACAATCGTAGTTCAGCTCTCCTGGTTTTGCATATTTTTGCCTGTCACAACAAGACATGAAAGTGTCATCATACAACCCTCAGGTAACCCAGCCCGCAGTATTAAATTTCAGCAGTCATTGAAAATAATACAGTATTTATTTACCAGTCTTGATCAATAAGCATATCATCTGTTAGCCCAAACTTCCTGAGCTCTTCTTCGTTATGATGCATTGATAAACTGTACCTGTGACATACTCAGATAGGTTTCATCTTTTTCTACTAGCTAGCCTACATTGTAGTATTAACTTACAGCTGAATGAAGGGCAATAGAAGTGTGTAAGAACCTTCCCCCATAACCTCTTTCCATCACGACCATATCTGCATTGCCAATGTTATGCAGCCCTTGAAATTGTTCCACGGTCCACTTATACCACCTCATTAGAAAGACACGCAGTGTTAGTCCATGCGACACTATCACTATATTCATATTCGGGTTTCGGTTTCCAGGGGGTTGAAATCTTCCGATGTCGATGTCTGCCTTGAGTGTCTCCCTGAACCCTGCAGCATGTATCATAATCATTACTTTGGCTTAAAGTTACCATATGATCTGCGCTGGGCTGCAACATGTTTATGTTCTGCATACTACCTGTTATTCTGTCATACACATCCGCTGCCGATTCTCCGTTAGGGAATCTGTAAAAGAAGCGTCCGTATAGATGACGGACTGCTTTTTGCACCTTCATGGTCTCCCTGTCCTGGAAGTTCCCTTGGAAAATTGCGTTGTTATTGTATCAGTTACTGTTGCAGTTTGCAGGGTGTGTATTTTATTAACTTATTATCTTTTTTTGATTCTGAATTGGTGGAGGAATTTTGAAACGAATGCAGGCAGCCTGAAGATGGGGATGGGCATAATAAACTCACCAAAGTCCTGCTCCCTGAGACGCGGCTCCTCTCTCACGCCGGCGATCCGTGACTTCTCAAACGCCTTGGCCAGGCTGCGCAAAGTTTCAAGCGTGCGTCTGTAAGGCGAGACGTAGAAGTAAACCTGCCAGTCCACCACCCCGTCTTTATCTATCAGCGCCCTGATCCTCTTCCCGCACGCCTCAGCCTCAGCGTGCCCCTTCTCCGTCAGTGCAATCTTCGGATCAGGCACTTTGGTGTACGCAGTCTCGTCGACATTCCCCTCGCTCTCCCCGTGCCTGACCAGGATTATCCGGCGTGGTCGTGGCGGAGGCCGTTTCACGTCGGCCTCCCTTTCAGTCGTCTTCTCAGGAGAACCCGCTGATCCGTTTTGATTCCCGCCGGCGAACTCCACTCCAGGCCGCCCGTTCACTTCCTTGCAGCAGTGAACCCTGAACTTGCATTTCACCGGCTTGTCTGCGGTCGCTGGTGAGACGCTGAATGATACCACCGGTCTGGGTAGTGTTAGGGAAACAGCTGCCATCAGTGAAGAAGAAGAAGAAGAAGATAAGGAGAAATTAAGATATTAAACTATAAATGTGAGATACAATTGCAGGGTTCATTTGTGGCCATGGATGGCTGGCTGGTCAAGACTCTGCTGATAGATTGCCTTTTGCCAGAGCTGGCGTGGCCACCTGCCCCGACCGTTCGTACTGCAAGTTTACAACTCTTTTGTCACGTGATCGCTCATGACGGGTCGAGAACCGTTTTAGGGAACAAGGCTGGACAAGTAACGGGGGCCTCATACAGGCCCATTTCCCTGCCACTCTAAAAGGCCAACAGCCTCACCGTGATGGAGCTGGCACGAGACACATTCAGATAACGGGTCTTGGCGTGAGTCTCTTTCACTTGACAAAATGTTGGGTTTGAGTAGAATCTACCTCCTTCAATGTTGGAGGAGTCAAGAGCGATATACATGGCGCAATGGCCTCGCAGCAGCACAACAATCAATCAAGTTAAATTTATCTATCAACATTATATTCGTCCACATCCAATCATAACACTATCCATCCACATGTAGAAAACAAACGGATCAGACAGGAACATTTGTGACGCTCATGTCAACATGTGTGACTGCTAGCAACCTCAAACAAATTTCAATGACTGATCGATCGTCCGGAGACGATCTCAACCATGTCCACGTGTCGTCCTCGGAATCTCAGTTGCCATCACGCAACCTGCCAAACCAGCTATCTAACACGCCTCCAAAACACTTGCCTTGTTCTCACTTGTTCGAGAATACAAACGAACGAACCTCCTCCAAGCTGTACGTACGTGTGTCACTCATCGCCATCATCTCTCTGATCGCGACGATAATCATCAGGCGACACCGTATCCTTAATCAATAATCCATAATTCACCCACAAAAACTAACATCTGACAGTTGAAACACAACAACTGTCGACCACACACCTGAACAACTCCCTCGTATCAATAATCCAGACAAGCATTTTTGAATTATTCAATCTATCTTTACGCGTCATTCGCTTGTACTACTTTACGCCGGAAAACTACGCCAAAACTCCAAAGACGAAATTTTGCGGATTATTTAATAAAATGCATATTTTATGCATTCAGACATTTGTCGGGGACAATGGAACAAAACACACTGGTAGCTTTCCCAGACGGACTTGTAATTGTGAATGAAGTTATTAAAAGAAGTAGCAGACAGTGTATGAGCGAGGTGGTGGCTCGCTATTAGATTCTTACTGAATATGAAGAAGCTCCTCTCGTGATCGATGCCGAACACAACAAATAAAAAAAAAACCCTCAAAATTATTATTCTCTGTGACAATAGATATTCCTCTCGTGGAGAAGCACCTCCGATTTTTATTGAAAACTGTGAAAATAAAAAAAACGCGATAGGGAAGAGATCCGTAGAAGACTATATTTGGCGGTAACAAGCTGCTAATTGATTAAAGAATTAGAATTAACCAATAAGGTGTTGGCCTAGTGGCATTGGGTATTGTCTAACAACTCCAAGGTCATGGGTTCAAGCCCTTGAGGTGCGCGTGAGCTGGCCCGCTGGTTGGTAAATTGAACTGAATTACTATTCATTTAATCAAATAAAACTAATTGAATTGAGAAAGTTTTAATTGATTACCGAACGGCAATTAGATGATTAATTAATAAATCGATTAATTATGTTATTGATTAAACACTTGATTAACGTAAATAAATAAAATTATCTGAGCTAAAAAGTTGTATTTATATTTAAAATTCTATTTTTATTTACTAAATTTGTTTTTGGTAAAAGCCAAACGACAAATGTCTCTTCCGACAATCAAATCGATTTAATCAAGTTTTTTTAACTAAATTAATTGATCAATTAAAAAGACCGAACCGAATCTATTCAATTAAATTGTATCAATCCCGTTAAGCGACAAATATAAGATGAGATGAAGTATGTAACAACATATTTTACGAACATGACAAATATGCTGCGAAGAAAGTTATTCTTTTTCTACAATCAGTATTGTACATGTGTATATTTTAATATTAATTAAATAAATAAATTATTTATTAAACACGTTACCATTAGTGATTATAACTCAAACCTACGTAGTTTTTGCTTGACATCAAATTGCTTGGCTAAATGAAATAAAATTCCTTCACAATATTTTTCTTAAAACTCCCTACGTCTTGTGATAGTAAATCTTTAAGATTGGTCCGGATAGCTGTGTTAGACGAAGTGCGTTCCAAACATTAGGGCATGTGTTCGAATCTCAGCATTGCCAGAATGCTTGGTCTCAAGCTCGAGCAACAATGCTTGATCTCAAGCTCGAGCAACTTGAGGCCCATTCGAGTTTCCAAAAGTACGATTTCCTAGTTTCCAAAAAAAAAAATCTTGAAGATTGGTTTTGAGTGGACTAAGAACGTATAATTATTAACAATTCAATAAGTATATATTGGTTAGATATTTTAAGTTTTGTGTAAAATGTATTATTTTTAAATAAGGATTAAAAATTCGATTAAATGATAAATAAATAAAAATAGAGAGAGTTAGTATGCATAAATATTATTTGTTAGAATAATCGTTCGACACAAAACCAAGAAAAAAATGGTGCGCATTAAACACCTAGTGGGAACCTTTATCGTGCGCCGCTATCATACACTCCCCTAAACCTGCGCCGCACTGTAAATCAACTCATTACGGCGTACGTACGTCGACAGCGCTCTGCACCATGCCGACGCATCCGACTCCCATCGCCGCCAAAATGGCCGGCCGCAGACGCCATTGGAACCGTCGCCGAAGCTGCATCCGACGTGTAAGCTCCTACACTGATCGATTAGATTTTCATGATTTCGCAATCGAAAGTTCGCGTAGCAGTCAGTTCCGTTGATTGATTCATTGTTGCAGTTGATAGGGTTTGGAAGTGGAACGAAAAGGTTACGACATGGCGGAGATCAGGTCACGGGATCGACTCGGAGTGCGGCGAAGTCGCCGTATGCAGAAAAAGGGTAAATCGTCATTTTCTGGAATTCTGTTCTTAGATTTATCAAATTTGAAATGCAGAACGACTGAGTTTAATTTTGGTAGATTTTGAAAATTTTGTGATATTTATATTCTGAAATTGTAGTTTTAGAGTTGTAGAATGTAGGCTTGCTTGTGGCTGTAGTGGCTGCAGGTAGGAGGCAGAGGTGTAGAGCAGTGAGCACAAGCCAATGCCAGTAATTTTACCCAAATCCCAAGCTTAAGCCATTTCACTGAAACACATCTGAAAAAGCCCGGTCACCACACCACACATGGGAATGTTGTTCTTGGTGCTATGTGCTCTCTATATATCTCTCTCATTTCTTCTCTTTTGATAAGATCTGTCGGATCTCGTTTACGGTGTTAAAGTACAAACTGAATTTGGCACTGGTAGTTTGAGTCCAGTTGAGAACCATTGACAAGTTATGTGTCACCTTCTGGTTAGTCCACCAGCCTGATGGCACTGGAAACTTGTAACAGTGTTTCTTTTAGTGACTTGTCAATGGTGTGTTTTTTGTGTTTGGAGGATATTGGGGGGAATAGTTGTTTAGTCTGTGGAATACTGTTGTATTAAACCTATTACAAGTCAGTTCTAATGACACTACTACTTTATTGCTTGGTTGATTAGCATCTTTTTTTTCCAATGAAATAATTGAGGCAAGAGAGGTTGGTATTTTGGTTTATTTCATTAAGTGTCATTTGGATCTATTTATACCAAATGAGCATTGACCCACTTGAGGAGATAGAGAGATACTTAGAGAGAGATAGAGAGAAAGGGAAAAGGACATGGAGAGTATGAGGTAGAATTGCTGTTGTTTTTATTGCTGTTGATGATGATGATTATCATCTGCAGGGATTGGGAGGTCATCATCACTTGTATGATCTGATTCCTACAGATATTAATCATCTCTGAGGAGCCTCTAATGATATTTCTTTCTTACAAGGTTTGGTTTTCATGGTCCACACATTTGGCTTATTTAGTCCTGAAAAGCTGTTCCCATATTTCTCTCTTTTATTCTCCCCTCCATTTGGTTCACCACCACCGCCACTAAAACCTCCCCCGCACACTTCCTTAACCGGTGAGGCCTTTGTCCATTGCCAAAGTTTCATGGTTGTTTAAGGAAACAACATTAGATTCCCTGTAACCAGTGCCATACTAGAACAAGCTCAAAAACTATAACAATATGAAACCTTGCTTTTGATCATGTCTCACTTTTTTGCACCAAAGTCAAGATTCCCTTCCTTTATGTAGATTGTTTAGATTTACTGGCTGGTGAATTGGATCACTTTTGTGGTTTGTCAACACCAGTTATATGGAATTATAGGTGGGGTGATGTTTAATGGAACAGTTTGTTTTTTTACAGAATCACCAGGAGGACTGGAGCAATCTTGCTAGGAACAGAGAGGTGAAGAAGGGAAGTTATATAATTTAAGGTACAAAGTAGTTTCATTTCATGGAGGCTGATGCTCACCGTCAAAAGACAAGTTCAAAGCCATGAACTCATCGTCTACCGGTTTCTGCTATTCGGATGTTTCCTCCGCTGTGAACCCATCATGTATACCGGCCGGTCACGTGAATCAGATCCATACCATTGATCAATCAAACCCAGATCAAATGTTCAGCTTGACGTCAAACATGGAGATGATAGGCTATTTTCCATCTGCAAATGATGATCAGAGCTCCATGGTTGTGACTTCAAACTCATGGCAAGATAATCACAGACTGCTAGTGGATGATTCATCTCTTGGATGTGCGTTTTCTGGTGAAGGTACTGATCAAAGAAGAACAAGTCAAAGACTTTCTCTTTCTCTGTCTTCAATCAACCCATCAGGTGGTTTTGAATCATTTGAGCTCGGACACAACAGCAGCCCAACTCCTACTGCACATCATCAAACTGAAGATCATCAGCTGAGGTGCTTGTCATCAAGAGAGGGCTACTATAGAAAGTCTCTAAACAGCCTCCAAACAGAACAGCCTTCAAATCTCCAAATTCATCAACATGTGCTTCCTCAGTTGCAGCTGATAAGACACTCAAAGTATTTGAAACCTGCTCAGGAGCTTCTCAGCGACTTCTGCAGTCTTGGGAGTAATCAAAGCGAACAGCATCATCATTATCACAGTCAAAAGATGGCCCCAAACCAAAAGGTGAATAGAGTCAGCCACTGGGATCACAATGTGCATGCTGGAGCAGATTCATCAAGATCCCACAACCTGTACTCTCTTGAATTGTTGGAGTTGCAGAAGAGAAAAGCACAGCTGCTGTCAATGCTTGAAGAGGTAAATAAATAGAGTAACCTCAGCTCTTGCCCTTGCTTTACATACCCAGATCTTGGTACCATGTCAATCCAGAACAGTTCAATAATCAGCATATACACTTTTTCCCTAAGTTTGCTGTCTGCTTGTGGCGTAGATTGAGTTCTAACTTCTAACAGTGAGCTGATCCATCTCTTGTTTAAGGTTGACAGAAGATACAAGCACTACTGTGATCAGATGAAGGCCGTGGTGTCCTCTTTTGAGGCAGCTGCTGGCAGCGGAGCGGCGACAGTTTACTCAGCGCTGGCCTCAAAGGCAATGTCACGGCATTTCAGGTGTTTGCGGGATGGGATTGTAGACCAAATACGGGCCACGAAGAAGGCCATGGGTGAGAAAGATGACCGAGTTTCAAGAGGTGAGACCCCCAGACTAAGGCTTCTTGATCAGACCTTGAGGCAGCAGAAAGCCTTCCAGCAGCTCAACATGATGGAGAGCCATCCCTGGAGACCCCATCGTGGCCTACCTGAGAGATCCGTCTCCGTTCTTCGCGCTTGGCTGTTCGAACACTTTCTCCACCCGTAAACCTCTCATCCCTCAACTCCATGCATATTATCCCCCTCTCAAAATGCCACGATGCTTACTATGTTCTCTCACAAGTCTCTTTTGCATCAAGTCTCTGCAGTTCATTAATATCTAATACCATGTTGTGATCCTTCAATCATTTGTTTCTAAAAATATCAACTTCACCAGCATCTCATTCTTCACCACTCTCACATGTTTTTCTGTCACACAGTTACCCAACCGATGCGGAGAAGCACATTCTAGCACGTCAAACCGGCCTCTCCCGGAGCCAGGCAAGTCCATTTCATTACTCCAATTTGATATTCCTTAACTTCGTCACTAGCTACACTCCCCAACCTTGATATTATTCTTCTACTGATTGAATAGTAGATTCCCTCCTTGCTCTAATAAGGTATCTAATGCCCAGTTGCTGTCAGACTTATGCTTACTCAAAAGCACTCGTCTTTGCCGCTGTCTTGACATAGATAGGAATGAGGAATAATCCTAATGTACATATATGCTTTGTCATCACACCTCCAAATTTCAGTCATCAGCATTGCAATGCATGTTGTCATTTACTATTGATCGATGATGATAAGTTGATAACAATCCAATCGAAGCATGCTTACAGCGTAAACGATAAGTAAGCTTGTTTTTATCCTCTGACAATTCCCATGCAGCCATTTCTGATTATAGTTGATTGTCTCAAGTCTCTCTACCCAGTTGATGATTTGGTCTTACATGGGCTGGTGTCTTGTGTGGTGATTGAAACACAGGTGTCGAACTGGTTCATCAACGCCAGAGTGAGGCTGTGGAAGCCGATGGTGGAAGAAATGTACACGGAAGAAACGAAAGAGGAGCTGGAAAACACAAGCAACAATAACACCATGTCTCATCCAGCAGCAGCACACCACCAGCTGGAACATGAGAATAAGCCAGGCCCAGAACAGCTCATCCGTATCGACTCCGACTGTCTCTCCTCCATCATCAACCACCACAACAGTCAGGACAGCCATGAGCCACCGCCTCAACCACTACTACAGATCGGAGCTTACAATGCCGTGATAGAATTGGACTTCTCCTCCTTCAGCGGCAGCGGCGTATCGCTGACTCTTGGGTTGCAGCAGCACGGCGAGTCCGGTGGAGTGAGTCTGGCGTTTCCCTCTCCCGCGGTCGGTGATGCTCCCAACGGCTCCATGTTCTACGCTTCCGTAATGGATGGTGATCAGGGGCAGAACTTGGCGTACCGGAGCTTGATGGGTGCTCAGCTGCTCCGTGACTTGGCCGGATAATGCGAAAGGATATAGATGGATGGATTGACACATTCCGACACATGATGATTACTACGGCCATATAAATAGGCTTAGGGTTTATGCTATTGTAAATCCAGCAGGCTCAGTTAGTCAGCTAGCTCCCACCCATATCTCTGGTTCTTCACCAGTCTTTGCTCCCTGAGCTCTCTGTTGCCGTGCCAGTGTCATGCGTCAGCTTCTTCATCTGCATGTTGGGCTGAGTGAGCTTCCTTGATGATTACTACAACAATGGCACCGGCTCACGTCATCCCTGGCACACACAAGTTTCGACTTTTGGGCTGTTCTAAACGGGCCAAAGCCCAACATACCGGCCCAATATATGCTCCATCTGCTGTGCATGAGAGAGGAAAAGCTGCTGTTCATGTGGCAGAGGAGCAGTAAATCTTGCAGAATGACAGACAGGCAGCACAGATTCTCATTTACCCCAATTCCAAAGTAAAGCCTGCAGTTGCTTGCTTTGATTGAAAGTACAGACCACCACCTCACCCATCCATTCAAGTTCATTTTTTTCAACTTTTTCCACAATTTAATATTCAAATTTTCGTAGCAATTTCATTTTTAATTCTTGAGATGGGTGGCATGTGCAGGACGAGCAGCGAGCAGGCAGGCATCTGTCCTCTTCTGCAGAAATTTATTTCAATTTCAGTGTTGGAAATGAATGCAAATTTTGTCATATGGCCCCTACAAACCTTACTGACATTTGGTAGCCCGTCAAGATATTACAGTAATAGTCATAAAATAAAAAGTCTCATTAATTTTCATAGGATAAATAATTTCAATTTTTAAAATTACAATCTCTCTTGAATTTATTAATATTTATCCAAACACATTATATCATTATTAATTATCAAGTCCTCCTGTTTTTAATTCCAGTTACCAAAACTTAAGAGTATATAAATATCCCCTCCTCCACCTATCTCTAATGACTGATTGATATTAGATAAATAGAGTCAATTTTACATATATCAATTTTTCTCACACTTGTTATTAATCTAACTAAAATAACAAAAAAAATCTAAATTTATTTTTTTATGTTAAATTGTATGCTCTAGATTATCAGCAAAATATTCTACATATATGCATTACTCACGTATCAATGCAGTAAGATTGAGTCAAAGCTGAGCAAAAAATAAATTATAGTTAATGAAAGCTGAGGAAAATGTTCCCACTGTCCACCTCCACCAAGACGTCAACACGTGTAAGTCATTGAGAGCTTGTTGTCTGAGCATATACTATTTACTATTGTGATTAAAACTAATTAATTAAGACATTATATATAATACTATAAATTTAGGCACCCTATTTGGGGGAGGAACATTCAGGTCAGATTCTTGTTGGGGCAAATAAATTATCTAAGTCCAACATTCAACAAATTACACTCGAGCTGTCACAAAAATAATACTACTTGCTTCTGCACCCATAACCCTACATGATACCTACACTTAACACTAAATTATCCCCTTATTCAGAAATTATGTAAATAAATTTAAATTAATTACAAAACAAAATTTACAATTACATTTTTAAACAAATATTATTATTAAAATTTGACTTATACATAAAAATTACGTAATAGTTTGAATAATTCAGATCGTGGAACAAAATGTCATATTTTAGCACCCTTTAGATATTTTTTTCAATAATTTATTAAACATAATGGTGCGGAAATTGATTAGATTTCTAGAAAATAGAAGAGATAATCAATTTATATGGAAGTTAATTGAATTTATGAATTATATTTTAGATAGTTACAAAAATATTGTTATTAGTATTCTACAAAAAGGATGGTAGGAACAAATATAAAGACTTGGTGGAGAATTCATGAAGAATTTTTATAATAAACATCGATCCATGGTAGAAATAGTAGATGTATGATCTGTTTGAGAGCTGAACACACTAATAACATTATATATTCTTTTCATTTCTTATTCATATTACTATGTGTTAGTGAACGTTATTCGTGTGAGTGTGCTACGTAGTTGTGTCCGCTGCACATGATCAGAGATAGAAGAGACCTCTCCACTTTAATAATAATATTAGCAACAAAGAATGTACTTATCTTAAGGCATCCTAACTGAAGCTTTTTTATGAGGTTCGTGCCAGACTACGAAGCGGTTCGTGGTGATGTAGAGGATGAAAGCTTAATCACGGTTAAAATTTTGAAACATGATTAAAAATTGATCTATAATCACGTTTCCAAGAACAAAACATGATAAAAAATCAATATTGATCTTTAATCACGTTTCAAATTTTCTAACGTGGTTAAAGATCAATTTTTAATCACGTTTCCAACTTTCAAAGCGTGATTAAAGATTAATCTTGTTTAGAAAGTTAAAACATGATTAAAAATAAATTTTTAATATTTAATCACGCTTCAATTTTTCAAATAGAAATATTGAAACGTGATTAAATATTTATATTTCATACGTCAGCATTATTAAGATTTATTTCAGAAAGATTTGTAAAATAAGAATTTATAATAAATTTCATTTGACATGATAAAAAAAAATCTCTCTTGATATAATACAAATTTATTTTTAAATTTGTTTAAATGAGATACTGAATGAGCATATTTTTTTTGTTCAAGACTCAATAGAAGAATTATATATGGGAAAATTAATTAATTAATTAATGGAACTAGAATAATTAGAAGAACAAGTTTGCTGATAGCTCAAACTCTCTCTCCCGCAAGATCTTCCTCTTCTAAAATACTACTGGAAAATTGCCTTGTCCTCATTCTTCTTTACATTTACACTCACCTCACCCTCCTTGCATACTCCCACATCCACCACCATCGTCCCCTTCTTCTCCGACTCCAGGATCCGGCAGCAGTTCCGCCGCGGTGCCTGTCACACACAAGAATAAGCTCCAGCATTAGCTTAATAAAATGGAAATGACAATGTCGAATGTTAGATTGATTCAGTTCTATGTCGTGAAAGAAACGCTTACCCTTTGCCACAGCTGAGGGTCCGGTTTCTTGAAAACTTGAACCCGGCCGAGCTTGGCAGGATCCTCCATCTTCCATTTGCACGCTGGGTGAGGAACCCGGTGGCGGAGGTAATCGGTCAGGGTCTGGTTGGCGGCCGCGAGGCGGGCTTTTGAAAAGTAGAACACGAAGGGCTTCTGGCACGGGTTACGGGTCACCGGCCGGGTGTTGAACGCGTAGGCGGTGTAGTCGGCCCTTCTGTACCAGTTGAGGAACGTGCGGGAGGGCATCTCGATTTCCCGCGGGGAGAAGATGCCCCGGAAGATCTGGACGGCGAATCCCCAGGAGACCGAGACGGTCCAGCGCCGGGACTGGTCATAGCAGATCGACTGCTGCATTACGCCGGCTGAGTCGAGCCTGACCGGGACCATGAGGCGCTCCAGCGCCTCGACCCGGGTCACGTTCGGGAAGATGGGCTCGACCACGTCCAAGTGGTGGAGCGAGACCAAGGGCGCCACCGGGTGCGCCGCCAGAAGTCCGAAGAGGTTGCCGTACACGTCATACTGCATAATGTCAACATATGAAACATCACAAGATGTGATCCAACAAAATCAAATTAGAAAAATATAATGGTTAATTTAAGCCTACATTTTAATTTCGTATATTAAATCCAACCCAATTCAAAATATTTCAATACAGCCAAATCTAACACATAATCCATCAAAATAAATAAAAATATATATTAAAAACAATAAAAAAAAATCAAATATCTAGTGCCTTAAACTCAAACTTTAGTATCCAAGACAGTCAAGAACCAATTCAACTTTATCTAACTCAGTATCGTTTTCCCGCAACCAGCTGAGGTTCGGAACTATGAAGCAGGCCACGTGGAAGCCAAAATGACAAAAAAAAATTGTACCCCGAATTAAAATTCTTAGAACCGCCACTACTCGTGGCGGTCCGAGATATTGTCTAACAATACTAGATCTCAAGTTCTTAACAATGCAACTACGAAACTCAACTTCTCCAAATTTTATGGAAATGAGTCTACTAAAAGAAACCGAAATTCTTAGGTTGAAAGATTCACTGTCGGTTGACTCAAAATATCCAAAATCCAGTGTCTCAATCAGTCAAAACATTACCTTTTCCACTACTCTATGTTTCACAAATTTTTTTTTTTGCACGCAACTGATTACCAGAAAAATCAAACTCTATCAGCAAATACAAAACTCTGAAAGTGAAAATTGTCAAGGGAAACAAATCTCAACCCGAAACGGAAATCGACATAATCCACACGTCTACAATCCAAAACCAAAAAAAGATCGAAGCCAAAACAAGAAAGAAACCAAAAAAGGACGGTCTTGGTGTGAAGAGGCATCTGCGACAATCCAAAGATCCAACCACCAAGACATTTCCCTCTCTGTGCACAAGCATCGCAAGAAACTCCCGAAAACGACAAGATTGTGACCCTTAACCATCCGATGCAAAGCTAACCCCGCCAAGTTTCCCTCCGGAACAATGTCACCTGCCCTCTACCGCTCCCAACCAATCACCGCCCTCCCAACAGCTAAACCTACCACAAAACGACCAAAATGCCAACAACGCCGACTACCCGTTTCCAGAAACAAAATTCTCAGTCTAGAATTCAATCATCCAAACCCTTAAAAAATAACCCAAGTAAAAAAAATTAATTCAAATTCTGAGTTCAAAGACTTCAATCTCTGATTCCAAACCATAAAACCTCAGCAAACCAGCAATTTCTTCAAACCAGCGCACGTGCTACGCACGTGATCTACCGACACCGACACACGGGTTCTCGTAGTCTCCTGTTCACTGACTTCACTCCATCTTCCTCACCCGAAAACCCGACCCGTTGCAAAAACGGACCCACCACCGTAATCAACACGTCTCCAATTTAATAGTCGAATAAATAGAAACTTCTCCGGTTCCTTAGATTTCTTTTTCGATTTTATAATCCGATTTTAATTTTTTTAATAATAATTTTCAGCACAGAAAAATGTGGGTGAAGATCAGAAATGGAAGACTGAGTCACCGACCTGGTGGAAGCCGAGTTCTTTACTGAGAGGCACGCCCAGCTCCGCCATACACGCCTGCATCCGGTCGTCCGACCCGTATAGCCCCGGGTACCGCCTGATGCACCCGTCCTGCATCTTCGCCAGCGCCTTCGCCAGCGGGTAGCTGACCGCGAACCCGCCTCCGCCGTACGCCATCCCGTACGAGAAGTGGATGTTCTGCAGATGCGACTCCGACAGGCTCCCGATGTAGTAGAATTGGGTGTGGTCGTATTTCTGTAAGACGCGGACGAGGTTATCGGGGATGAAGACGGTGTCGTCGTCTCCCATGACGAACCAGCGGACGTTGTCGAGCCCGAGGCGGAGGGTCTCGGAGACGATGCGGGAGATGCGGATGGCGGAGCGGTGGCCCTGCTTGTTGGAGTAGGGGAAGCGGGCGGTGTCGGAGGAGATTCGGATTGGTGGGAGATCCGGGTCAGATGCGGGTTGCAGCCGGGTCGGGTCGGTGTCAAGCCAGACGACGCCGCGCATGGCGGTGGCGTTGTACCATGTTTTGATGTAGCTTTTTCGCGTCTCCCAGAGCTTGGACGAAGCCGCGATTCCGAATACCACGTGGCTCAAGTTGGTGCCTTTCCTCGCCTCCGGCTCCGGCCCCGATCTGGGCTGCTCAGCTTGGACGATGGCGGTGGCGTCGACGCGGTTCGTGACGGTAAAAACCTGATCGCCGCCGCATGCGGCGGAGGAGTAGGCGATGAGCTTTAGAGTGTAGACGACGTAGAGGCCCGAGACGGCGAGGATGAGGTAGATCATGAGCTTGGAGAAGAAGGCGTTGGGTCTGGCAGCGGCGGCGGTTGGGGCGGCGGGGCTTCTCATCTGGTGATCCCAAATCAGCTTCTCGGTGTTGGAGTCGCGGTGGATGGTGACCTTCATTGTCGTCGGCCCAGCGCACCCTTCTCCGTCCACTCGTCGTCCACTGGATCCGCGGCCGGAAAAGGTTGGAGCTTTGAAGTGTTTCGGCGCCGTCAAAGAATTGCAGTGAAGATGTTTGTGAAAATGCGTCAGTGAGAATTTGACGAAGAGGGTGACGCTGAGCGACTGCGAGACAGCTCTCGCTCAAACACGGCAACAACACAACGCCACTCGACAAAACAATCGGGCTTCACAAAATTGAGTCTTTTTTGTTTTATTTTTTATTTTTTTATATATAATTAAAAAATAGGTTTACTAACTAAATTGGTCGTGTAAATGGTGTAAAAGATTTAGGTTTTGACTAATGAGTGAGATTTTATATTTTTTAATTTATTTATTTTTCTTACTTTTTTTTTGTAGAGATTTACTGATCAATAGTTTTGCCTTTTTTTACATGTATTTATCTTCTTAATGGCCTGCTAAACAAAGTTTATAATATATTAAGATACATGCATTATGATTTTTGCTAATTTCACAGACTTACGTAACAAAATTTAGTTACGACAATTATCTCTAACATTTTTTTAAATGTCAATTCTATTCTGCACTTAATTTAACGTGCATTTAACCCGTGTCTGGTTTAAAAAAAAATTGATGAAAAGAAAATTTGGTGTAAAATTGATATAATTTAATGTTTGATTTAGATGAAAAATAGAAAGAGATAAAATTAGGTAAAAATGTGATTTTAACTCTTATTTACAAATATGATACAATCAGTTCAATATATGTAAAATGAATAATCAATTATTATATCAAGTTCAATGTATCCGATCAAATTCAATGTACTCGACGAGATTTACTTTTAAGTTCAATGTATCTCATCAAGTTCAATGTGTATGAAATTGAAGATGAATACATTTTTCATGAAAATTTTCATGATAGTAGAAAATAAGATGGAATTCTTATTATTTTTCTTAATATTTTTCATAGCAAATTAAATAGAGGAACAATTAAATGAATCCTTCAAATATTACATTTCCTTTTATTTTCTACCACACTATATTTTCATCAAATTTTCTCTAAATCAAATACACCCTTAATTTGTGAGTATTTTTTCATTTCATTTTGAGAAATGTAATGGGTTTCCAAGTCATTATTATAAAAATAGAAAAATAAATATGAGTAGATATGACACAAAACAATTCTTATTTGTATTTTATCTTCTTGGTAATATAAAATTATTGGTCTTGGCATGTTGCGCATTTTTTTAATACTTCATTATTTTAGACTTTTATGGTGACATCACATTAAAATCTCAATTCTCGATTATGCTTTATTGGATATGCACACTTATTTATTTCTTTTTGTTGAAAAATGTATTTACTTTTAAGAATTCCTAGCCATTGTTGTAAGAAAATAAAAAAAATTCAGTTGATATCACAAACTTAAAATTTTCGTATTTTTATTTTATCTTTTTTTATTAGTTTAAAAGCATTGATATTTGTGGCATGTTGCACATTTTCGACACTTCATTGACGTTAGAATTTTTCTTATGAGTCATTAATTTAGAATTTAAAATCTATTTATACTTAATTTTACTTTTATTTTATACACAGGCGCATTTTTCCGATCTCTCTTTTTAGATTTTTTCTGGTTGATGTTAATTTAAACTTCAATTTCATTTTAGGTTTTATTTCACTTTAATTTGATATATAGGCACATTCTTTCATTTTCTATTGAAAATATATATATTATTTGAATTCAATGAATAGGTGATGAACAAATCTATTTTAAAAATTAATAGTTATTAAAAGCTTCTATGTTGTGTAAATTGACATGAACTAATAAAAAGTGGAGTGATTCAAGAGTGAACATAGTTCATCACGTGAATTATGAACACAATAATCGGAGATGTGTCATGTGTCGCGTTGAAAAATCAAAGTGACATTTGTTGAAAAATTTTTGTATTTAATGTGTCATATGATTGATCAAACTGCTACGTGGTAGCTCCTCAATATTTGATTCATGATCCACGCGGTGACCATATCCACACAAAAATGACTCCAAAATGATATACACATTTCAATTTTAAAGACATTACACATTCATTTAGACATGTTATTTTTCCTTGCTAGTTTGTATTTTTCCCCAGTTGAATTTTAGAGATGCAATTGAGTCACATTGAATTATATTTCAGTAAATATTTGTAAACATTAATGTATGGGTCACCCCCCATAACAACAGCAATAGTAATAGCAAAAAACAAGATACTATTAAATCACGATGGTCTGTCCATGTATGTCTCTAGCTCATTGTCATCACTATTTCCCCTTGTCCTTTTTCATTTATAGTTTCATTTACACATTTGTTGATTTTTCACTTCATGGTTTCAATTATTTATTGTTTGGATGGTGTAAAATTACTCACTTTCTCATTTTTACACGTCACTTAATTAAATTTTTTATTAATTTTTACTTGTCACTTACTCTCTATGTCCTATTTTATATGTCACTTAACCGAATTTTTTTATCCACTTTTACTTGTCGCTTAACATTTTTCAATGCGTATTTAATATCTACAACTAACTTAAAAAGTTAAATATTAATGATTTCGTTACCATAATCAATAAAAAAAGTAATTATACACCAGTAATAATCCATCAATTCTACCTTTTAAATAAAATTTTAAAAATATACATTAAATATTTATCTATTAAATTCGTTTAAACGCTAGCATTAAATATTACTACTCAATTTAACCTTAAACAATATGTATATCAGAACGGAGGGAGTAACACTTTTCAATGTATATTTAATATCTATAATTACCTTAAAACGTCAAATATTAATCACTTCATTATTGTAATTAATAAAAAAATCATTATTCATCAGTAATCATCTACCAATTTTACTTTGTGCACTAATTTTTTCAAAAAATATTATCTACCTACTTATTAAATTTGTTCAACCGCTACTATTAACTTCACCTTAATCTATTCAAATTAACTTTAAACGAGAGGGAATAACATACAAGAAGCCAAAATGTGCATCTAAACTTGGACAAGCAAACAAAATGGTTAGCATAAAAATCTTCTTGCCTTGAAAATACAAATATTGAATTTATTGGCTCATTTGGATTTTTGTGGCTCTGTTTGGGTTTTAATGCAAAAGTCGGGTATTGACCAAATCATTAAATACATTTTACTAGGAGTGTGAAATTGTGTAGTAAAAGCTATTCTCTCTTCTCTCTTTTATCTCATGTTTAAAATATCATACATTAATTTTTAAACGTAAATAATTTAAAATATAAATATTATAAATTATATTAAAAATATATTATCGAAGTAGAATTCGATACGAACATATTGAGATTAATCATCATAATATTTATCATAAAAAATCATATAAAAAATGACAAGTCAAATTCAAATATATTAAAAAAACGATAAAGTAAAAAAAGGATGCAAATGATGGTTGGGTTGGTTATTTAAGCTAAGATGCATGCCATAATGATTAGAGAATTCAGGTGGATATGGTCCAGTCATGGATTTTTCATAACATTCAAATATTTTATTAACATATGCTTCTCTTCAACTATTATTTCGCCATACTGTTTTTGTGACACATTTTCTTTTTGTAGATGTGTTTTTTTGACTCTCCATCTTTCTCGATCCCAATCCACGTTCTTAGTTGTTAAAAATTTATGATATTTTTCATAACATCCAAATATTTTATAGACAAATGTTTCTTTGTCAACTATTATTTAGCTATACCGTTTTTGTGACACTTTTTCTATTTATAGGTGTGTTTTTGTCATCCCTTATCTCTCGATCCAATTCGCGTTCTTTGTTGTTGTTCCATTCATTCTGATTCAATTTGCTATCTATCGTCATTGTTACATGACGTTCTACATATATGGGATGATTCTATTCGTGCTTCTAGCCTCCAACACGTGTCTATCTTATATACTGGCAATGTCGTAGCCCAAATCATCGGTTCTGATATCGTGTTGAATTTGGATATATATATATATATATATTATATTCAAATTTTTGATTAAAAATCTAAATTTATAAACCATAATTTAATAAATTAATAGAGAAGACACCTCCTCTTATGATTTAACTAAATACTTTTATTCAACGTGCTAAGTTTATTCATTCACTTCATCCTTACATTTTTTCTTTATATGTGTTATGATCTCAAATCCAGTTTACATTTTTTTACTATTTCCTTTCAATAATTTTACTAAATAACCATCAAATTCAAACCTATAGACTTGGAAATTGTTGTCCACAAATTTTGTTTCCTTAATTATACTCAACTCTATGTTAATTCAAACAATAATAAAATGCTACTCGAGGAAGCCAATCCTGATTAACAAACATTAAATTTTAGTTAATTTCGGGTTTAGGGTTAATTTTTTTCCTAATAATTGAACAAGAATCTTCATGGGCCTCGAAACCTGATGGGCCTGATGAGAGTTAGAGCCCATTGAAATGATTGTACATGTTCGGATCACGAGATATGAACGGCCCTCATAACCAAACTTATTCATTTCCATCAAATGGGTTGATCTAACAAACAATTCATGGTTATTAAAACTTGGACCAGACCGGCCGGTTCAACGGTCGAACCGGTGCTTGGTCCGGTTTGGCTCTACTTCAAGTACCACATTATAAATTGGATTCGACCGGATTGAACTGGTCAAAACCGATTAAACGTAATGAACATGACGATTTATATAAATCAGTTCAGTGTGTATTGAGTATCTTGATTAGTTAAAATTTTAATAAATTATTTGATAAATGTATATTATGCTAAAATGTCAGTGACGGGGTTCAGTCCCACGCCACTGAAGATAATTGGTAACGCCACAACCACTAGGCCAATGTTGACATATTTAGTTGTTACTTATATAAATATAACAAAATATGAATAATCGGACAATAATTAAATCGGTCCGATCCAGTAATTTAACCGCTAATAAACTTAGAACTAGAGCTCTAACCGATTTGACATATAATTCGGTTTTTGATCACCATGAAACAACTTGATCCATCTCAAGAATTGAAATGTTTATACAAAGGTAAGGAGAGCATTTTTTTGTGTGGTTAGGGGCAGCACATTTCATCCATTTTGATAGTGACGTCTTTACTCACTGCGAATCAGTTCATGCGCACTGTCAGCGTATCAAAGCATCATGCGGTATCACCAAAACTCAAATCTAAAATTACTATTGGGCTAACACTTCGTTGGTAAGGAGAGCATCTTTCTTCACCTAAAATGCTCCACTATTTGTGTCTGCTAGAAGCATTACAGTAATAATGTCCATTGAAGCACGCTCAAAGCTGCACAAACATATATGACCTAATGGATCACCATCCACCACCACAATGCGAGCATTATCTCCTCACGAAAAGGTTAGGGCACCCTCCTCCCACTATGAAACAAATATATATATAATTGAATGAGCATTTTTTTATCCAACTAAATTGAATCGAATTTAAATAAATAAATATAAAATTGAACGAGTTTTATTTTAATTGAACTGATTTGAGATAAACTAAATCAAATTTGAATTGATTATTATTGTTCTTGAATGAAATGAGATGATCCTTTTCTGAAGTTATTGAAATAAGAAAAATACATAGAAGCTGAAGTGAAAGCTGAATAGATAATAAAAAACTGTAATAATTTATAATAAATTAAACCACGTTAAACTCAATCTTTAAGTACAAATCAGACTACTCAAATTTGATTTGTTTTTAAAATCTCCCTTTTTCCTTCGTTTGTTTTTCATTCTTTCATATTGCTTCGGTACATGATCAGAATTTCATTTTTATTTTTACATAATCACCAATCAGATCCGTGGTTTTTATACTTAGACAAAATGTAACTTAGAATTATGATTTTCAACTAATAAAATGTAATGAAAATCAAAGCAAGATCCAGAGTAAAATAAAAATAAATAAATAACAGAAGGATATGTAAGAAAAGATATCCTCAAATTCTATCATAATACCCTTTTTTGACATTTGTCTAAACCAAACTAAGCTCTCCATCACCATCACCGAGGCCAGCAAAAAAGTAAGATGGAAAAGATGATCAAGTATTTAAGTGCCTGCTGTGATTATTTATATATTGTCAAACATTGAACTTGACCTCAATCACAAATTAAACCTACTAACCCATAAAATATATAAATAACATCACATAATCTTGGGTGAGCGTCAATCATGAACATTATTTACATGGAGTTGTCACATGATCATTTATCACTATTTATCACATATCGTGTTAAAAATTTAAAATATTACGTGACAAACATTTATTAATTATATTTTTTTTAATAAATATTTAAGGTACATATTCGAGCACTCCTTCGAGGATGACTCAACATTACATATAGCCCTCCATAGCCCTCATAGCTTCATTCATTCTTCTTTTATCGTGCCAGCAAGAGCCACGCCATGAGCTCCACCACACTACTCTCCACTCCACAAAATCTGGTAATCCCCAACCACCCCTCTTAATCAAATTACTCCATCATTTTATTCTCATCTTAAATAATTCTACACACACTTGTCTCTTCTTCTATGATCAATCAATAGTCTACAAGCTCAACAACAACATTCATGTCAAACTCACAGGCTTTTCGGGCCATTTTCGCGCTCTCGATCGTCCTCCTCTTGCTCCGCGCTCACGTGGCCGAGAGCAGCAGGAGGGGCTTTCGGAGGCGGAGCGGCGGCTTCTTCGAGTACTCCGCGATCAGCTGCAGGGCTCACACCGCGTCCGTGACCGAGTTCGGCGCCGTTGGCGACGGTGTGACGCTGAACACGCAAGCGTTCCAGACCGCGGTCGACCATCTGGGCCAGTTCGGGTCAGACGGCGGATCGCAGCTGGTCGTTCCGCCGGGGAGGTACCTCACTGGGAGCTTCAACCTCACCAGCCACTTCACTCTCTACCTCCAAAGAGACGCTGTTCTCTTAGCTTCCCAGGTTAGAAATTAATTAATTAATTAATTCCTCCATTTTTTTCATTTCTCGTGTTTAAGGTTGTAGGAGAAATGTTTCAGGAAATAAATTTATTGACAGACTATTTTTTTTTTAATTTTCAGAGATAATATTTATGAGTAAATAAACATATATATAAATAGATTTCCTCAAATAACAAATATAACAGGATAGAGTGGGTAGATTAACACATTAATAAATAATATAAATTCTTGATTAAGGTCGGTTAATAAATAGATTTTTTTTCAACTATGGTTTGTTTAATTAAGTTATTTCAATTTATCTTCTTGTGTTACAAAATTCCGAATCTATTAAATAGAATTAATGTGATAGTAATCAGATCAATAGTAAGTCGTCATGTGCTATTTTGACCATTCACGTGACAACGTTTAATTTTTTTTTTAAATCAATATAAATTGCCGCATATCATTTTAAATTTTCTAAATGACTGAAGAATTCCATTCAATTGAGTCAAACAACATTTTGAGAGAAAAGAGTAAATCCTAATTTTCATGAATTATTTTTTCAGTAATTTTTCAGCTCAAATCGGTTCCTAATAATTACTTTTTCTTAAGCTAAATTAAATTCACCATCTTTTGTTCTATAAAAATAATATATTAAGTTATTTTTAATTCAGTTGTACTTGATTTAAACCAAAAGGAACGCGCCCTTACTTGCATGATTGAAAAGTTGATAGAATGTGAGATGGGTTGCTCGTGAGCGTTGTAGGGCAGATCGGTTCTTGGGTTTATTTGTGGCAGTTGAGATCACGGGTCTTGTTTGGATTGTAAGAAAAAGAAAATATTTTCTTAAAACTTGATCCAAAATCAATCCAACAAACCTAACCAGACAATTCACCCTTTTACATCAAATGGAACTATTAGACATGTGAATCGAATAGAATCAAATCGAATCAGCCTGATTTGTTCCTGTCCATCTTGTGCCTAGGATGAGGACAGTTGGCCGGTGATCGAACCCTTGCCATCCTACGGCCGTGGCCGTGACAATGCCCAAGGCGGGAGGTACATAAGCCTCATTTACGGAACTAATCTCACCGACGTAGTGATCACAGGTACCCCGAAACATGGTCGTGATCAGCCCATTGCCTAAATATAATTATATTAAGGCATTTTTTTTGTACGTACACATTTGATTATCAAGAGATTTAAATTTTGAATTGAAAACAGTATCACGTGCTTGGAGATGTTAAAATTGTTAAATTTTGTGGTGTCCAGGGGACAATGGGACAATAGATGGGCAAGGTGCGCAATGGTGGCAGAAGTTCAAGAAAGGGGCATTGAAGTACACTAGGCCTTACCTGATCGAACTCATGTATTCGGATTCGGTTCAGATCTCGAATCTGACGCTGGTTGATTCTCCTTCGTGGAATGTGCACCCTACGTATTCCAGGTTTGGAGAAATTTTAGACGAATTCATTAAAATGCTCGTCGAGAATTTCAATTTTTGACGCGGAGAAATTGACATTTTGGCAGCAATGTGATTGTTCAAGGCCTCACCATTTTGGCCCCGGTGACATCCCCAAACACTGATGGAATCAACCCCGGTACGATTTTGTCACACATTTTGTATAGTGCGAAAAAAACGAGATTTTTTTTGATTGATTTCGTTGGGTTTTTAGATTCTTGTACGAATACGAAGATCGAGGATTGCTACATCGTATCCGGAGACGACTGCGTGGCAGTCAAGAGCGGGTGGGACGAGTATGGCATAGCGTTCGCTATGCCAACGAGGCAGCTCGTGATCCGGAGGCTCACGTGCATCTCGCCATTCAGCGCTGCCATAGCGCTAGGCAGCGAGATGTCTGGAGGGATTGAAGATGTGCGGGCTGAGGACGTCACGGCCATCAACACCGAGTCAGGCATCCGGATCAAGACGGGGATCGGCCGTGGCGCCTTCGTGAAGGACATCTACGCCCGAAAATTCACGATGCACACCATGAAATGGGCGTTCTGGATGACAGGGAACTACGGATCCCACCCTGATAACGGGTACGATCCGAATGCCTACCCCGTCATCGAGAACATCAACTACCGGGATATGGTGGTGGAGAACGCGACGATGGCGGCCAGGCTCGAGGGCATAGCCGGGGACACGTTCAAGGGGATATGCATCTCTAATGTCACGATAGGGCTGGCTAAGAAGGCCAAGAAAGTGCCGTGGACTTGCGTGGACGTAGAGGGCGTCTCGAGCGGGGTGAGCCCTCCGCCTTGTGGGCTGTTGACGGGTGAGGGATCAGAGAGTTTGGATCAAGGGTGCGCGTTCCCGGAGGAAAGCGTGCCTATCGATAGCGTCGGGGTTCAGACTTGCTCGTGCCAAGGCGGCCATTGGTAAGAGTCCTATAAGAGCTGCATTTTTGTGCTAGCTCTTTTCAATATATCAAAGTGTGCAAGTTTAACAACAAGACTATTTGAACTGATCTCTCAAAAAAATAAGGGTTCAATTGACTTGGGAAGACGAAATTTTTTTAGCTATCTCTATCTTGTTACCCACACTCAGGAACTTAACACATAAGTTGGTCCGGTTCTGAAGCTTAGCCATATGAGCGAGGGCCCATCAAAATTTCGGGAACCTTGATAGTCCAATCGACCTAAGTTATCCGACAAATGGTAACCCAATTAGGCTGCGTTATTATCGGACGAATCCAACTGTGTTTTACTATGTTGTAATAGAAGTTTAGCAAAAAGAAAGAAAGCATATATATATATATATTCTTTCTTCAACCTTCAACCACTTGATTACTTGCTTCTTCTGTATTTTATTTTATTTTGTGAAGTTAATAAATAAATAAAATATTTTGAGAGAGCCCATATCTTTATCTTAAGTATGCATCAAAAAAATTAAGAATCACACATGGATGAGAAATAAAAGATGCAACACTTTGAAATGAAGGAAGCAAGTCCTCCCCAAAGCCTAAATGGCTTAGAACTTGCCCTTTTGCATTCATCTCATCCTCTTCAGTTTCAAACAAACCACTCAACACATATAGAAGCTCAAAAACCACAAATGGTGTATTGTTTCCTTAAATAAGCATACTATACCATGTATGTGCAAATTCAGATTTGATGGAATAAACACTGATAAATAATCGGTGTAGATGGCTCAAAGGGTGAGTTTTCAAGGGAGCAGAGATGGAGGGTAAGGTGAAGTACCAGTTCCTACAAGTGATGAAAATGGTGCAATTTCATCCTCAGCTGATCCATCCACAGCATTGTCCCAGAATAGAAAGTTAGGGCACTGTTGTGACTCGTCCCATGATAATAGTTCATCATTATTGTTGCTGTTGGTGCTTTGGTAGCCCTGCTGTTGAAGATCATGCTGCTTTTCCAAGCATTGATCATTATATGTCAACTCTAACAGATGATGAGGATCGCCATCATCCACCAGTGCTGGCAACATGAAGTTGATATCAGTGCTCAAACCCATCTCAACATGACCTCCAACGGCCACGGCTTGATGATCGACGAAACACCAAGCCAGGTCTGAGTTGGACGCAGAGCTAGGGATATGGAGGAGTTGGGTGGTTGTAGCTGTCGAGTCTTGGCTGATCACTGAGCTGGTATCGAACATGAAGAAGGATGGATGCAATGAGGGTACTTCTTGGTGGTGATCATCAGTGTCTAGGGTTGGTAAAGGTTTGGTTCCAACGAAATTCTCAAATGGTGATGGGTTATTAGGGTTAGGGTTGTAGTTCAGCAGCTCATAATGAAATGGGTACTGCTCAGTAGTCATGTCCGGAGCAGTACTAAATGTGTAGCCACCGTGGAAGGCGGTGGTGCTCAGGTTGTGCTGCATTCGGCTAGGCTTCCGTATCTTCTTCTTGATCCACGAGTTCCAGTAGTTCTTGATCTCATTGTCCGTTCTACCTGGTAAATGGCTGGCGATCTGTGCCCATCTGAGAATTAAAGTTTAATTTCATCACCAAGAGTTGTCAGCCTTAGATGACACAAGTCAACTTAACATAGATAGAAAGGTTAGGTTTAATTGAGGTGCATCAAAATGAGACCTGTTTCCCACAACTTCATGGAGACTGATGATCAACTTCTCCTCCTCTTGGGTAAACCTTCCTCTCCGGATATCTGGTCTCAAGTAGTTGATCCACCTCAACCGGCAGCTCTTGCCACATCTTTGAAGCCCTAGAACACACTCACCCAACAAACAAGTTAACCCTAAAACTTATATCTCACCCTCAGCCCTCATCTCTCACTATATATGCACCGTCAGTTTTGCCGGAGCTTCCAAAACGATCAAAAGGCGAAAAGCTCGAAAACCCTAAAAGATAAAAGGAACTCACCGGCCTTGTCCGGGACCTCACTCCAACATCCATACCCATGAGCGGTGATGTACCTGATCAGCTTCTCATCCTCTTCCGGTGACCACAACCCTCTCTTAACTTTCTGCTGGTTGCAACATGTGTGGTGACCCATTTAAGATTAGCTAGCTGTACACAATAATAATCTTAGTTCATTAATTTACTACTCATCAATAATCCTCACTCCAAACATGATCACTTCATTTGAAAATCATGATTATATATGAATTAGTGAGCCTCATATGATGACCAACCAACAATTACCATTGTCAAGGCCCCATTACCTCATCTAACCCTAAAATGACACCCCAGCAAACTTATAAATCTCCACATGTAACAACATAATGTCTGTTTTTTCAGTCTACGTAGATTGATTTTTTTGTATTATTGTTAATTTTTCATGATTATGTTAACAAACCCGATTACGTAGTTTCTAACCATTGTTGCTTAGGGGTGAGATGAAGTCACAAACTATCATAATCCTTGTTTTTTCCTTGACACACAATCATGTCGGAAAAATAGAATCTCTTCATATTCAGATTATAAGCTAGAAGATGATGAAATCATAAGGTTGTATGACTTTAGGTTAAATAGTCATTAATCATGATTATTGTGTGTGATAATGTTGCTTTTTTCACGTGTCTAGAACTCTAATTAATTAGTTCTTGTGTCTAGTGAGTAACTTAAGATCGATGCTTAGTGAAAAATTTGTGATGATTTTCACTCTTCCCATCACCATTTACTCGAACTCATGATCATCAAGAACTCAACTTATTGGAGAAAGAGTGATGCTGGATGCAACCAATTCAATTAATAAAATAATAGAGGCTCTTCTAATATTAAATTATGTTTTTCTTTGTTTTTATTTTTCTTTATGGTCAGCGCCGATCACGTACCCCTCCACCTTGATATTACTGTTCATACTCATTGCGGACCAATTTACTCTCTCATTTCCAATGTGTTTATAAGCACGTACCAATACGGCTTGAACCTAGGATCTTGAGGCCACTACCAACACCCTGTTGGTTAAAATTATGTTGAAACTTTAGAAGTGTGAATGTATATATTATTGAGTTGTGCTTTTCAATATTAGCTCAAAAAAATATTAATAAAATGTGACTCAACTAATAAGAGATGTCGACATTCATTCTCAGAAGCTCAGAAACTCTTGAGCACATACGCTATGAATTTTACCGCATTAGCGTAAAAATTCGTCCCTCCAAAAGTGTAATTTACCCAATATCAAATTCAAGTAAATATTATATTTACAATATATGTTGATAAAAAATAATAAAAAATATTTTAACATTTTTTTTGATTTCGATTACATGAAACATATTAAAAACTAAAATTGAATATCAATTAATGGTCACATGTCAACAACTACATTTATCTATTATAGATGTGGGCACAACAAAATCAAAAAGTGGGATTGAATCATCCAAGCTAAGGCGTGACCACAAGGCTATATGTATAAGCTAGCTTTTTGCTTCATACTAAACCCTAGAGAGAACGAGCTAGTTGGTGAAATGTGTGCATTATGATTATGATCCTCTCTCACTAATAGGTCCTTGTCTCGCAATCCTCATAAAGAAGAAAAAAAGGCATCCTCATAATATCATATGCACTTTTTGAATAATTGAGTAATGTTTTAGCATATTGATCCCTTATATAAGTTGTGTACAAACCAGCATTCTAAAAATCTCTATTTTAGACCGAGTAATTGCGGATTAATCGTTAGGCTGTATTGAAACGTTCCGTCTAGCCGCCTAGCCGATTAATTGTTCATATGACTTACTTTTTTATTAAAATAATAGTTTTTGAATATATATTTTTATAATTAATTATTAAATTTATTATTAATGTATATAACTCCGATTAACTGTGCGATTAATCATTCCGATTAATCCCCGCCTAGCCGATTAATCGTTAGGCGTTGTGCTCACCGCTTAGCACCGGCCGCCTAACGCTTTTTAGAACATTAGTACAAACATAAATGAATTGTTATATATATATGTAAAAAGTAGTATTAACAAGATATGAAAAATAATATATATATATATATATAAAACAATTATGCATTCAGTTTTATCTGTATTATTATGTGATTCATCCTGAAAAAAAAAATTGTGGCATTTTGTGTATGAGTGCAACAATCCAAAAGTATACTTTAACTTGCACATGTAGCTTTGTTGCAGGGTAATTCATTCAATCCGAGATTCCGATAGATCATGTTCCCTAGCGAATTGAAACCTAAACCGAAAACAAGGCTTTATGCCTTAGAACACAATCTTTCGACAAATGTCGTACCATCTTCTTTTATCTATATCAAATTGTGGTTCACTTTGATATAGATTGTATCAAATAATTTGTCATACTAATTAATAATTCGATGATGCTGACTTAAAATAATAAAAAAGGTAATTATATAATTAACAATAATTAGAAGAGAAATGAAGTACCGGATCGAAATGGAAGAGAGGGGAACAGTCCACCACATTTGATGTGAAGATGCTGGCAAAAGTTGATCATATTTGCTTAGATGAATCGCAATCTTATTTTACTTTGTTAATAGAGACGTCTATATCGATCAGTCATTATCTCCTAATTTATATGTCTGGTTTGATTTTGGCTTTTTAAGTGTCTACGTATTCCACAGCAAATAGAGTTATGTGTATTTGTGTCACATGCACAGAAATCACTAAAATAAAGGTGTTCGATCCCTTGCAGCCCATCTAAAAACAATAAGTATAACAATAATAAGAAAAATGTTATTTTAGGTTGCAATTTTTTTTAAAAAAAATTATGATCAACTCTTTCAAAATTAAAATGATCTCTCTTACACTGAAAATAAACTGTATTTATATTTACAATCATTATTTAATAAATGATCCTCTAAATTTTTTTTTGAATCCGCCCCTGCATCATGAGATCATGAGATCCTAATCCAAGTAAATATAAGAAATTGGTTCAACTCGGTTGATCCATTTAAAAATTAATAGGGGTCTGTCGGAAATTTATTGAAATTATTAATCGAAATTCTAATCAGGTACAAGCATATTATTTAAATATATAAATGATTAATATTTATATGTAAATGTTCATATTCAAGTATTCTCGTGGAGAATTCCATAAAACGACTATGGTATATAAATGGTTAAACACATATAAATAAATTACATAGTGATGCCACACTCATCAAATTTGGTGAATTTTAAATTTTTATATTGAATTATGGAACATGCTGATAGTATATACTCTCTTCATCCTCTAATACATGTCGTTTAAGGTTAATTTGAGTAGATTAAGGTGAAATTAATGCTAGCGATTGAACAAATTTAATGAGTGAGTGGTTGATATTTTTTTAAAAACATTTGTACAAAAAGTAAAATTGGTAGATTATTAATAATGAGAATGATTTTTTATTGATTATGATAAAGAAGTGATTAATGTTTGACATTTTAAGATAGTTGTTGATATTAAATACGCATTGAAAATTGTTAAGTGACAAATAAAAGTGGACAAAAAAATTCAGTTAAGTGATATGTAAAAGAAGACAGAGGGAGTATTGTTTATTTGATTATATATGATTTGATTATATTAGATTGAATACTTTTATAAACTATTATTTTGATAATCTTTCTATTGAATATAACATATAGTATTTTCCTAAATTAAAATCTACTCTATTTCCTAAATTATTTATGTTAAATGGAAATGTGACAAACCCTACTTTTCTGTTATCACAATTCTTCAACTGGGCCGAAATGGGCTTTTGTGTGGTACAAGTTGGGCCAGATACAGCCCACCGGGTTAAAAATTATTTTTTCTTTAATGAATTCCAATAACCTAATTCATTACTAAAGCCAATCACATATGCACTTTTTAATTAATCATAATATTATAAATATGAAAAAATAGATATGAGGTGCCATTTTAAATAAGTTAAATAAGATATCGGACAAAATTATATATTTTTACTTTTTTCTTTTAAGTTTTAGGGGGTTTTAGGATTCTAACATGTTAGAACCTTTTAATTTTATGATTTTAGAGTTTTAGAATTTTTATATTTTTAGGGTTTTATGATTTTAGAGTGTTTTAGAGTTTATAGACACTTGAATTTAGGGTTTTTATATTTTAGAGTTTAAGATTTTGTTTTTTATGATTTAAAGATTTAAAGATATTTAGAATTATGCCTTAAACATCGTAATTTATTAAAACGAAAAATAGAAGAAGTAAAATGATGTTATTTTAACGATTTTCCATATATAACTTATATAAGATATCACTTTATATCCATTAATCCTTGTACATAATTCGCAAAAGAATGAATATATTAATAAGAAATGATGCCATTCATTGACGTCTTTACAATAAAATATTAAAAAATATCACAAGAATATAATTTGGCCCGTTTGGCTTGTCCCGTTCTCGATGGAATTTTACAGCGAGGAAAACAGAACAGACAAACACGGTCTTAACTGTTCCCTCCATTACAGCCGGCTCAATATATTATGATTTTCACCTTTATAAAAGAAAATGCTATGCTTATTAAATTCAGTATACCTAATAGAGAAATTTGTATTCGAAAAGTGAATATTTTTTATTGATATAAGTTCAAAAAATAAATTAAATTCGCAGATTATAAAAATAAATTGATGTGGTAATAAAAGATGAATAGTTTAATACAAATTTGGCGTGCTAGTATTATGACAATGAGTGTCTCTAGCTAGATGCGCACATATATTTTTTTTTCCATTCCAAGTTGTCAGTCAATTTTATTTTTGAAATGATATTAAAATTTTTCATTTTCATTGAAATTATAATAATAAGTATCAATATATTCAGATCGATTTCTATTTTAAAAATATTTTGTATAATAATTTTTTTTCATGTATATTTTGAACTATTTGTATTCAAAATTTAATGCATATAAATTTAAGTGACAAGGACAGAGAGATCATCTAATATTTATTGAAAATTAATTATATATTTTTCATGGCATTCATTGCCATCTTATCATGCATTCATTAAAACATCAATATAAATATCAAACATTCTTAAAAAAAATAAAAAAAAATGAAGTTCTCTCGTAATACTCCGGGCTCATGCCTCTAGCACTACTCTATAAATATATTAAAAATCAATAATTGAATAATTTAATAAAAAATTCAGATTGGTCCAAGTTCGTATTATCTAACATAACGTTGGTCGATTTGAGATCCCAAGGAAATTCCATTTAACAAAGATTTTGAGGTATTTGGTATGATCGTACGTGCATGCACGTCATGCATTAGGTCAAACGTAACCACCATGTCTCCTTCCACAAAGGATGTTTCTTGGGTTAGGTTTTCAGCTTTGATCTCTTCAGCATTCCCTGTCCCATAAATCACACTTCTACTGCTCCATGTAACTCTCTTCTCCATCGGCTCAACTGTTCTTGGATCGTACTCGATAATCGCACCTAGGCGTCGATGAAGGTAAGCCGAGACGATGGTCAGAAGTCGCTAGTCGAGTTCAAATCAATCTCTCTCTTGTTCGAGCTTCTCATCCCAATATGATTTGTTTCCGGCCTCATTGTGTTAGAAAGTGGTGGTGAAAGTGGCTGTGCAGGATGAGAAGGACAAGCAGAAGGCCATGAGAGCTGTTTCAAGTCTTTCAGGTATCATTATACCTTTCTCTTTTGTCAAACACTAGACGATTTGATTTTTTTCATCATCATGCATTTTTAATGTAAAAATATTATGATAAATATTATAATGAATAGCAATACATTTTTATTGAATTTAACTTCAACCTATTTTTGTATAATAATTTTTTAATCATATTAAAAAAATTAATAAATAATGATAAATGAAATATAATGGTAAATTCACTTTATTTAGTTTTTATGCACTTATTTTTTTAGTTTCTCATTTCTTGATAATTCATAGTTTAATTTCTATTTCATTTTAATTTTTTTTCAATATACCTTTTTTTTGTAAAATCACAATTTTGAACTGCAATTTTTAAATAATAGTTTTGAACTGTAATTTCACCGTATCGATAAATCACAATTTGTGTCTAGAAAATAATCACGGTTAAATATCATTGCATTATTGCGCATATATATCAAAATGATCACTAATACTTTTCCAAAAAAAAATTGTAAATTGATGTTAAAATTTTCAGTGCCAATATGTTATCATGATATTTCTTCTGTTCAGGGATTGAGTCACTAGCAATGGAGCTCAAGGACCAGAAGCTAACCCTAACCGGGGACATCGACCCGGTTGATGTGGTGGCCAAGCTACGCAAAAACTGGCACACGGAGATCGTCTCCGTCGGAGCACCAGAGGAGAAGAAACCCGAGGAGGTAAAAAAAGAAAATCCTGAAAAAGATGATGCGAAGAAGGCGGTTGACAACGAGAAGAAGAAGGAGAAGACTGAAGCGGAACAGATTGCTGATCTTATTAGGGCTAGCAAGAGTTATTACCCATGCTATCCATGCATGTCTCAGCCGGTTTATTATTATGTTACTCAACCGGAGAATCCGAATACTTGTGTCATTTGTTGAACCCCGGCCGACTGTCCGTTTAATTAGGGGTAATAATATGGTAATTTTTTATGATTAAGGTGCGCACTATTTTCATATTGAATATTTCAATGAGATGTATAAAATGTATGTTAATATGTTGTAATGTCAATTAATAAACATGCTTTGGTTTTTAGTTGAATTGGCATTGACTTCCTTGACGAAATTTGACAACTTAACGAATACCCAAAATTTCATTTATTCTCTTTGACTGTCTAAGTCAGAATTTGGCTCATTTAATTGAACTTTAAAGTTCAGGTTAATTCTGGCAGATGAGTGTCATGTTCAATAACAATTTTGTCTTAAAAAGAATAAGAATCAAATTACAGTTAAAATCCTTAGATAAAATGATTTTAAATAGAAATGAACTTGATCAACTATTTTTATATTTTATTATATTTTTGCTCATGAGTGTCTGAGCTCGTAAGAAAAGCAACTGACCTAAGATAGAAAACCAATCAAACTCGATTGACTTCTACAAGCGCTAGTAGAAAAGACATCTCGTCCTAGAAAGAATAAAGAGATAACCTCATCCACAATAGATTAGAGAAGTATTAGTGTCTGCTTATTAAAATCAGTTAATTGATTTGTTTTTTGTCAAAGTTTTGATTATCTTGAAAACTAATCTATTATTAATTAAGATTCATAATGTCTCACTAGGGGTCGCTTGTGATCAATAGACATAACAAAAAATCTGGTGATTTGGGTAAAAAAAATCAATTTCACAGGATTTAGACATATGTTGGGGGCCATTTCAGCAATTTGTGATCGAGAGAATCCATGTTCGAAGAGCGAATTTTAAAAGATTCATATGGAAAGAGAAAGAAAAGAATTGAAACGAAAACTGTCATGACATCACTAGATGACAGGTAGAATGTGGTCCTAGTTTGGTTTCATGTTTTCAAATACGAAAATCCATAGGTGGAGAAAATGAGAAAAAAAATCAAAATTGGCCTATTGTCGTTGGAGGTATACCCACAGATTTAGTGATCTGGGATCAAAAAATAAAAATAACAACTTTCTTTCCATGGCTTGATATAAAAAAATTTAAGATTATTGGCCAAAGTTTTGTGGGATTCAGAAACATTTTGGGCACCCGTTTTAGCGATTTATGGTCGAGAAACCGCGTCTCGAAGAGCAAACTCTTAAAAGCTGATTTTGGAAGGAAAGGAGAAACAGATTGGGACAAAAACTATTGTTGCATTACTAAGAGACATGTAGAAGGTGATCTTAGTTTGATTTTAAAAATGGAAGTATGTAGGCCGGACGAGAAAAAAAAATAGAAATCGACCCATTTTTGTGGGGTATATCCATAGATTTAGTGATCAGTGGTCAAAAAAAGGAAATTAGAACTAATATGACCACAAAATAATATGAAATTATTTAAGACTATTGGCAAAGTTTCACAAGATTCAGACCCATTTTGGGGGCCAGTTTTGGTGATTTAATCTCAAGAAACTATTCCGAGAAGAGCGAATTTGAAAGGCTAATCTGGACTGGGAAGAAAAAGTGGACTTGGATAAAAACTATCATGGAATAATGAGACAACATGTAGAAGGTCATCCTATATCTATTTTAAAAACAAAAGTCCTTAGGTCGGGAAAACAAGAAAAAACTCAATCCATTGTTCATAGTGGTACCCCGTATTTGGTGATTCATGACAAAAATTGAAAATCAGAACTAATTTTTTAACAATGGGATATGTAACTTTTAATTATCATTGGCAAAGTTTTACAAGATTCGGACATTTTTGGGTTTGTTTCAGTGCCTCGAAGAGAAAATGTTGAAAGGCTGATATTTGGGTGGGAAAGGAGTAATGTTATGACAATTTTCATCCCAATCCGTTTCTCCATTCGTGTCTAAATCGGTCTTTCAATGTTCGCTCTTCACGCACTGTTTTTCAAAGATAAATCACTAAAACGGGCCCCTAATACGTGTTTTAATCACATGAAACTTAGCCACAATTACATTATGGGCTTATTAGTTTTAATTTTCATTTCTAGGTTCAAATGACTAAATTTGTGGGTATACATCTATAAAAAATGGGCCAATTTTGATTTTCTTTTATTTATCCTTCCAGCTAACTTCTGTTTTCAAAACCAATCTAGGATCACTTCCTGCATGCCGTCTACAGATGCCATGTCAGTTTTTGTCCCAATCTGTTTCTCTATTCATGCCTAGACCAGCCTTTAAAAATCTGCTCTTCGGGCATAATTTTTCATGGATAAATCGTTAAATGAACCACTAAAGAAATAACATAAAACTTGTCCAATAGCCCTAGAAATTTTTGTATTACATTATGGGCTTCTCAACTCTTATTTTGATTTTTCGACCCGAATCACCCAAAATGTGATATACCTCTAAGAAAAGTGGGTCAATCGATGTTGGGTTTCTCTTATTTTTCTGACCTACGGATTTCTGTTTTTGAAATCGAGCAAGGATCACATTCTACATATCGTGTATGTATAGATGATACAAAAGTTTTATCCCAATCTATTTCAGCTTTTCTTCTTAGATCAGCCTTTCAAAGTTCATTCTACGGACAAGGTCTAGTCATGGATAAACTGCTAAACTGGACCTCTAAAACATGTAAAATAATCCAATGAAACTTGGTCAACAGTCTAAAGAGTTTCATTTTATAATATCGTCTTGTCAGTTCTGATTTTCAATTTTTACCGAAATCACAAAATTTATGGATATACTCCTACGGAAAATGAGTTGATTTTTATTCTCTTATTTTTCCAACATACATACTTCTATTTTCAAAACTGAGCCGTGATCACCTACTACATGTTTTCTAGAGGTGCCATAAAAGTTTTTTTTCTCAATTTGTTTCACCTGTTCTACCTAAATCAGCCTTTCAAATTTCGTTCTTCAAGCACATGTTTTCATGGATTAATTGCTTAAACGGGTCTCTAAAACGTGTCAAAATCTCATAAAATTGGTCAAGAGTCTTAAATTGTTTCATATCACATTGTGGGCTTGTCAGCTTTGGTTTTCAGTTTTTGACACGAATCACCAAATTTATGGATATACCCCTATGAAAAATGGAATTTTCTCTTATTTTTCTAACGTATAGACTTCAGTTTTAAAATTTAAGGTTGGATCACATTCTACTGCTCGTCTAAGGATTCCAAATTTTTTTTTATCTCAATCTGATTTAGTTTTTTACCCACATAATCTCTCAAATTTTGTTCTTCAGACACAGTTTAAATCATGCATAAATCGCTGAAACAGGTCTCTAAATGTGTCAGAATCCCATTAAACTTAGCCAATAATCTTATAAAGTTTCACATTACATTGTTAGATTGGAGATTTTTTTTGTTTTTTTGCACAAATCGCCAAATTTGTGAGTATACTTCTACCAAAAAGAGGCTGATTTTAGTTTTCTCTTATTTTCCTGACCTACTACTTATGTTTTCGAAATCAAACTAGGATCACATTTTACATGTCTTCTATAGATTCCACAAAATTTTTGTCCCCAATCTGTTTGAGCTTTTCTGTCCAGATCAACCTTTTAAAGTTCGTTCTTCATACAAGATTTTGTTATGGATAAATTGGTGAAATAGACCGCTAAAATGTGTCAGAATCTCATGAAACTTGTCAATAATCATATCAAGTCGTTTCACATTATATTGTGGGCCTGTCAAATCTATTTTTTATTTTTTGACCCAAATCACCAAATTTATGGGTATTTCAATGGAAAATGAGCTGATTTTAGTTTTTTCTTTTTTTACCTATAAATTTCTATTTTGAAAATCGAGTCAGGATCACATTTTTATGTGTCATTTAGAGGTGCTATAAAAGTTTTTGTCCCAATCCATTTCAGCGTTGCTGGCAGGGGTGTTCACTATACGGTTAAAACCGTTAACCGAAGTCGGTTAATCGAGAAATTTAACCGCGGTTAACCGAATTCGGTTAACCGAAAAATTCGGTTCGGTAACGGTTAAACATATTTACATATTCGGTTAACCGGTTAACCGATTAACCAAATAAAAATGAAATGAGTTTAGATAATATTAAACGACGCCGTTTCACCTTACCCTCCCCAAGTCACCACGCCACGAGCCCTAATTGAATCACGGGATGAGGGAGTCGGCGTCTCTCTTGCCGTTCGTGTTGGTCGGAGTGCGTGACGGACGAGGGAGGACGACGATTTAAGCTCCCTCCGCTTGTTGTTCGTGTTGCCACATCGTGTTGCCGTTCGGTTTGCCAAAATCGCCCTCCGCCGCCGCTCCCTCCGCTTGTTGTTCTCCTGATCCCTCCACGTCGGCAGTCGTGTCCCCGTCGTCATCGATCCCGACGATTTAAGCCCAGATCAGCAGGAGCGCCACAACCGTTCGACGTGAGGCGGAACGACTCGTTGGATCTTCCTTTCAACTTCCAGTCCCATCTGATCCCGCTCGACCAGCTGCACCGGGAGTACGTGGATCTGGAGCTGAAGTGGGGCGAGATGAGCTTCGTGCTGAAGGGCGGGGGTAGGGCTAGGTGGAAGGTCGGGCAGAAAGACACAGATTCATCACCGGGTTAACGATTGAGGGAGGACTGAGGAGAGAGAATGTGGGAAGATTAACCGGTTAATCGGTTAAATTAACCGAATTTTCGGTTAACCAAAAATTCAGTTCGGTTAACGGTTAAAGAATTTTTCGATCGGTTAATCGGTTCGGTTAACCGAATAGTAAATTCGGTCGGTTATTAACCGAATTTACAGCTCTAGTTGCTGCTCAGATAAACCTTTCAAAGTTCGTTCTTGAGCACAGCTTTGTCATGGATAAATCACTTAAGTGAGCCTCTGAAACGTTTCTAACCCCCATGAAATCTAGCCAATAGATTTAAAGAGTTTCTTATGATATAATGTGCCTGTCAGTTATAATTTTCATTTTGTGCCCCGAATCAGCAAATTTGTTTATATTCCCCAATGGAAAAGGGACCTAATATGGTTTTCTCTTATTTTTTCGACCTATGGACTTCTGTTTTTGAAATCAAGATAGGATCACATTCTGCATATCGTCTAAAAATGCCACATAAGTTTTTGTCACAATTTGCAGCTTTTCTGCCTAGATCAGCCTTCTAAAGTGTTCGTTTTTCGAGCACAACTTTGTCAAGGATAAATCGTTGAAATGAGCCCCTAAAATGTGTTAAAAGCTCATGAAACTTGGAAAATATCCTTAAAAAGTTTCATATTACATTGTGGGTTTATCAGCTCTGATTTTAATTTTCAATCCGAATTTGTGAGTATAACCTCCACAGAACATGGGCCGATGTTCATTTTCTCTTATTTTTCCGACCTACAAACTGTTGTTTTTGAAATCGAGCAAGGATCACATTCTACGTATCTTTTATAGATGCTACAAAAGTTTTGTCCCAATCTGTTTCAGCTTTTCTTCCTAGATCAGCTTTTCAAAGTTCCTTCTTCGAGCACGGTTTAGTCATGGATAAACTGTTGAAACGGACCCCTAAAATGTGTCAAAATCCAATGATACTTCGCCAATAGACTTAAAAAGTTTCATTTTACAACGTGGCTTGTCAATTCTGATTTTCATTTTTTGACCTGAATCACAAAATTTATGGGTATACCTCTACGAAGAATGAACTGATTTTAGTTTTCTCTTATTGTTTTTGACATACAAATTTATGTATTTATGTCTTTCTTGATTCGTTAAGGGCCAGTTCACACAATTCCGACACATGCATATCCATGCTCATATCGTATCATTAGAATTTGAACTTAAGAGTTGGAGGTTGTTAGACAACACTCCAACAACTAAATCAATTTTTTTATACTTAAACTAATGTCATGTAAACAAAATTCATTTGAGAAAAAAAATTAATATAGAATAAACATAAATATTAGTCATTGAAGTAGATATTGGTACATCAAGATAAATTGAAATAAATTCAGTGATGACAAGATAAGAATGAACACTTGGGGTTGACAATTATTTAATTTTCAACCATCAATTTTTAAGAAGTCATTTTCTTCCATAATTTCACTACAATCTTATCCACAACTTTAATTGTCCTTACACACGTGGAATTCAGCAAATCGCAATATCAAATTCATTTTGAATGCTACCTCTAATGTCTAGTCGATCAGTGTTTTATAAAAGTTAAAAAGTGTTAGATGGTGGACACAAACGTACATGAATTAATTGGTTAGATAATGATTAGTTAGTAAAACTAATTAAATAGTTAAATAGAATTATATATATTAATAGTATTTTTAATTATTACATATGTAAAGTTAAATTATTTAAAAAAATTAATTTTGTACAATTAATAAGTTAGACGGAATAATTTAACATCAGATAATGATTATCCAGCGTCTAGACGAATGCCCTTCGAAGTAATGGTTCTTTAATTTGGTTACAAAAATTGATTTTGATATTATTAATCAATAAGATTTGATGTATTTCGATTGAAATTGATTTTGCTTATTATGCATATCTAAAAATTCATTTTATTAAAAATGTTAGTGCTAGAATTCGAACCCGAACTTATTGTAAGTTAGGGGAATGCTCTAGCCATGAGGACATCACTTTGTCTTATTTTTATTTTGATAACTATATATTAAATTTTATATATTGTAATAATTATATGTAATTGGACTGATGATCGTATCAATTTGAACCATCGATTCAACTGAAAAGCCGAAACAAGAGCTTTTACATGTTGAACCTCCGATCATGATAACTTTGATTTCAGTAGAATCAACTTTTTTGCACATCATATTTACTTAATTTTCTATGTCATTAAAGTGTAATAATTACATAAAATAGATGTCAAGGGGAATATGCTCTCTATTTTGAATAGATTATTGTATTTATCATGCTGTCTGATGATCCGTTGAGAACCTCCTTACGTTGAGAACTTCCTTACGTTGAGAATCATTGTGGACAATTCTGGACCAATAATTTTCTTTCCTTCTTTAAGTTTATTTATTATGTTTTATTTATTATGCAACACTCATTAAATGCGACAGATTTGGAAAGTGTATTTATGTATTATATATAATTAAGTATCATTAATGTTTTATTTTTTATTTGTATTTCATATTTTGTAAGCTTTAGTGTTTTTTTTAATTTTTGGTAGTGCATTTTTTTATTGTGTCACTGACGGTGAACATATTCACCGTCAAAAATTAGTATTCAATAGTGAACGTATTCAATGGTGAACATTGCGAACAAATGTTCACTATACAAAAAATTACACATATTCATAAAAAAATAAAAAATCAGTAATTTTCAAAATTTGAAATCATGTTCACTGTTTGAATTATGTACAAATAATGGTGAACATAATAGATTAACGAAAAAAGTAAACAATTATAATGGTGAATATTCACCAAACCCACATATATCTTGGAAGTAAATATCACACCACACGCCATTGAAATTGCCATTACTAAATCAGGAATGTGCTTGGGTGATAAATGACGTAATAAATGACGATTATAAATTACAATTACCAAAATCGACCATTATAATTGCTCATTTTCAAATCAGGTAAATTAGGAAAGATATGATTATTATTAAATGACGTAATAAATGACATAATCAGGTGAATTAGCCATTATTAACTCAAATGACATAATAAATGAAGTATCAAAAATTGATATGTAATGATCAAAACACAGTCGTTTTGAATAAGAAAAATGATTGGTCCACATTTGTCCACAAGGTTCTCAATGAAAAGAGGTTCTCAACTGATTCAACCTCGTAATAAATCAAAATAATTAATTGATTTTCTAATTTAATTAATATATCTTGCTTGATTGTTTGTGATATAGATTTAACTTGAAAAAGCTAGTTACAAAGTTAAAATATATTTCAGTTATTGTTTATAGTTGACTTTAACGACTGATTTGGCAACCAGTTACTCACTTGTAATATTATTACTATATCGATTTGTTATTAGTAAATCCATTGCCTATTATTGGACTCTTACTTCCTCCCTCATTTTTTATTTATCATTTAATATTATCATACATGGGGGCGGATCAGGTGAAAATCACTTTGGATTTGTAAACTGTGAACCATCCTAGATCGTTTATCTATATTTCATCCAACGGTTATAATTTTGTATAGATTTATTATCTATTTTCTAAAAAAAATTAAATTCATATTTTATGAGTGGTTGGATTCCCTTCCATAATTGACTCCTTAAAATAAGGAATTAAACGTCTGATTTTTTCTCTTTCTCCTGTTAGATTTCTTGCAAGATTTTTCTCTTTCTTCTATTTTTGAGACTTAATTTCGTTATCATATATTTTTCCTTTTTATTTTAACGTACATCGTCAATATTTTACATGTTGGTGCACCAGTTCTATCTTGGTGCACTGGTGCACAATTTAACATCAGTCCATGGTTTGGTGCACAATTTCTGAGTTTATGGTGCACATCTAGATCTGTTAATTTTCCTAGTGGTGGACAGTGTGTGCATCATTAATGCAATATATAAATTATCAATAAATTTGTGTATCGAAGATTTGAATTGTGCACCAAAAATGAAACCATGGACTGATGTTAAATTGTGCACCAGTGAACCAATATTGAATTGGTGCACCAACATGTAAAATATTGACGATGTACGTTAAAATAAAAAGGAAAAATATAAGATAACGAAATTAAGTCTTAAAAATAGAAGAAAGAGAAAAATCTTGCAATAAATCTAACAAGGGAAAGAGAAAAAAATCAATGGAAGGGATCCAACCACCCATAAAATAGGAATTTTATTATCTTTTAAAAAATAGATAACAAATCTAGAAAAAATCATAATCGTTGGATGAAATATGGATCAACGATCCAGGATGGTTCACAGTTTACAAATCCAAAGTGGTTTTCATTTGATCCACATTCATCATACATGTTCTATAAAAAATTGACAGATTAAATTTTTTTTAATATTGAAAGAAATTATTTACTATACATAATATTATATTTACTAAGCATAACTTTATTTGACTTAAACTATGTGCAAATAGAAACTTTTATCCTTAAACATTAATATTTGATGATTAAATTATATTATTAAAATATGATAAAAGAAAAATATTTATTATAGCACCAATAATTTTATACATATAATGCTCCAAATAA
>NQLW01000050.1:1376294-1450953 GCA_002312845.1 Kalanchoe fedtschenkoi | reverse complement strand
CGGGTTGGACGGGTTGGTGATCAGAACGCCTTTCACCCTGATGTTCTCCGCCGCCGCATTGTTGTAGGCTTCCTCCATCGCGGCCACGGTGATCTTGAAGTTGTTCGAGCTGTCGGAGTGCACCGGCAGGAGCTGCACTCCGGTCCTCCACCTTAGGTCCCGGTCGAATCTGACCAGAAAAATATCACTTCAGAACATGTTAAAAAACAAGTCCCCAGCTCAAGCTCAGCTTGGGACCGGCCACCTCATAACATCACATTTTTAACTATGACTTTTAGCAACGAATTGTCACTCTTTAGCGACGAAACTGACTTTTTTTGAACCAGTGAAGCCTTTCATCATCCAGCTGGGATGAGCAACTGGACAAAGAATTGCTGGATTATCCCGACAACGAAAATTTAGCTACCAGTGAGATTTGTCAATGGAGGTAGTGACAGACATGTTGGAGTTGTTATCATGCTGACACCCACCAATAATAACTCCAAGGTTTACAACTCATTGTTAGCCACTTGTGTGATGCGAAGACTCAAACAACCCAGTTGACAAAAATTTAATAAAATAAAAATAATTTATAGTTTAAGTTTAACCACTTATTTGGGTCTCTCATTTTGTAGGCTGACGACTCCAAAAAAAAAAAAAAAAATTTTGATTTAAATTCAGAGTTTCGAAATTTGAATCTCCTGAAAGGATTTATCATTCTTACCCAGGGTAGTAGGGGATTGGGACGAGGAAGGCGTCGCCGGGGTCGGCCAGGCAGAAGGCCACAGTCTCGTGCGCCCCGGTCGCTCCGCCGCTCATGACAATGCGGTCGGGGTCGAATTTCACCCTGTCGCCTCTGACCTTGCCCATGAAGTTTGCCACGGCCTGGGGTCAGAATCATGTCAAAAAAACGATCATCCTTGAAATTCTGAACTCATATGATTCGGATTTTTTTTTTTTTATTTGGATTTGATGAGCGATTCGGGAAGCATACATTTCGGAACTCGGGCAGGCCGTGGTAGTCTTGGAAGATGGCGACGTCCTTGAAGTCATTGACGCCCTCGAGCGTGCAAATCGAGGCCTGCGGGTGCTTCACCATCCAGTCCTGGATCAGGTCGAACGAGAGCTGCCCAAAATACCGACAACATATGAGACATTCGTCACACTCTCCCAACTCAGAACAACCTCAAAAACACACAGATGACACGAAACTCACCTGATTCTCAGCGAGGCCCATCTGGATCACGCCCTCCGGATTCTCTGTGGGGTGAAACGGGTCACTGTCGTACGCCTTCCATCCGTCGAAGTAGGGCGAGTCCTCGCCGTGGCCGTTCCCAGCCGCCATTTTCGACAGCAGCTGCACCTCGCCTCCCAAAAAACCCATCTCGGATTCAACCCAAAGACGCAAACTTTACGCACCCGATTCGCTTTAGAATCCGAAGATGAGATCTTACAGCTTGGAAGCTCGGTAGAGGATTGGATGAGATGCTGTTGGTTTGCTGTCGTTGAGATGGAGGTGTTTATATAGAGGAGGATTGAGACACAAGTAAAAGCAGAAGTCTCCATGGCTGACTGGCTCGGTTTGAATTAAAATTAATTCGAAAGTTCGATGAAACTGTGAAGGCGGTATCTGTTCCCTCATTTCGGATTTTCCATTTATTTAATAATAAAATTATTGTGTGGTTATAACTTATAAATGTGAAGCAAAAATCATTTAAGTATTTTTTTATGTAGAAAAAGTTTAATTTTCAAATATTTGGTGAGAAATCATATTACAAAAAGTGAAATCACAAGATTATAGAGTTTCCGCAACTTGGATACGTACTCGGGAGCGATGAAATGTTATTTTCTTATTAAGTCATAATCATTTAATTAGTGTTACAATTATAAAATATATATTTTAAATACAGTTTTATAAAATTATTCAATGTATTGTATCGCGGAGACTTCGCCTTGCATCCTTAAATTCACCTAATCTTGACTCGTTATTTTACTGGGTTGCTCCACTCACTCTCTACGCTCTAGTATTAACAATATTTAAATCTAAAATATAGACTTGCAATTAATTAATAGATGATGATGGTGTGACTTTAATTCGAACAATATATTGATGGTGGAAATTTTATTCTTTGTCGGAGATTATATGCGTCCTCATTTTCGTCACTGAATTAGCTTTACACTATACATGAGTCTTATTGAAAATAAAATAATAATAATCAACATGAAAATCAGAGAACAAATTGATTTTCTATTTGACATTTCCACTGTCCTCTATATTCTTCATATATGCTTGTAGATCACTCAACTATAACAAGAAAAAAAAAATTCAACCTTGAAAATTAAATAAAAATGGAGTTGAATCCCGTATTGTCAAATAAATTGTAGCCAGAATAAAATGATGCATTTAAAGTTAAATAGTCAATTTTTAACCAACACATGAAAGAAAGTTATTTTCTTATCTTATCTTATTTTAATTGGGCACATGTGTTCTAATCATTGACTATTTAAATTTCAAATTATTATTCGCGATTTGATACAATTTGCTTGACATCACGAAAAATAAGTAGTAAAAAAAAGCCCAAGACACTTGGAATAAGAAAAAACAATTTTTTTTATTCCAAATTATTATTGTTCTTGAAAAAAAATCCCGAACCAGCAATTTCCCACACATAATTTTCAGACTATTAAAAATGGGTAGAAAATAGAATCACAATTCGTTTTTTATCATCTTCTTTTACTAGAATCGATAGACAGAAAAAAATACAACATTCTTTTAGGGAACTAATTGATCAACTAGAAATAGTAAAAAGTTATTCTTAAAAGGGTGAATAAACATTATATAATTTGAAAAATATTCTTTCTCCTTTTTACCACTAAGATAATTATAATTAATAAATAAATATATGACATATAACTTTGTTTTATATACCCACTCATGATGGGTAGTTCAGTAGGTGTACGATCTGAACATTATGAGGTCGGATTAATTTTGGATTCGAAACCGGATAATATCAATAAAATGATAATTCAATGAAACACCCATAAATTTTAATGGGTGTGTGTGTGAAGCTTCTCCCTGAAGTTAAGTCAGTCTAGAAAGACAACAGTTCTTCGGATTAAAAAAATAAAACTTTTTTTATAGTTGGTTGATTGATATTTAAGGCCAAGGATTGATGATTGCTTGCATGAATAAATAAATATATTTTGTTTATCAGTTTAATGATGTGGGGATACGAATCAATGTCAACATTTGGTATTTAATTGTACTAGTAGAGAGTCTACTGATTTTGTAAGGAACAGTTTGCAATTTGCTCCTCAGCGAATCGGAGGGTTTCAGCTGTTAATTTTCGGATCAGATCAGCGCCAGTTATGAACTGTTTGTCATAGCAGACATTTTGCAACTGGTACAAATTATAAAATATAAGTGTTGAATGAATTGATATTTTATTTATCTCTTTTAATTTGAAAAACAATTTATAAAGTCATATTTAATATTGTTATCGATTTTACATATATGATTCATTCAGATCTGAATCAAATATCACGCACAAAGATTAAAAATATCATAAATTTGTTTTACGCATCCTACTTCTTCAATCAAATCGTATTTCAGTTTTAAGATGTTCAAAAAGTGAATTAAGAGATGAAAGTGAATCATTCAACAATAAAAAATGGTCTGATCATTGATTAGATCATTCAGATTCTCTCATCACTTGATTTTACAGAGTGAAATATTAACTTACAAGTATTTATTTCCTTGATACCATGATGATAATAATTAATACAAAAAGTAATAACAATATTATAGGTAAGTGCTTATAATTAACAAACTTAACCTAAGACAACTGTGAATGTTCTTTCATCTGCATTAACTTGAAGAGGAGCAGCCATGTGCATGCTGAACCACTCTAATCAACTAGTGGCAGTAGCTGACTTTAAGGAAGCCAACAACAACAGCAGTATGTACCTCCAAACCCCAACCCTAAAAAATTTAAAAAACCCTAAAAAAAACTCTAAATAAAACCCATCAATAATTGAGACTCGAGAGCCACTCGCAACTGCGACATCTCCAAGAATATAGTGACCCTTCAAGCACTTAAAAATCATATACAGACGCGTGCATGTATGGACTTCCATATATGAAATCTACCAGTGCAATAATTAATGTGCCCTACCAAATGATTGTAGTATTAGCTATGGATTGCATGAGATGGTTAGTAAACCCTAATCATCAATCAAATGGTGCTTGAATGCTATGATGCTACACTGCCATAACCACTCTCTGATCTGGTCAGTCCCAAGGAGGTCCCCAAACTGCCAAACTATAGCTTTCACCAGTGTTTTCATTTATGTGGAGGTAGTAGCAAAAGCGACATTATATAGATACATATAAAATGATTCAGGTCCGGTTTAGTTAAATCGAAACAATTAAATAAAAATGGTGTAGCTTGGGTTATAAGTATTACTTTCACTTTGAATTCATGATATTATCGGAATTTATCAGATATGTTATTATCTTCATTAAAATCCTTAAACCTATATCGTTTTGAAATGATTGTTTTTAATTTGACTGTGCGTGATCTGATTCTAGAAATGTTGTAATAATATATTATAATAGTGACTAAACTCTCAAAGTTATATTATTCTCAATAAACTATTTTTATTCAATAATTTGGGATCTAAATCCATTAAAGAATGAGGAAAGAAATGTGAGATAGACATCGTCATAGCTAGACACCTGTAGTGAAACATACTGTATATCAGTGCATTGAACGTACGTGTTTCCTCAACTTGATCTACTCATGCTTGATTATCATTTCATTGATTGTGTGGTTGGGACATGGTCTCACTATGCATCTGACTTTTGGAGGACTCATGTGAAGATAAATTAAAGCTCAAGAGATAAATCTTGTAATAACTTGACCGACATGTGACCACACATGCATGTCTCAAGTTTAAGATATATATAATTATTTTAACATATATGCTCGTTCAATTTATATACTAAATAAATCAGATATTATTTAAGATTCTGACGCTGTTATATTTATTTTAATAGGCAGAGCTAAGTTTTTAAGGTTAAGATTACGTTTAGATAATACATGGCGCTTTTAATTATCTGTAAAGCGTCCGTCTAAAATATTGAATAACAAAGTTACAACGTTTTAGGCACAAAAGTGTCACAAATTCATACAATATTTTTTTGATAATATACACATTTTATTTATAATATACGCTATATAAATCATGACACACTGTACACGAACACTTTATCAAATGTAATGTCATATTTGACTTAACTTTTTTTTTGACACTTTTACTCAAAAAGTGTTATATAATATTCAAAACTTAGACAAAGTTTAAGGAGGATTAACACGGTCTTTTATTATTAACCATTTACGAGGCCCTTTTTGGCTGTGTTTGATATAATTGTTGTTACAGGTGTTTTCATGTTACAAACGTCTTCTTAAATTAAATCATATTTAGAAAAGAAATTCTCAATATTCAAGCATACAATCCTAATTAAATATATCAGACTGATTTATCATCAAATGCTGTTACAGAGAAGTTTTTTACTAATTCAAGCATAATATGTTTCAAACAGATAATTATGTTAATTCTATTAACAATTATCAGACCATATTTATAATGTTTGATATATATATATAATTCTATTAACATATTTCTCATCTTGACTTTGTTGAATTTATCACATTAATAAAAAATAAATCTGAGTTCTTCTCTTTACGTTTTCAAGTTGGTTTTTGGTATCAATAAAATCCAATCCAAACTTTTCTTCTTCTTTTTTTTTCCCTTTACAATGACTAAAGGTGTATATTTTGGGCCAAATTCATATCTGAAACATGAATAGTACAATAATAACCGACCCTAGCTAGTTTCGAAGACATGATCCTCATTGCAACACCAATGTTGGAAACTACATGTGCTACAATGCTCTTGGACTTAATTGGTTTGATCAATATGGTGAAACCTAATCCATCAATCCATCATAGAACAACTGCCTAGCTATTTATGCCCAAGTCCTCAATTTGTATGCTCAATATGACCCAAATTCCAGAGTTGAACTTTAGGGTTTTTTTCACACGCCAAAAATGGTCATGTCGCTGAAAATTGCTCTCATGTGATGTGCTTAACTAGTCGTTATCCTTACTAGGACTAATTAAGACCCTTTTGGTTGATTAATTAGCACCACTCATTTAATTGTTGCATCTGGATTTCGATGCTAAGTCTTTCGTCTTGATCGATTTCAACATTATTTAGATTTCACCTTACGCGCCATGGACCTAAAAATGCCCGAACCAGCATGGGCAAATAATGCAAAGAAATTTGCCTATCGACATTCGATCACATTCGTGTATGTTACACTCAAATGGTATAATAACAATTCCACAATATATTAAGCAAGTGAACTATTAAATATAAATTTTTATTCAGGATACGGAAAAAATTTCATCTTCTAAGACCTTCAGCTTCGGGCCTCTGGCCTTTTGCGGACAAATTAAAGTGTTAGATAAAGTCATAAAATTACGTTGGTTATTGGCTATGTTGGGTACTGAGATTTGAATTTGACTTTAACGCCACATGCGTTCCATTTTTTTATTTTAAATTTTTTTATTTATTTTCATATATTATGAGTTAGATTTGTGTTGAGATGTTTTGGATTGGATTTGAAGTATAAAAATTTAAAATAAGATGGATTTAGGGGTACGAAATTAAAATTTAGACTAAATTAAACATATTCAATATGAGTAAAAATATTTTTGATTGGATTTGGGGACTACTGTCCTTTGTGTGCCCCAATGGCCACTCACTCTTGGGTGGAACGAGAGCACCTGCTCTCTTGCTCTCTGTCCAAAACGATTCGTTTTGTAATGCATATCAAAATGACGTCGTTTTGTTATTCACATCAAATACAACTTTATAAATAGTAAATAATTCAAAACGAATCTAAAAAAATAAAAAAAAATCAGAAAAAATACTAGTTTAATTTAATTTATAAATATTAAAAAAATTAAAAAATTGTAAATTAATATATTTTCATATTTTTATTCATTAAAATAATTATATGTGAATTTGATAAATATAGTTGTAAATCTGATGAATATATATGTGTATATGATGTTTGTATCTTTTTTACTGAATAACCATTAGATTTACATCAAGATTCATTAGTAAGATACATATAATCATCAGACACACATACAAATTCATCAGATTCGTAACTATATTCATTATATGCAAAAAAATATTTGAAAAAAATAAAAAAAATTAAAAATATAATATTCACAACTTTCATGCATATATTCAATACTTTCATACAAATATTCATCACTTGCATACATATATTCATCACTTTCATATTCATATATACTCATAACTTGCATACATATATCATCACTTGCATATACATATTCATCACTTGCATACATATATTCATTATTTGCACACATATATTCATTATTTATATATGTATATATTCATCACTACATATTCATCACTCACATACATATATTCATCATTTGTATACATATACTCATCACTTTCATACACATATCGTCACTTGCATACATATATTCATCACTTGCATACACGCATATTCATCAAATTCACATATAATTATTTTTATGGATATAAATTAGAAAATATGTGAATTTATAATTGTTTTCATTATTTTAATTTTTGTAAATAAAAACTAGTATATTTTTTTCTTATTTTTTCTTATTTTTATATAATTTTTTCAAAATATTTTTAAATTATTTACTATGTATATGGATGGTGTGTAATAGAATAAGACTAGAACAAAACGACATTATTTTGCACCGAAAACACATGCTCCCAGTGCATCTAAGAATTTGCGCCAAATGGCACCAACCACTGATTAGATGTATGACCAGAAGATATTTATTGATTAATATTATTTGAATTAATGTGATTTTCTACTATAATAATTCTGAGATATACCTTTGTTTTTTTCTTTTGAAATTTAATAATTTTTAAGAAACTATCAAAGTTAAATTTGCGGGTTTATAAATATAAATCAGTAGGAAAGATGGCCACAAAAAAGCTGACTTAAAGCTCAAAATTTTTTATTTAAAAATAGTCTCATGAACCGTTTAGTAATAGTGGGATTGGAATTTATTATAGATAACTTCTTTTTCTTTTTCTTATTTGTATATCAATCGAGAATGCAGACAAAATCACTTTGAGTTGAATAATTGTGAGTGGTCACTTTTTTGGGGGGAAAAATTAATTGCGTTGACCAAAACTACCATAATTAAGTTTACCCAGCAAATAACAACCAACAAAGAACAGACACAATTTAATTTTATTCAAATAATATTAAAATTAAATAGAATGATCATTGATTAATTTGGAATCTCTCTCGCTTATCAATCTCCTTTCAATTTTATTTTTTGAACTCAGTTGAAAAATCAAAATGTTTGTTTATAACCGATCACTAAGTATCACGTGTTATTTTCTAACAATTTTTCATTATTGTAGCATGGTCCACCTAAAAATTACTCATGAATTTATGGGGACTTTCTAGATTGGCAGCCAGTGAAAGTGTCCTTGCAGGGGGCAGCCAGCCCTAAATCAGCCAAAAAAAAACCTCCATTTTATACCAGTAATAAATATCACAGCAAGAAGTCAAGGTCTGTGTACATGACCTACTGACAAGCAATTGGTCAACAATAAGCCATCAAACCAGCAGCTCCAATGGAGATCTTGTCCGCGAGAGAGTCTGTACCTGAGCCGGAGTTTGTCATTCAGGTCGAAGTTATAGAGCCAAAATGAAACCAATGCTGATAAATCCAAACAGAGATTTACTAACAATAGGTGCCAAAAATTTCGTCAAAACTTTCAGCAACGACTTTCAGGAGGCGTGTACATATCTCATACTAAATATTTCGGTGGACACATGCGATATAAATGTAGATAAGAATGAGTTAACAATCCTAACATGTGTTTTGAAGTTTGCATACTAGTAGTAGACTGGGAGATTCCTGTTACGACCAAGAAATCGACAATATGAAAAAAGTCGCCCGCTAAAATTTCCAGTCTTAGGTTGTTGGGTTTAATGCTTGAAAGGTTCCTGTACACGAAAAAAAAGTCGCCAATTGGGCATGATTAGTCCAACATTTGCATGTAGAAAAAAATCATAAAAGGAAAAAGTGTATCTGATTTTTAATTTTTTTGTATATATTAATTACATAGTCGAAACCATTGTTCTAAAAGGCGGCCGCGTAGCCGCCTAGGCGGCCGCCTAATCTCTGGGCGGTTCAAAAATGCCCCGCCTAGCCGCCTAGCGCCTAATTATTTTATATATTTTATTTTTAAAATAAAATAAAATTTTATAGGTATAATTTTATAATTAATTATTAAATATATTATTAATATATATAACTCCGCCTAATCATCCGATTAATCCTTCCGCCTAATCCCCGCCTAGCCGATTAGTCCCTAGGCCCCAAGCCAACCGCCTAGGGCCGCCTAGCGCCTTTTAGAACACTGGTCGAAACACTCGTATTTCGAAAAGTAAACCTGAATCAAACCCGAGTCTTTCATCCAACCCAGCGAAACCTTGGTTAATTTCCAGACAGACATTCATGAAAATGCAGACCAGCACGAGGCCTTGGAAATTATTTTCTAGTTTATACGTGAATTTATTTTCGGTCGTAGAAATAGAACACTCAAAAGCGACCAGATATGAAGAACTTATTGAGTATATAATCATACGAAAAAGGTAAGACTTGTGATTTTTTAAGCGTCACCTGATAACGAGCTACTTCTTCATGAGAAGAACGACCGTGTGAGCTGCGATGCTTCGGTTTTGCCCAAGGCTGTCGACCTTTTCATGCGTTTTGGCTTTCAGATTTACGACAGACGGGTCAGCCCCGAGCAGGTGGGATAAGTTGGCCCGGATGTTTTCCTTGTGCGGGCTCAGTTTTGGTCTTTGGAGGATCAAGGTGGCGTCCAGGTTGCCGATCTCGTAGCCCGCTTCGTGCATAAGTCTCACCTACAGATACAAAGCCTGTAAGTCAGTCACATCAGTCAAATTTACGTGTATGCAGCTTTAACTCAGAAGGTAAAGTCAAACAAAGAAAATCGGGCAAACGAGTCATTGAATGACACATTTATTAGTCCGGTAACCGATTCAGGTCCTCAACCACTATCAGAGTGGACTAAGCATTTTCCGCCAAGAACATGTGGCTTCCAAGTGCACCAAATCGAGAGAAAATTTAAGGACTCTAGAGCATAGGATCAATCTAATGGAGCCAAGTACCAAGTTGCCGACATGCCTTTCATACAAAACCAAACACCTTCTTCCCTAACCGGTATTGGGCTTAAGATATATTCGTCCAACGGCAGAAGCCCACCCCACCGTAACAAAACCTGACTGTCCGAGATAAATGCGATCTTCAAAACTATAAATGTCAAAAATCGACCAGTTCCATCGTCATGGAGACCTTTTTCTGCGAAAACACAACTTAAATCTTGAAATACTGAAACCAACTACAGTTTTCCTACCCGAAACCTCATTCAGCACACATGGCTTTTGATCAGGAATCGAAATCAAGAAGCGCAAACTGCGGCAATGTTTAGCCATGTCCCACAAACAAAAGGGTCCCCCCTAGTCACTAACCTAAAATCTCATTTATAGAGTAGACAGTGCCACACGACGCAGATAGAGCTTCTTCCCACACTGTCACTCACTCCGCATATTCACATTTTTCTCGCTCGAACACCTCAAAACAAGATTAAGCGTTCATATCTCAGCGATATAAACTTCAAGCTACAAAACACTGGCTGCACCACTGGGTGGACAGCGGGGACGATCCAACCTAAATATAGTATAAATTCAAATATTCGTACCCCTGGTTCAAACAAATTTATCATATTTCATCCTAAAATAGTCAATAGTTCAACCAAAATCCTTACAAATATAATTAAAAAATAAAAAAAAATATGGAACTCAAACAAATGATACCATTTATAACCATTTTGAGATGTGGTAATACATTCTGAACTCAACTACAATATATATGAAATTTTATTTTAAAAAAACTTATTAAATGATTGTTTTAAACACACAATTTCGAATTTTTGGTTCCGCCACTGCTACCAATCTCCAAGTCAAAAAATAAAAACTAAATGACAACCTTCATATAATTCACACGACTCTGAAGAAAAACTCACGGCAACTCAACCTCCATTGTGCAGCGTTATAGTAATCTGGTGATATTTCTGAAGATCTAAACCACTGAAACTACCGAAAATGAAAAGAGAGATCAGATACTCACAGCCTCCTTGACGAAAACCGAAGACGCCGCGCCTTTCCACTTGGGATCATTATCGGGGAATATCTGCCCGATATCTGGAAGCCCCAGAGCCCCCAAAATCGCATCCACAACACAATGCAGCAGCACATCACCTACAAAAATCAAAAAATTAAAAATTAAAAATTAAAAAAATTAAAAAATTAATGCAAGGGTTCAACCAGCACAACTGCAGAATAAATGCAAAAATTCCAGAAATTCAAAATTGAAGCCGAAGATTGAAGCTTTACCATCAGAGTGAGCTTCACACCCCCGATCATGGGGAATATCAATCCCCCCAATAATCAACGGGTACCCAGGCTCCAGCCGGTGCAGATCGAACCCGTGCCCGACTCGAAAAGGAAGGGTTTTCGACCCGGAAGACGACGTCCGCTCCGATTCGACCCCAGCCGCAGCTGTAGCGTAGATACGAGGAGCCGATTTCGCACGGAGGGGGAGGTTTGAGGAAGGAGCGATGTAGGGTTTGGTTGTTGAGACGGCGGGGCGGAAGGGGAGGAGTGAAAGGCGGGCGGTGGACTTGGAGGCGGGGATTGGCTTGCAGGAGTAGAGGGGAGCTGCCATAGCCATCGGAGCGGAGGTGGGTCGCGGGAAGTGGAGGCGCTCCGGTGAAGTCAAACGTGGCGTTGACTGAGTTGAAGCAGGGAATAAGCGAGCGGGTGAGGCAGACGAGGAAGATGCGATTTGTGGTTCATTTTGTCTTTTTCTGATCCGAATATTATTATTTTTTTTGAAAAATTAAAAAAGAATATTCCATTACATCTTTTATAAATAAACAAAACATTAGAATTTTTTTTAATTTTTGAGTTTTTTTCTTCTGAAATATATTATATTGAACTGAGTATTACACAGTATAAAATTAAATTTATCTAAAGACAATGACATGTTTGTTGCTTTATAATGAAACTAAATTTTATTCGCATTGGATATAAAATCAAAAGAAATAAATTAAAATTACAAAATTATATAAAAAAAAATATTGAAAATATAGTAGATACTGATTTCTTGATTTGCACGTGTGATGACTCACTGATAAGTTCGTGATTTGTTATATTGATTTACGATGCAATAATGTGTTGAAAAAAATAAAAATGAATTTTGATTGAAGACTGTCAAATAATTTGTAATTATTATTAAACGACGTCATTTTAGTTTTAATTAACTATTCATCATATGTAAACTATCTTGATTTGAAAAAATACCACGATTGTTTTGAATAAATACCATTTGATATAGCTGGTTATAGATTGACTTTCCAATATAAAATAAAAATCCATAAAAATTAATTAATATCATAAATATTTATCTCATTTTTTCGATGTTTTTTAATCTTAAGGCATTTGCCTTTTCGCCTTCATCATCGGGTCATATAACCAAAGAGTTAGCGCAAGGCGTCGAGCGTGGTCCATCATTGCAACTCGATCGAATCATGAGTTACAAAATTCGAATCCAACTAAAGACTTCCATAGAGAATTAGATAAAGGCAAGCCTTAGTTTGGCCTCCACTTACAATGCATGATGATATGGAGGAGGGCCATACTTAGGCGTGCATTGCCACCAATTTCTTCACAAATCAATTGCCTCTCCATATCCTTGATTCCTACCTCCTTAGGAGGCCTCCTACCTCCACTCTAAAAGGGTAAATTTACGCCTTAGTGGAATAATGAATGGAACTTTTCTTCCCTCCGGCCTCCACCTATCCGAAACCCTATATTGTGTGACCGTGACCTTCTGGTCCCGATCCCTCGATTCTCCAATAGGGAAGTATCCGATTGATCACGTAATACTGATGTATATCTATCTATCTCATCTTGATGGTTCATTTCTTCATGATATATATGCATTCTTCTGTTCCAACACCGACGGTTTAAATTTCGTGTTCCGGATGCGGTGTTTCCATCCTCTTCTTGTCACGCTTTTCGTGTCCTGACATGCAAATTGCTTCCCGAGTGCGCAAATGGGCTGCTGAGATGTGACATGCTGTGATATATCCATCAAAGTCCCAAAGTCTTTTTGCTTCGACGAATTATTTCATACCTCTTTCTTTGAGATATTTCTCTTTTTGTAATTTTGTGATTGATATATTATTTGACACTTTTTATCTGAAATATGAATCAAGTCCAATCATTTCATATTCGATTTTGTAGGTTTGTCAAACTCGAGTAGTTATGAGCGATTTATGTAACATTACTATCGTCAAGATTTGACGTAGTGTTGAGGTTATGTAAAGTTGTAAAAACCCTAGCTAGTGATCTACAATATTTATACTTCTTCTATATAGTAGATGGAACATTTAACTACCTGTCTGATATCATCTTGACACAATTCCGTTTGATCTTTCTGGCTCAAATATATGCAATAGTTCTAAGGACATTGCACGAAGAACTTTCATCGAATAGGTTTAATTTTCATCATACGTTAGGGTTTCAGACACCGGGATTCATACATAATTGGCGACATACGAGAAATATATTCTGAAGACCATGACTAGGTCATGGAACATATAAGTTATTATCAGAAAATTGAAACAAATGGGCATGCAGCTCACCTCTGCAAACAGTTCGAATATTTAATCCCATAATCATTGAATGTCGAAATGGGGACGGCCGATTTCCCTTACTCTACAAACGAGCACCAAAATTGACTTCACAAGATATCTCCCAAGCCTACAAAACAAGGGCCAGCCAGCTGTGTAAATGCTCACACATTAGTCGCTTCCCGACAAATATATTATAGAAAAGAAAGAAAAATTGAGAATTTAATCGAAATTCTGTTATAATTATTTTAAATTTGTATCAGAGGATTTCATCCGCTGCCACGAAATAAATATGATTAAATAACCCTAATAATTAATAGTGAACTATTTTCTGGAAATGATGTTATAATATTTTTCACAGAATTCAGATTGTTTGACATTTTTTGTTGTATGTATGGACATACACTTGCTCCTGCCCTTAGGGTTTGACATTCCACAAGGGTCAATTTCCATTGAAAAAATTGCAACACAGCACCCTTCATCTACTTGCAAGTGCACTATATATAGATGAATTAGATCCACTTCAGTTTTCACAAACCCACTTCACACATCATCATTGATAACTTCTTGTTGGAGGGAAGAGACGTCCAAAAACCCTAAAAAGTCATGATCATGGATGACAACTGGGGTCTTCATGCAGTAGTCAATGGATGCACACAGCAAGCACAGCAATGGAACAATGCGGTTGATATCCAGGAAGAGCTGCTTTTCCACATGGGGCAAAACCACCACCAGCTGCCTGATCTCCCTTTTGATCTGATCTCTTCACCTATGAGTTTTGATTTACACGAGCTTGAAGATATCTACAAGCTGCCGTTTGGAGATGGATTAGCTTCGGGCGTGATGCTGGCCTCTGGTTCGAACCCGAAGCTAGCGGTGGATATGCAGCAGCATCATCAGCAGTACGAGGTGTTTGGTGGCTCCTCATCATCAGCTTACCATCTTCCTGGCGACAATGGTACCGCCTTTATTGCCGCTGCCGCTGCATCGAACCGGGCCAAGAGGTGAATAGCATAACTGATCCAGTCTTGTTTTCTCACACTATTGAAGATACAACTTTCAGACATGAAATTTTGACTTTTAGAACGAGATTTGAATCATTTGCGACGACCAAACTTTGCTCATTATCAATCTCTTTGCTTCATTTGTTGACCATAGTTGTTGAATTTTGTCCTACTTTCAACAGGAAAAATCAGCAGAAGAGAGTTGTTCAGCATGTGACGGCAAATGGCTTGTCCACTGATCTATGGGCTTGGAGAAAATACGGCCAGAAGCCGATCAAAGGCTCCTTCTATCCAAGGTAGTGAACAGATCCAGCTAGATTAATCTCTATCATAATATCAAATTTTTTCTTGAATTCAGATGATTAAATGTGTGCGTAATTTTTTTTATAGGAGCTACTACAGATGTAGCAGCTCGAAGGGATGTGCAGCAAGAAAACAAGTCGAGCAAAGCAGCCTAGACCCAAACATCTTCACCATAACCTACACGGCAGACCACAATCACCCTCACCCTACGCGGCGGAGCTCTCTCTCCGGGGTCTCCAAGAACAAAAAGGCCTCATCGGCTCCACCCAACAAGAAACCTACACCACCACCTCCACCACCAACATCATCACTTCCACTCAAGGACTCATCTTCCTCAAACTCACCCACAATGCTAAACATGTCTGCTCCAACAACTCCACTCATGGTGGAGAACACTTCAAGAGAGGATGGCATCAAGGAGGAGTGTAGCACTGTTGCAGTTGAGGATGGTTCCATGATGGACTTAGGCTGTTTGGGCTTTGAAGAGGAGATTGGTGAGATGGGCTTTGATGGGTATCAAAGCTGGTTTCCTCATTGGTTGGATGGAAGATCCACATGCTAATGGTACTGTAACTTCTTGACAAAAACATCATAGGATGAGAAAACAAACACCTAATAATATGCTGTAAAACTGGGTTCAAATGCTAATTTGAAATTTCATCGTGTTTCCCATTGTATAAATTTAAGCCATCAAAGGGTTCTCGGGATATGTTAATTCCTCAATTGTTTATTTAGGTTCCAAAAATATGCTTACAACAAAATTAGCCCTTTGTAAAACTTTAGAAAATGCCATCTTTTTTTATGTATGTAATATCTTCTTACATTCAGTTTTGATTTGTGATTTTTAAGATTATTAAGGTGTTATTTATTGTTCTAATTAAGCTCTATTAAAATGTGGTTTTTTATATTATATTAAGTGTTCATTAAAGCGACATTTTATTTGTTTGTTCTGAATAAAAATTTATAAAGTTTGTTCATATATATATATATATATATGTTCGTTGTCAATTTGACATCTGAATCATTCAGATCTGAATCAAATTTCATATACCGATTAGAAATATCATAAGTATATTTTATGGATCCTGTTTCTTCAATCAAATCGTACTTTAGTTTTAATATGTTTAAAAAGAGTTGTCAAATGAAAGTGAATATCATTCTGCGATAAAAAATTTATATGATCATTGATTAGACTATTTAGATTCTCACACAACATTCAGCATCCAATACTTAATTTTTAAAGAACGACACCATATCTAAAATAAATGAAAACTAAACCAAAAACATACGTTAAAATGGAAAGAAAATAACAAAAAGGACATTTTGGAAAGAATTTCTTACACTCTCATTTGTTATTATTACTAATTTGAATCATTTTATGATTCTCCATGAGTCCATTTATAGTTGTATGTCTATGAAAGTCCTTAATGGATACTGGATAGTCTTATAGAGGATTGGTTGGTGAGCATCATGGATCTTCTAAAAGTAAAACTTAATTAGGTATTGTTTGGTTAATAAACATATAGTCGCGTCTCGTGTTATGGAAACATATGTACTCTTGTATGTGTACTATGACACAATCATGTGTCTTACTATAATGTTGAACTTGACTTGAGAATGTGAAGATAGAGGTTAGGCCATCCAAACACACCCCATTAATTAGTTGCATAGAACCCTCAACAAGTTTTGATGAACTCCCTCTCTCCCTCCCTAATTCTTGTTTAGAAATTGAAACCCTAAAAAAATTTAATGTTTAATTATATTCCACTTTTACGACATGTTTTTAGCTTGTGTCTTACAATTTAGGTTGGTGTAGTGTCGTACCATGATTCAACTTATATAGGTTTTGATTACTACACAAATTTAACCAATATAATATTATTGAGAATAAATGTCCAAAGAACATTAATTATAGGTCAACTAAGTATACCAAGACACAAGGACAACATGTAATGTATGAATAGTGTACACTCAACAAGAATGTTATTAGTATGTGATATGTTCATAAGAATCTACATAGTCATGTATAATATAATTAATAGAAAACACATGTTATGTTTATAGAGGGTGATGGATGTGAATTCTGACAATCCTCATAATCAGAGTTAGAATTTTATGGTGGTTGAGTTTGTACGTTGTAATTGACATTTAATAAAAAAAAACTGATTTATAATACAAGAAATAATTGAACTTGTTACGTCATAAAAATACTATCGATTATGATGACAATTCGATCAGCTAACCTTTTTTAGGGTTTTGTTATATTTTCGATGATTTGTGTAATTTGATTAGGACATCTCTTCCATGTATGTTTTGTTCGACCAACCATGACTGTTATTGAACATGTGTAAAACCTATGTTTAAAACGAAAGACATACTCATTGCTCAACAATCATACAATCCTAATTTTATACATGAATTAACACGTTACCATGTGGATGACGGACCGCCAATGAATCAATCTTGCGTAGAATATTAATATCATGTACAGAATTAAATAATTATACAGTATGTAGATCGATTGTCTAGTAGCTTAACAAATTCAATTCTATGATGTTTCTCTTACTGAGCATTGAGATCTCCATGTGGGAAGAAAATCAAACGTGAGACTCAAACACAAGTAAAGGTTTAAAAGCCAACTACATTATACCTACTTCTGTTCAACTGCCTAGATGCCCTAACCTTGTTATTTCCCAACATCACTACTCAACCTCTCTCTCTGTTTCATCTTCTTATATCTTATGCCCTCCATCTTTGAGAGCTCTCCATTTGCATGTAAAGTACTGCTTTTTTCCATCCGTTTACCTGAAACCCTAGATTCGATCCATTCGAATCAAAACCGTAGAGATCCATCTGAACCAAAACCCTAGATACACGCCCTACTTCACTACACAATCAGCTTGCTGGTTGCATATAGGAGATTGTTGAAGCGAGGAGTAATGGAAGGAGACCAGTGGCCGCCGCCCTTGACTCCGATGATCAACCAGGACCCGAGTTCTTCATTTTTGTACAGCACCAACGGCTCGATCCCAGCAACTTCCTCGATGAGCAACGGCCTGCTCCATCCGTTGTCGAGCCAGATGATGGGTGATCCGGAGATAGATTGGGTCAATCTTTTGTCCCAAGCAGGTTGTTCAACTTCCTCCTCTACCGCAACAAACAATCACCAAGACTTGTTTCTGCCACCTTCTTCCTCGTCGTTGAGATTAATCGGTGGTGAGGATCAAGGGAGGAATAAATCCCTAGATGATGTCAGAAAAGTTGGCCGGAAAGTTAAGAAGGTGGTTCCACCTAGGGTTGCCTTTCATACAAGAAGTCAAGATGATATACTTGATGATGGATATAAGTGGAGGAAATATGGACAGAAAGCTGTCAAAAATTGCAACTATCCAAGGTATGATGATCCACACAACATAATAATTCCATTACTCTAGTATTTACCTAAAAAAAAATTCAAAATAGTTATCAATTTATCAAAATACACCTCAATTTTTTTTATTTTTTGAAATCATTTGTTTTCGTACGTATATATACATAATCAATGAAGTTCAAACTCTAACTCTAAAATCTTACCATATTGTCATGTCTCACCCCATCTAACACAGAGTATCAAAAATCGACACTGCCAACGTAATCATGTCAAATGACATTTGAAACAATGATTTTTCGTTTTTACACCGAAAACATTTGAGTAATTTTGAATTTGTTGAGACTAATTAAAATGTCTTGAGTTTTTCAAAACTATATATTTAGGTTTATTTTTTTGGGGGAAATCATTATTTACTATCGGTAACCTAGCTAATTTGGTGTGAATGATGTAATTGAATGAAGGAGTTACTACCACTGCACCAGGCACACATGCAACGTGAAGAAGCAGATCCAGAGACTGTCCAAGGATCCGGGGATCGTCGTGACGACCTACGAAGGGATTCACAACCATCCGTGCGAGCAGTTCATGGAGACGTTGAGCCCTCTGCTGAATCAAATCCAGTTTCTTACAAAGTTCTAGCCAGCTAACCCAACTCAAACCCAATGTGTATTCAAATGTGAAAAATTAAAATCTGCAGTTCTCTTGCTGTAATTATACATACCACATTCTCACCCAATCCATGTATTCTTTAACTTCCATCACAGAAAAAAGTACACATAACATCACATTCTTTTCTTTAAGTTAAAATTATTGGAAGTTCTAGATTGCGAGAACACTGCCCATGTAGAGTCCATCACTGCAGATAGCATTAACAATTCGTGAGAGTGTATTTCATGGACGGTTCTATTGGGTAGACAGTTGAGACAATTTTTCATCCAAATGTAACTCAAAGATAGTATAAGTTCATCTAACTCAGTTTAATTTTGATATTCGTACTCTAATTAAGTTAAATCAATATCATTATATTTCACTCTAAAATACATCAAAATCCAACTAAAATAGAAGAAGAATATATTTACAAATTAAACACACCCATGGCTTAAATTTAGAATGTATTATATGTGCATTAAATTTTATTTTCAATTTTTTATTATATAATTTTCTTTCTACATATATAAAAATATCTGAATGTGCCACATTGTATCCTATCATTAACATCTATACTTAGTTTAATTGATGCGTTTGCTATTCAGATCGTCAAAAGAATTCATCTCATTTGTACTCAGTTCAAACGATTCCTTAGATCAACCGTAAAATTAGAATTTCCGATGTCAAAAATCAGCTGGATTATGTAAATTGCCGTCGTCAATCCGTTTATCAGGATGCCACAAAAGCAATTCAGCCTCTTTATACCATTAGCGAACGACATCCGCCTGAATTTGGATATAATTGGAACATACCACATGACCTTGACAAGCCTAATATTCACTTATTGGCTTTCATAATCTTTTGCTTGTACCATAACCACTGCATTTGGGTTACCGTACCCCTGTCTTATCGGAAGAGGATCCTTTGTATAGAGAATATAATCTTTTAGAAATGCGTAGATCTTCTTGTACTTGATTACCACGAGACAAAATTTTCCATGCGTCATAAGTGCGTATAGGAACAAATTAGATTCGAACAACATATCAATGAGTTAAGATAAAAGAATTGAGAACGATCAATCACATCATTCACATGTAATAACCTTAATGTTGTAAAGTTTTAGAATGGTGGATATAGTTTAATGAATTGTGAGCAACTCGAATACAGAGGCGTATCTGAATCATTTCTGAAAATCTCAAATATTTCTCCGTTTTTATCATTGTTTCGCGCAAGATTGTCAAACATCTAATTAAAATTATCAATCCTCATACATATCATCATTTCGCCATAACTATTCGGCCCAACCATGCTGCTTGATTTACCTATATCAAATGATTTGTCATGCAAATAACAAATTTCATACGATGCGTCAATATCACAATGTCAAAAATGTGGTTTCAACTCGGTCAATTGAACCGAATTATTGTTCTCAAAATTCATGCAAAGACAATGAAGAGACTACGTTGATTTCCTCTCAACAAAAGCTTGAACAAAACCACAGAACTCACAAATACCAGCATCATATTCAATAAGTTACACATCATACCGTCACGATTTATTCTAATAAAATAACATAATACATATAAATAAACAGAATGAAGAAATAAATAAGTCAAGGCACATGCAACTTAAAACTTTTTGACAGCGTTTAAAGATTAAAGTTAGCACTTTTAATTGCGTTTGTTGATACCAAATGTCGTTTTATGTCAGCATGCTCACACTTTCTATCAATAAGAACGGTTCAAAGTGAATCAAAACGACACTATTTTAGATAGTAACACGCGTTTACCAATAAGTGTGTCTTCTTAAGCCCAAACACCCATAAATGCATCTTCAAAGTGAACGTCCGGCAGCAGTCGGGTTTTGAGGAAGGAGAGGGAGGCTGCAAAATTGAAGAAAATCGTGGAGAAGTACAGTCGGGCGAAGTTGCTATGGCCACTGCTGCTTCCATGGTTCGCTATCCTCTATTTTTCTCAAAAATGCTCTGTTTTTTTTCTGAAAATTGAGTGCTGAGGATTGATTTTTATTAGTTTTTTGGATTTCGAGTTTATTTCTACGGATTTGAGTAAGAAAGACAAACGAGGATTTTTTTTGGGTGGAGGTAGTTTGTTGTGGGTTCGTTGGGTGTGGATTGGTTTCAGTGTCAGAATTAGAAATTTTAATTTGGGGTATGAAATTTTTTTTTAAATTAAATGAGGTATGAAAATAAAAAATATAATATTTTTAAGTTTAATTGAGGGTATAAAATTTTTTTTAAGCTGACTGGTGGTACAAAAATAAGAAATATCATATTTTTAAACTTAATTGGGAGTACAAAAATTAAAAATATGTTATTTTTACACTAAAATATGAACGTTTGGTCGGAATTTGGATGGACAGCTGTCCCCGCTGTCCACCCCTTGGATCTGCCCCTGATTGGTTTGCAGCGGATGCGAGGAGGATCGCGGTTTGTAGGAAAAACTGATAAATTAATGAACCGAATCAAATTGAAGTTTTGAGCATTAGACATTCAGTTATGATTTTGAATTTTAAAACATTGATGATTAATGATTTTGTTTGATTTTTGATATTTTTCAAATCAAACATTTTCATTATATTTTAGATCATATTTAAATTAATTGAATATATAATATAAATTAGCATATATATATATATATTATTTATATGAAAAGTCTCATATTTAATAATTAAATTAATAAAAAAAATAAAAAAAATAAACCGAATTGAACCGAACTGCATGGTTTGATTATGTTTGATATTTTGAAACAAACGGTTTGATTTGGTTTCAAATTCTTCAAACAGACTATTAATAATTTGATTTGATTTTTTTATTAAAAATCGAACCGAATCTATTACACCCGTAGGGGTGTGGACGGAGATGGCGGCGGCAGAGGATTGTGGTAGTTGGGACAGGAAGTTTTGGAGGGTGGTGAGTGAGATAGACTAAGGAGGAGGGTTGTTGAGGAAAATATGGTGGGGTTTAAGTTTTTTAAAATTATGCACCTTAATTATAGTTGTGATAATTCAGACGAAATCTTACGGTAATTCAAAACCCTTATTAAAGATTTTGTCCAATTAATCTAATCTCACTCAAACTTTACTAGCATCATCAAGTACAAAAACTTCACCATATATCCATCAATTACGCCTAGATCTCCAATGTATCTTAAGCACTGTTCTGATACAAAATAGTTCATGTGAAGATTTATAACCAAGTTGATATGTACATCTACCAGCCTAGCTATTTTGAGGAACTAAACTCAGTCTGCATTTTCGCATTTGATCCCGATGAATTTCGTAAATCAGTTTGGGACGGCTTTCTGTCTTCAATTTGATCCATATCCATCATATCACCTTACATGGTAAGATAAAGTATTCCCGATGTCTCAGACTCTCGCTGGTGATTGGCGTCAAAGTCACCGAACGAATCATCCTTGCCCTTCCATGACCCATCAGAAAAATTATAACATCTAAAACGTCGTCTACCACCTCATTCAAGAACCTAAGTGGACGATCCACAAGTGGAGTTAAGGCAATCGTGTGACAGTAACAGAATATGAGAGGGCATGAGCGCGTGAATGTCTAGCATACCTTCACCATAATTGATCGAGTCTTATATCCAGGAAACAGATACGCTGGTTACAACGAGGGCACCGCCACAATGGCCTTCTTGAATTTATTTCAACATTGTTGTCAAAATCAAAACACTGGAAGCAAAAAAGTATGATTGTTATTGGCTTGCGGACATATGAGGAAAGCAAGCACGCGTTTGGTAGCAGTTCGATATTAACAGTAATCTCATCTATTTTGGAGGAATAATTTATCCTCAATTTCTTGGGATTATTAATAATTATCTTGTTTTAAACCAAACGTGTTAGACTATTATTAATTATTCTATCTCACTTTGAATCCCAGTTACCAAAAGGATGCATTTATCTTTCACACACTGGAGTTTAAAATATTGCAAGCGGCCATTGTAGTGATCTTGTGTGTTTGTCAAACCCAAGTATTTTAAATACAGGAAAGCGAATATCACAATATAATTTAGTAGCCGGAATTAAAAAGTGGGATAAGATGATTTATAACAATCTAACGTGTTTGGATCAAAATAAGATAAATGTTAATAATCCCAAGAGATAGATTTTAGCTTAAAAAACTATAATTATTTATCTCGTTACTATTAATACCTGGACTGCTACCAAACGTGCGATTTTTTTATTCTGAAATGTAACTGCAGTCTACATATAATGATACAATTATTCACGAGATAAAGTTACTAACCTGAACATGTTTGCATGAGTGCCCTTGAACTGGAGTTTTGATGCACTTGCAGCTGCGCAAACACCAGAAAACAAATGAATTACTTCAATGAAAGAGGCACTAATACAGCTTCACAGATTTTCCTCACGGGGCGATGATTAGATAGGAATGGTGAATTCTATGGTAAATAATTATATTAACAATAACCTTAACTGGTGATACTACAAATGGCAACAGTCGAACAAAATATAATGGTGACACCAAGTCACTACTCACTACATATGCTTCCGTTGAACGAACTAAGTCAATGATGCAACAGCAAATAGTGACACTACATATGCTTCAAGTGAAAGAGAGTTATAAAAAGTGCCAGTGAACATTTAGGAAATTAAAAGTGCCAAAGACCAAAGTAGACATTTCGAGAGGATAAAAAGGCTACTGAAGAATGTGGGCATACCTGATCGGGCAGGTGGGAGATGCGCGTGATGGCCCCTCGATAAAATATGTATCTATTAGCCGATGAAGCATGAGCAACTTAGATGGATGAAAAGAATCCTATTAGGGAATAACATTGACAGAACTTCATAAATAACAAATATAAGCTGTATTGCAGACTCCATGTTCCACCAACACCCACCTAAGCGTTGAGAAGTATCCGCAGGTGCAACATAATCCTTTAGATATGAGGTCTAAAGATATCACACCATGAAGGTAATAGCAATCACATAGTTACCGAGTATAGTGCAGAAATGTGTTATTTTATAGAGCACCATCCACCTCAAACTTGGTGAATTTCAGAGCCTCACGACGAAATGCTCACATACCAGAAAAATGGCCCACGACCTGTAGAAGATTGGTTCCGAATTTAAGCATTGCAGTCACATTTGTTGGAATCTGAGGTCCAGTATCCTGATTGCAATTTTCAAGAAGAGATTTACCAATTCGGATTATTAATGCCAATAACCATCAGGTTTTACATGCAACAGGCTGATTCTAACATTTCAAAAGTCAGCTCCCCAGGACTAACCATTGAAGCATTACTTATCGTCCTTCCGACTACCCCCTGTTCCATTCAACAAGAAGCTGTCTCTATTGGTGCAAAAGGAGCAGATGAGGTCATGCAAAAATAAGCTAGAACCAGAGGATAAGGAGTTACATGAAAACAAACTTTACTTGTGGAGGACTTTTAGGCTGTGTTTGGTTTAGGGATAATTTAGAGGAAAGGAAAATTTAGTGGAAAATTTGAGAAATTCTGTGTTTGGTTCAAATGGAAAATTAGGGAGAAAAAATTTTGGTGGAAAGTTTGGGGGAAAATTAAGTTAAAGGCCAATTTTAACCTAATATGAAGATGATGAGGTGGTGATGTTTTCCTTTGCATTTTCCATGAAATTTTCCATGAAATTGAAAATGTTAAGGATTTCTTACTATTTTCCTTGACATTTTCCATGAAACATTTCATGAAAGTGGAAAATGTCAAGGAAAATGGATTCCTTACTATTTTCCTCAACATTTTCCATAGGAAACCAAACAAGGGTAAAATTAAATGGAATCCTTCAAGAATTCTCTTTCCTTCCCATTTTCCTCCAAATTTTCCTTTCCTCTAAATTTTCCCTAAACCAAACACAGCCTTAAGGCACTGAGATGTTTCAATACTATCTGTCTGAGCCACGAATAACCTCTGCCAGTAAATGAGGTGGATGAGAAGAGCAGTGAAGTCCATATATCATTATTATGAAAATTAAGGTCCATCACATAGCGGAAAGTCACACTGGCTAAATCCCTGCATATGATCAGGTAAACATCTAATTATCGCACTACTTACAATCTTTTCTTGTGGCGAAAACCCTGCATTCTTTGAGGTGTGAAAATCCACCAAATAACCCCATAATCAGGCTGGACAGAAAACAAAAGTCAATGAACCTTCTCAGAGTATTATCAAAATCGTTTTGACACTTAGATATGCATATAGGTGCGTGCTACGGTATCCTTCAATACACACACAAATGCAGATATATATATTCAATGTAAGTGACCAACCACCTAGTATTTACCTTGACCTCGAGACAAGTAAGAATGTTGCCCAAACTTAATCGCCGAAAAAATCTGCAGATACAGAAATCATCTTTTCAAGTGCCCGCATTTATCAACGTAACCCCAAGCATCCAAAAATATTGTAGCAAAAGATATAAATATAGTGATTGCAGTAGAAAATAAATGAAAGAACCGCAGCAAGAGACGCTTAAGACTAACGATGTCAGTTTCATCTTGATTGTAAATCAACTGATAAACTATCGGATTTAAAAATATACATATTTTCAACGCACAAGTCCAAATAACATGAATGGAGAGTCCTGAGAGTTACCATCATTGGATAACCGAAATATAAAAATATATTTAACATATTCTTACCTTTCCATAATTGTCTGTGTACGTGGATTTGATGGGCTCGGTTCGGCATCCACATTCCCAGGCAAGCAGAAGCTGTTACTTATCTATACAACACATGGAAAAAGGTTTTGGAAGTATTTATGGAGTATGAAGTGTTTGTGAGGAAACAAAGCCCTTAGACTTACCTCTTTTTACAGATTGAGAATTTCTTTGGAACCCGTGGCCTGAAAACCATCCCAGCTTACATGCATTCTACACACACAAGAAACATGTTACTGAATCGTAAGTATTTATGTTGAAGGCGCCACGCGGGCCAATGGGGATAAAATAAACTAGAACATATTACACTGCCAATTTACAACAAATGCAAATTTTCACATAAATAAAGTATAATTTCAGGTCCTTGTGCTGAATGGGAACCTTTCAGTCACTCATGTCCATTTCCGTTTCTCACTTATCTCAGTCACTTTTGCCCTTCAATACTTCTCAACCCACCTTCATAATTCTTCTTCCTGAAGCCTAAGCACACTTTCTGTAACAGTGACCGCATGAGATGAAGAAATTAACTGGATAGTGGACGAACCTTTATGGAGACCATCAACAGCATGATAAGAGGGAGCATGAAGGTATCACCTTTCCGCTGACAAATCTGATGTGTAGAAAGAGATAAATCTTACCATTTGCCAGTAAATACTCAAATACGCTTCCAGTTTTCAGTAGCTTCACCTGTTTCACAAGCAAGGACTGCTCTGGGGCTTTGCAAGGCACCTCACCATTAGCAACTGAGAAATCAATCCCTCTGCGACACCAGACCAAAAACCCACATTCGCTAATTCACTTTCATCTCAGTATAACTTCAGCGAACACAACTACAGCTTGAAAGCTGGAAAACATCAAATTGAGAGTCAGCAAAACCTCAAAAAATCCTAACTAAAATAAAACTTCAAAATCCTTAATCTTAGAATTCTGAAAATACTAAAAAAATACACAATAAAAATCTCAAAATTTTTAAAATATAAAACATTTTGAATTATGAAATTCTAAAACTTCTAAATACGAAACAAATGAAATTATTTTAGTAGCTAAGTCCGTCCGTAACTTATATAAGCTGACGGCCATTTTTCTCATAAAAGAAAGTTATGAAAAAATTTAGTTGTTAAGTAATTTCAGCTTATTAAATATTTTTATCCTTGAAGATTAAATTAAATAAATATAAATATTAATTATTGATAAATTGTATTAAAATTTTAACGTAAAAAGAATTGAATTATTATATCAATAAAGATTCTTTAAAGATCAAAAAAGTGAAATTTGGAAGCAAAATTGAAAAAAAAGGAAGCACGCGATGAAAGCGAACCCAACGCAATCGACGAGTCCAAGGGGAGCGAGAAAGATGGCGGAGCTCCGTCACTCGAGCTCAGTCGGCCGACCGGCCTCATCGCCACTCAAGCGCGAAGCCGACGCCTCCCCTCTCCTCCCGGAAGACCGACGCCAGGACGACGATGACGACGACAACGACCGCCTCCGCCACACTCCCCGAGATCGGTACCGCCGGATTTGGTCCGGCATTCAGAGCCGGTTCGCGTTCTCCCCGTTCGACGAATCTAGGGTTTCGCAGCAGCAGAGCTCGAGGATCTCGCTGTTTCTGGTTGCTGCGTTCGCCGTTGCTGCGCTGATCTCGATTTTCTCGCTTTATCATCAGCTGGTAATTTTTCGTTTTGGGGTTTTGGATTTGGTGATCTGGGTCTCCGTTGAACCCTAGGATTGTGTGGTTGAGATGATAAAGCTACAATTTTGAGTTGAGATTGTGGGTTTAAGCAGGAATTAGAGTCAGCAATGGTGGTTGACTGGTGAGGTTCATGTGTAGTTTCTGGATTTAAAGATTTAGGGAGACTAGTGGAAAGTTGATGTGGTGATTCTCAAGCTTGAAATGTTGGTGAGTTTCTCGAATTTCGTGGCCTGAGTGTTGACAGAACCCTATGCTTTCACATCAAAAAGTCACGATTTTTAGGTCAATTTTGGGTTTAAGAGGTACATCGAATCGCAATGGTACTTATCTACGGATGTGTGTGTAATTTGTACGTATAGAAAAAGTTGATTCAGTTATGCGAAGACTGAAATGTATAGACCATTTTGAGTTCTTGAACCGTTGTGAGCAAACCATGAATGTGCTTGCTGAAATGCTGAAGGATGTGTTCACGAACGGGCTTGCTCGGTTGATTTGACTCTTCGTGATCTGGGTGTGGATAGAACCCTATTTTTGTGTGAGCTTGAGATGAAAAAGTTGCGATTTTTAGGTCAAATTGAGGGTTTAAGCGGGAATTCAAATCGCATTGGTAATAAACTACTTAGGACAGCATGTAAATCCCAAGTGTAAAAAACGCTGATTCGATGATGCTGGAGCGTATAAATGTCCACTCCTGAGTTCTTGAAGTGTTTTGAGCAAATGATGAATGTGCTAATTGGAATGATGAATATGTATTTCATAAGGTTTGCTCATTTTGGGATGTACGGCCGCTGACCTTTTTTTTTCACTGCAGACAGTTCCGTACTTGTGTAAAAAAGAAGGCATTGTGCTTCGCTGTCCGCAGGTGGGTAACTCGTAGCTGCTTTCTCGTTCATTTCGTTAATGTTAATCACACACTGGTTTGTCGTGGACTTAAATATGCATGTCTTAGGCAAAAGAGGCTCCTTCCCTCTGGGAGAATCCCTATTCCGCGACAACATCGTGGAAGCCTTGCGCTGAGAGACGTGACCGCTTCATTTCAGGTGCGGGTTAGGATCTGATTGAATACTCTCGGGCAGCCTTTTTTTTCACCAAATCATGCAAAAAAAAGTGTCCTTGTTTAGTTTCGGTAATTCGTTAATGTCGCGTGCTGTGATCTCCGTGAATCCCATTTTATATTTATCAAAAGTTTAATATTACTGGAGGTTTCTTTCTTCTGAGCAGATCTTCCTCCCGAGAACGAGACCAATGGCTATATATTTATTCACGCCGAGGGTGGCCTGAATCAGCAAAGAATCGCAGTAAGTTCTTTCACTCCTGTCTGATTACAAATATGAGACGGTTGCAATAGATGTAACATTATTGTAAGTCATTGCATTACGTTTATGCTCATTGTTCGGTCACTTGATTCGCTTGATGGCTTTGTTTAATATTGGGCGTCGATTTGTATTAAATTTTTTCTAAAGTTCATTTACACTTTGTTTGTCAACTTTTATCAAGGTTGCTCCGTCACCGTAATTCATCATCTGTTGAAATTTCTTGTTCGTTTTCAATGTCATTTGCATATTTTCCGACCCGAAAACTTTTAACGTTTCTATCCAGATATGTAACGCGGTTGCCGTGGCAAAGATCATGAACGCCACTCTCATCTTGCCTGTGCTGAAGCAAGACCAGATTTGGAAAGACCAAACGTAAGATGATAAATTGTCTATTAATTTGTATCGCTCAGGTCTGCCTGCTCTCATCCTCAGTGGTGCATACCAACCGTTGAGCTTTCTGTGTTTTCTGCAGTAAGTTCGAAGACATCTTCGATGTGGACCATTTCATCGACTACTTGAAGGACGATGTGCGAATAGTCCGTGATATCCCGGATTGGTTCACCGACAAGACGGAGCTCTTCACGAGTATAAGGTTAGTATGCCGCATATAATCAACAATTTTTAGTTGATGTTTAGACATTGACGAAATTTAATTGAAACCATTCATTGACTCTAGGATATAGGTCAAGAAGGCAGCTATTTAATCGTATAAATTTTTTTCTTAGGTGACAAACTTTTTTAATCCACAACCGGTCCATTCTCGTGTACTTGCTAGATAAACATGTTGGTTCTTCGCTTTTTTATCTTTTTTATTTTATTTTTATGTATGACATTTTAATGTAGACGAACAGTGAAAAATATTCCGAAGTATGCTCCGGCGCAATTCTATATTGATAATGTCCTGCCTCGGATAAAGGAGAAGAAGATAATGGCCCTGAAACCTTTTGTAGATCGACTTGGGTAATTTTGTTTTCCGCTAAAATCGAGGCGGTGTGATTTAGAATATGAAAGTGTCGACTTTTTGACAACCGTGCAAAATCTTATATTTCCAGATACGATAATGTTCCTACTGATATCAACCGGCTAAGGTGTAGAGTAAATTACCACGCTTTGAAATTCCTTCCAGAGATTGAGCAGATGTCGGATCTGCTCGTTTCGCGGATGAGAAACCGCAACGGCAGCTCAAACCACTACATGTACGAAGCCCATAAGAATTACTTAAGCGGAAAACTTCTCGGCATTTTGTAAAATACATCACCGGATTATTTTTTTCTCATGATCAGGGCTCTTCATCTTCGGTTTGAGAAAGGCATGGTTGGCTTATCTTTTTGCGATTTCGTGGGGACGAGGGACGAGAAGGCTAAAATGGCGGAATACCGGAAAAAGGAATGGCCTCGCCGATACAAGGTGACTTGGCTTGGGAATTGTTTTTTAAGGTATCCGTGGTGAAAAAAATCCGGCAATTTGCATCTGTACGAAGTAATATATTTCGTATGCAGAATGGCTCGCATCTATGGCAATTGGCCTTGCAAAAGCGGAAGGAAGGTCGATGTCCGCTAGAGCCCAGCGAAGTAGCAGTAATCCTGCGAGCCATGGGCTACCCCAAAGACACCCAAATTTACGTCGCTTCCGGCCAGGTTTACGGTGGCCAGAATCGAATGGCACCGCTTCGAAACATGTTTAGAAATCTGGTAAGCCTTGGATGCTGATTTTTCAGTCTCAAACTTAATGCCATGCGATTATTTTATTTTTATTTTTAGGCTCTGTTTGGCTTAAGAAAATGACAGGAAAAGTAAATGTTAAAGGGATTTTATATTTGGCCTAGGGAAATTTTTAAGGAAAGAAAGTTATATGCAAAATTCAAAGGAAAATTTGGTAAAAATAGGTTGTTTTTATATTTTTATTGTGATTTTTCATCAAATAAGAGGAAAATGTTATGTAATCCATTGGAGATTTCATTTTCCCGCGATTTTTCTTTCCTTCCTTTCCTTCCCATTTTCTAAACCAAACATAGGTTTTAGACTGTTTGGTGTGGGGAAAATTGAGGGAAAGCAAAGTAGAGGAAAACTTAAATTGATTTTTTTTATTTAGAGAAAGTTGGTGAGCAGAAAATTAGAAGTGAATTGTGAAAAAGAAAAAATTGGTTCGATGGAAGAGTGATTTAATACTTTTCACACATTTTTTCTCTATAGCGAAACAAATAAATATTTCCCGCAAATTTTTCATTTACCAAACACAGCCTTAACGAATGCGGATTTCGTTATTTGTTTTTCAAATTTCCACTAGGTCACGAAAGAAGAGCTGGCGAGCAAGGAAGAACTGGACGGCTTCAGAAAGCACGTAACGAGCCTGGCCGCCCTGGACTTCCTAGTCTGCCTGAAATCCGACGTCTTCGTAATGACCCACGGAGGCAACTTCGCCAAGCTCATCATCGGGGCTCGGCGCTACATGGGCCACCGCCTCAAGTCCATCAAACCCGACAAGGGACTCATGGCCAAGTCGTTCGGGGATCCGTACATGGGCTGGGCGACGTTTGCGGAGGACGTCGTGGTCACCCACCAGACGCGCACCGGCCTGCCGGAAGAAACGTTCCCGAACTACGACCTCTGGGAGAACCCGCTCACGCCCTGTATGTGCAGAGCTTAGCGGCGCGCAGGTCTCTCGCTTGTGTGTAATGCTAATGCTTGTGACCGTTTTACTTTCTGCTAATAATTCGTATTTATGTTGATGCAGATGGATTAGGACAGCGCTTAGTTGTATAATTATTTAATTAATTAATCCGCTGGTTAGATTAGGGTTTCAATGAACAACACTGTCATACTCCAATCTAATACATGTCGCATAAATTTAATTTTAGTAGATTAAGATAAAGTTAAAGTTAGCGGTTGAATAAATTTAATAAGTATATGATTAATATTTTTTTGAAAAGATTTGTGTAAAAAATTAAATTGATAGATGATTACTTAATAAATATATTTTATATTGATTATGATAATGAAATGATTATTGTTTGACGTTTTAAGATAGTTGATATTAAATATGCATTGAAAATTATTAGATGATAAATAAAAATAGATAAAAACAAGTTCAATTGTATGAAATGTAAAAGAGGACTGAAGAGTAGAAATTATTGGCTGCTTCTTGGAAGAATAGTAAACTTAAATCAAAATAGAAAAAAAAGCTTTATAATTCTAAAACATTAAAAAATTAAAACTGTTAAGTTTTGATTAAAAATTAACTTTCCTTATGATTAACTTAAATGTTAACAATTGGAAGAAAAAAAAAGTAGTTGGAAATGGCAAGAAAATTTGATTAAATAAAGGTAATTTAATACTTTATACATAATTTATCATGGCAACAACAACAAGATAAACAAAAATTCATTTTCTCTTTTCTTTTTTTCCTCCATTTCTTAAATCAATCACAACATAAAATCTTTAATAGTTATTTAAAACGGAATAGTTTTAACATGTCTGCCAAATCCATCACAAAATATGATATTATTAAAAGATTTATGATCAAAAATTTTAGTTTTAAAGTTTAAATTTCAATTATAATAATTCCATATTAAGGGTTTACAGTTTTGAACGAGTAAAGGTATCTGTCGACCCGACGGTTCGGTTCGAGAAAAATTAAAAATCGAACTAAATTATTAGTCATCCTTTTTTAAAATATGAAACTGTAACCAAACCACTAACATTTCAAACCGGACTGAAACGACCCGTTTCAAACCGAATGATTTTTTAAAATTTGAAATCGAACCGAACCACTAACGTTTCAAACCGAACCAAACCGACTGATTTCAAACTGAACCGAACCGCCCGGGAGCGTCGTACAGACGGATAAACTCAATTCTTTTGTAGTATTAGATAATTTAAAATCGGGCTGGAGATGAAACCAAAACCAAAACTGAAAGTCTGAGATAGATAAAATCAACAATTCGATTTCTATTTGAATATGCGGTTCGAACCGAAATTAGACAAGTCAAGATTAAAAAAATCTATTATAATAACATTATAGGATGTCGCGCTCCCGGCGGTTATGCTCCCCTCCCGAATCGAACCGGTTCGGTTCAAAATCGGTTGGTTCGGTTTGAAATCAGTCAGTTCGGTTCTATTTGAAATTTTAAAAAATTGTTCGGTTTGAAACGGGTAGGTTCGGTCCGGTTTGAAATGTTAATAGTTTGATTGCGGTTTCAAATTTTAAAAAACCGATGACTAATAATTTAATTCAAAATTTAATTTTTACGAACCGAATCGAACCGAACCGAACCCGTCGATTCGACGGGTACTCTCCCTAGTCTATATATAACAGAATAGGATTGGTAGCGTCGCGTAGGATTGGTAGCGTCGCGACGCGACGCTCCCGGTGGGTCCGGTTCAGTGCTGATTGGTTTGGTTCGATTTGAAATCGGTTGGTCGGTTTGGTTCCGGTTGGTTTGGTTTGGTTCGGTTAGGTTAGGTTAGGTTTTAAATGTTAGTGGATCAGTTCGGTTTTAAATTTTCAGTTTCAAATTTCAAAAAACTAATAACTAATAATTTGATTCAATTTTAAATTTTTTTTCAAATCGAACCGATCCAAATTCGTCGATTCGGCGGGGATGATGACGTGTAATTTTCAAGACGTCATGCATTTTTCAGAAACTAATTTAATTTTAAATTATATTAATAATATAAAAAAAAAAGCGTAGCTGTACTTGTGTTGTCGTCTTTCTGGCTCTCATCTCTCGAAACGCAAGCCAACCTGCGAAAGTGCGAGCGCACAACTGTAATCCAACTTCTCTCTCCCGATCGATCCCCAATTTCCAATCTTTGCCCAGTTCGCACAATCCAAACCCTAATCCAATCGCCCCCAATTTCCACATCGAAATCGATTCGGACTCCATTCAGATTGTTAAAGACCCGATCTTGGCGAAAATGTCGAAGCCGTGGGGCGGAGCGGGCGCATGGGCGGCCGAGGCGGAGCTGGCCGAGGAGGAGGAGAAGGAGCGGGCCGCGGCGCTGGCGGCCGTGGCGCCGGCAGCGAGCTTCCCGAGCCTGAAGGAGAGCGTGAAGCAGCAGCCGAAGAAGAAGAACAAGATGACGCTTTCGGAGTTTTACGCGGCGGGCGGGAGCAAGGATTCGGGCGCCAGGGGGCTGACGCCGGACGAGATGATGCGGCTGCCGACCGGGCCGAAGGAGCGGAGCGCGGAGGAAATGCAGTACGGGAGGTTGGGAGGCGGATTTTCGTCGTACGGTGGTGGGGCTGGCGGCGGGCGGCGAGATGCGGATCGGGAGGGATCGTGGGGCGGGAATCGGAGATCGTACGGTGGCGGGTTTGATGAGGATCGGCGTGGTGGCGGGCCGATGCAATCTAGGGTTTCGGAGTTTGAGCCCTCTAGGGCTGACGGGGTTGATGATTGGGGGGCTGGGAAGAAGGCGTTTGTCTCCAGCGACGCCGTAAATCGACCGAGCCGCTACGCCTCGCTGGGCGGTGGTTTTGGTGGTGGTGGTGGTGGTGGTGATGGAGGTGCGTCCAGAGCTGATGGTGTTGACAACTGGGCAGCTGGGAAGCGGGCAGCTGCCCCTACTGCCCCGGCCAGATCGTCAACGTTCGGATCTGGCTTTCGCGACTCAGGACCGGATTCCAGCAGATGGAGTCGAGGCGGAGCGAGTTTTCGCGAAAACAACGGCCAGGAGAGGGCCAGACTGGTGCTGGAGCCGCGCACTGACAGCAACGCGACCAATGCAGCAGCCAAGCTCAACAAGCCGAGTCCTTTCGGAGCCGCCAGACCCAGGGAGGAAGTCCTGGCCGAGAAGGGATTGGATTGGAAGAAACTCGAAACGGAAATCGAGGCCAAGGGGCTCAGCAGGCCTACGAGCTCGCAGTCGAGCAGGCCTAACAGCTCACAGTCTGCTAGATCGGAGACCGTGGGGCTGCAGGGTGGTGTGGAGGCGAAACCTCGCCCCAAGGTGAATCCTTTCGGTGATGCAAAGCCGAGGGAGGTCTTGCTGGAAGAGAAGGGGAAGGATTGGCGTAAAATTGATATGGAATTGGAGCGTCGCGTCGACAGGTTTGCGCCCAATTTTTCCTTTTACATAATTCACTGTGAGGTTGTCGTATAGAATTCAAATTTCAAACCAATGATCAATCATAAAAATTGATCATACAATTATAGGAACACATTTGCCTCAGGTTGTGATTATATTCGGCTAACGATTTCTAGCGTACCGAGTGGTGTTGCCGGGCTAACGTTTAGTTCGATTATTCGTTTTATGTGCCGGAAAATCTTAGCTTCGCGAGGGACTTTGCATGGAGTTAGCTCGCACTCTCCATTCATCCTATTAATTTTTGTCGCCCTTCGCTCTTCATTTTGCTCTTTTTATCTTCCCTTTTATTCTGTAATTTTTTTATGTGCTGCGAAAATATTCGTAAAGGTTATGGAACATTTCAGTTTTAGGAGAAAACATGTTTCACTTGCCTAGTGGCTTGTGGTTTCTTTCACATCTTATTTACTTGTAATGAATGCTGATATGTATTTTACGGGACAGGCGTTCGATGTCTCGTGGACTACGGTCAAGGCCATGTTTTTATTTCTTATATTTATCGTTGCTTCTAATTGAGCTACCTACGACAACGTTTCAGGCCAGAAACTGAGGAAGAGAAGATTCTGAAATCTGAAATAAACCAGCTGAAGAAGGAACTGGAGAAAGAACCCAATCCGCAACAAACCGGGCCCGAAGCACCGAACATAAAAGACATGATAAATCACAAGGAGAAAGAGCTGGACCAGCTAGCCCGCGAGCTTGACGATAAAATCCGTTTTGGACAAAAAGGTGCGGACCGGCCGGGGTCCGGAGCTGGTAGGGTATCTGGCTTTTCTGACAGGCCACCGTCTCGGACCGGGTCGGTGGATGAGCCGAGAAATACTGAGTTCATGGACAGGCCTAGGTCGCGCGGCACTGCTGATGTGTGGTCGAGGTCTGGCGATGACAGACGGTCGTTTCAAGGGGGGCGTGAACGGGGATTTCTCGGCAACAGGGACATAGACAGGTACGCTCTAAAAAAACATTCATTTATCTGCGTAAAGTTATCACAGTAAGAACCACGACTTGTTTTTTGTTTCAGCATGAAAGAAAGCGGCTTTTTTCTATTGGTTATTGCATATGTTGAGGACTTAAGTTTTTCATTACATATTTTAAAGGGAAAAAACACTAAAAGGGGTTATAAACTATCAACTCGTTTTCTGACTGCAACTGCTGGCAGTCCGAACTACCAAAACTTTCAAGAGCAGTGGCGGATCGAGGATTTTTTTCGGGGGACAAAATTATATAATCAAAATTTTGGTTGAATTTAGGGGGGGTGAAATTAAAAATTTAGTTGAAATTAAGCATATAGTAATTTTATATATATATATATAATTATTTTTTTACATAGACATAGGTATTTCAAGTGGGATTAGTGCAAAAAAAAATTTCTGATTAATTTAGTGTGTCATATAAGAGTATTGGATTTGATTCATTTAATACGATTGATTTTATTATATTTGTTGAGTACGAAAAATATCGTTTTGTTTGTGTGATCAAAACGATATCATTCAATTTGATAACTAGAAAAACATAGTTTTATAACGCACGGATGTCTTATATTAACATTAGTTAAGGAGTGCAACTATACATTTAGTTTAGAAAGTTCGTAAAAAAAAACATTCTTGCGCCATTTATGACAATTTGGGCCCTTCGTTTGTGGGTGCTATAATCCAATAATTAATACCAGTTATTTTATAAATTTATAATTCAAAATGATGTCTTTGAACTTATTGTCGTATAAGCAAATATTTGGGGTGCCCTGCGGTTACTTTTTAAACTAGGATAAGGCATCTCGGCAACAGCTCGAGTGGTTCACATATCAATTGAAAGCCTTATCTCCTGCACGAGATCAGCCATTGTGCGATATAATTAAAATCAACACGAGATGGATCAATTGAACCACCGTGTTAATCTTAATTCAATGTGGTGAGTGGTGACGTCGAAATACAACCATAGATTTGAAGGTAGCAATCTGTTTCTGATGCTCCGCTTATTTTCTGTTTCTGATACAACTTTTTTTAACAGGACAAGAACGCGAGACAGATGGTGAAGATTTTTAGCTCTCGAGATTCATTGAAGATCTCCTCCTCCTCCTCCTCGCCACGTGACGGAATAATGCTATTTCTTGAAATCAACTTTAGTTGGTACTCTCATCTCCGGAAATTGGAGATTTCTGTTTTTGGTCCGCAACTTTTTACAAGTAGTAGAAGAAAATGACGACCCTCCTCTCCCTTTGTTTTCAAGACCGAAGAAATTGAATTTACTTCAGAACTTGTTTTGTGTTAGGGTCTCCAGAAAAAACAGTCAATTTTGGTATTTCTTTTGAGGATGTCAATTGCACTTTGTTCTCTAATTTGTCAGCAAAAGTTGGAAGCTGACTGATACTGCATAATCTTGAGCATCCTAAATCAAATTCCAATGTCTTTAATTAGACCCAGAAGTGTAGTACCCTGATCACATCTGCAAAGCTGGTTTCCAAGATCGTTCGCCTACAATTCTGTCCATGCTCCCTTGCTTATTTAAAATTATTTCACTCAAAACTATTAATCTATTACAAGACAATTAATCATATTAAACTCGCAGTCAAATCGATCAGCTTTACTGCTGAATAAGAAACAGGAGAATTATCTGATTAATCATATTAAATTTACGGGGTTCAACCGTTGAACTAGACATTGGAGATTATCTGATTTGATCGAATAATTAATCATATTAAATTTACGGTCAAACCGATCAATTTAACCGGTGAATTAGAAATCGGAGATTATCTGATTTGATCTCCGATCCGATTTTAAGAATATGAAGATAGTAAGTAAAAGCAACCTGACTTCAGCAAACCGAAACTTGTAGAGAGGAAAATAAAAATAAATGCAACCTGATTTCTGTAAACTCAAAGTTGATAGGGATGAAAATAAAAAAAATAAAAAAATTGTAACCCAAGCATACTTACCAAACTCGGACCGGATGATCTATTGAACCATAAACGGGAGTGTGATCCTAATTAGATAAATTCAGATTGAACCGAACTAAATTAGATAAATCATTGTAAACCGGTCAGTTATCATTCAAACTGGCTCAATATTTTAATAAATTTATTAACTATCCTAGTTATATAATTATTATTTAATCATACATTAAATGCATATAACATTGAATTAAGTATAAAAATGGACTTCATGAAAATTCAAACCCATTCCATATTGACAATTATGTACTGTATCTATCACCCTGCACTACATGACTGACTTGTTTTATTTTGAAAAATTATTATAATAAATATATGAGTAATTGTACTGCTGGATCTGTCTAAACAGCCGGTTCAATTAATAAATCAGAAACCAGATTATGACCGGTTTGACTAGCGATTCATAACAATGCCAAGCAGACTAGAAAAGAAGAACAGTTTGATTTCAGCAAACTCAAACAAGTCTAAGGATAAAAAATATCAATAAAGGAAAATCAACCCACGATTCTAATAGTATATCTGGCATAGTTATCATAATCGGATCGAGAGTCGAATCGGTACGAGTTTCGGTTTTCGGTTCGACGATTCGCACCGATTTAACGACGGTCAAATTATATAGAAATTTTAATATAATAATAAATTATAATATAATTTGATAACAAAATTAAAGTGACCGAGTGATAGATGGGTAAATCCTTTCAAAGACCAGAGATCGGATCGACTGGCACATGCATTTTGCATATAGTTTGTGTCTAGTAATTAGTTTTTATAATCTTTGTTATTAAGATAATTATATATTTATTAAAATATTGAACCTGTTTATATAAATCATCTTATTCACAGCGGTCGAATCTGGTTTATCTTGTAGAGCAGTATTACTAATCGAACCAAATCAAACCAAACAACAGTTCATGATTAAATCAGTTAAACCGACCGATTCCATTTTAATAACTATAATCTCCAATTTCGTAGACCTGCGCCTTGTCCATTTTCCATTGGGTCATGAAGTCCTGCATGTTTTAAAAATTACATTACTTGTACGTAATTTTTAATAACACCTCTGTTTTCAGGAACTGACTCGTAAGTTGAGGGATCGAAGTGGAATTTCAGAAACTCTTGGGCGACGACAGGTGACCACTTTTGCCGCCATGTAATGAGATCGTATTAAAGATTGTTTTCTCCAACGGTTGACTTCATTTGTTGTGCGGGTCTTATACTCTTATTATAAAAACAATCATCAATATTAATCAATTCATTTGTTAATTTAATTATTTTATCATAAAATTATTCATAATATCTGTTTTTATTAAGGAGGAAGCTTGCCAGAAAATTAAATTTTGATAATTTAATTATATTTAATAAATAATTAATTCTTTTAGTCTTTGTTACGTTTTTCCTAAGAAATTATAAATGATGTCAAGTTAGACGAAATCAAGACTTTATAAAAATCCAAATTGACCAAATAGGAGTTTGATAATCTAAAATCCTTATTTGGGTTAGCATTAATTGATTAATTAGTTTATCTTAAATATTTTATCGACCAAATTGACATTGCTTGTATCAGTTGAGCACCAGTCGATGGCGTGAATCGTTCACTTGTTGTCATATTTGATCAATAAAATAATAATAAAAGGATTTAAGTCGTTAAGTGTTTGCTTAATTAATATTAGTAAAAACTAATCGCAATTTCTATTAGAAAGGAACTGAGTCACGTGGCCACCTTCTCCAAAGACTAAAAATATTTGAATGGCCAAGAATATTGAATTTATTTTTTTTCTAAATAAAATGGATTCTCTCAATATGTCACACTTCATTTCATTGTTGAATCGATTCGAGTTTGACTCGATTTAATATATCAAAGATGAAAATAATAATAATCAGAATAATCATTGTCGTATTCAAATTTGATCAACCTACGGGAGATTTAAAAATAAAAATAATATTAAAATAATTATGGTCACGTACGTCATCATAGTATTGCTAATTTCATATTAAAAAATATATTGTTTATATTAAAAATCATACGTCGTAAATTTTACTGTTAAAAAATCGAACTCAAAAGTAATTATCAGTGAAATGTGACTTGCAGATAACCATTAATATGATTCGGTTTAGGAACAATTAGCCATAAATATTAAGATAATCCGAGATTAATTCTTAATCCAATACGGAATCAAACTCCTCTGTTCTACTCTTCATCTCCTCCGCGTCTCTCTCTTTCTCAAATTCTTGGCTGTTTCCAATCTCAACCAGTCTCCTCGCTCTCCAAAATCCTCTTCGCAGTCCTCCCAAAGCTCCCGTCTTTTCCGCCATTGCTGCAAATCGCGTCGACCCTTTTCGGCCGAGACGCAGCCGATCGCACAACCCAGCCGTTACGCCGCCACGCATAGTTCACCAGCTTTGGAGAAAAGAGTAGTTACCTTTATCGCGTTGCGCTGCGTTTTCTGGGGATTGGAGGTCTGGTTAGGTATGGGTTTTGGCCGCTTTTCAGGTCTGTTCACGTTCCCGTAACTGGGTCTGTTAACCTGTTATGGGTTTGCTGACGAGTCGTCATGTGATTGGGGTGTTTGACTTTTTTAAGGTTGTCATCTGGTTGGACGAGGGTGCGTCTTGCTCGCTGCTTCTGGGCCTCTGGGAGCTTTCTGAATCGGATTTGATTCCATTGATTACCGAGTCATCTCTGGCTGGCATTGACTTGACTTGTCTTCAGCTTCAGGCTTGTTCCTCATCAGTTGAGTTTCCTGTCTGATCTCCACATGTATGTCTCAGCTCACAACTTAGTTCTTGAAATCAACTTATGTATCCAATCGAACGCGTAGCAATAACATGGTATGATTCACTGGCTTTGTCTGGTACTGTTAACATTAAAAATGCTGTTCCCAGGATCCAACACATGCCCTTTCTCGTACTCTCTTGCTATAAGCACAGGGCCTTTAGAATCCCAGAATGTAACACTCCCCAACACTTCCTTAACAATGTCTGTTTCATTCTATTTGTGCGCCATGAACATGCCTCACTTTCCCAGCTAAAAGATTGCAAAGAGAACGATCTCAGTCAAATTAGGCATTTTAGGCGCAATGGGGTTTTAGACAGAGCTCATTCTCACCAAGTTCCGGTTTTTTTAGGCCTCCCGTGACGCTGACGCTGACCCATCCAAGACTAATAACATGGTGAATCTCGGACGCAGGTAGGCAGGCAGGCAGGCCGCTTTACATCGTGTGAAAGTAAATACTAAAGACATCGTTTTCTTTGACGTATAACATGGCTGGTCTGGTCTGGTGGCGCTGCAGCCTGATCGCTAAGAAGCCAGAAGAAAGCATGAGGCTTGTCATCACCGCCTTTGTTGGAATAGTCTTTGGATTTCTGATCGGGCTGTCTCTTCCCAACAAGGTAGCCACTTTCCCGCCTCAGAGAATTTTCCCGAATGCAAATCACGCAAACTCCACCGTGGCAGCCCGAGAACCGCCTGCCAATTGCTCGTCAGCGGCCGTCGAGCAGAGCGGCAGCACCCCGAGCCACAACTCGACTGATAAATCGAAGGTGCATCACATCCCCAACTAGATGAGTTCATCTTTTCTACTTGGAAGTCTATTTTGAATCGTAGAATTTCATTTTGATCTTATGAACTTGAAATTCGGATGCACGCAGATTTGGGTTCCTACGAATCCTCGAGGCGCAGAGAGACTGCCGCCGGCCTTCGTGGAATCGGAGTCAGATTTCTACCTCCGCAGGTTATGGGGAGTCCCGTCTGAGGTCAGTGTCTCGCCTCTTACGCCATTTTCGGTTCCTATAAAAGTATCAAGAAATATATATGAGCGACCCCCTTCTGTGATCTCTGCCTCAGGACCTAAAAATCAAGCCGAAGTACCTAGTGACTTTCACGGTTGGATTCGACCAGAAGGCCAATATCGACGCAGCCGTCAAAAAGGTCAGATTCTACCGATTCCATACATCTGAGTTCTGATAAGGCACGCAGTGATTCTTAATAAGACTTACACATTAAAAAATCAAAATAACACGTGTCAAAATTCAATGATGTGTTTGAAATATTTTGATTTTTCAACGCGTGACGTGTTGTATTGAAACGAATTTGGTCCTGCAGTTTTCGGACGACTTCCAAATCCTGCTCTTCCACTACGACGGCCGACCGTCTGAATGGGACGACCTGGAATGGTCTAAAAAAGCCGTGCACGTCAGCGCGAGAAAACAATCCAAATGGTAAACGCTCAATTCATCGATCTTGGCCGTGGCATTGCAACTCCGTTTTTACGACGCCGTTGTCTGCGGCTGCAGGTGGTTTGCGAAGAGGTTTCTCCACCCGGACATTGTGGCCGCCTACGACTACGTCTTCATCTGGGACGAGGACCTGGGCCTCGAGAACTTCAACGGCGAAGAGTGAGCAAAAGCGTCTGAAAAGCTCGTTTCGAACTTCAATCTCAACGGCTCATGAGATTTCTTTCACGTATGTTCAGGTACCTGAAGCTCGTGAAAAAGCACGGCTTGGAGATCTCGCAGCCCGGCGCGGAGACTCGCGCAGGCTCGAAGCTGACCTGGAAGCTTACCAGGAGGCGCAACGACACTGAAGTCCACAAGTAACAAAAATATCGTTCATAAACGGCTGTAGGTTCAAACTGTCACGTCACAGCTCAATTTTTCTTGTTTTTTTTTTTGGCAGATCGAGCGACGAGCCGAGATGGAACTGCAAGGGCCTGCAGCCTCCGTGCGCAGGGTACGAACACAAGCCTGAAATCTTGCGGCTGGTAAAGAGTGAGCTAAGAATCTGAGATTACTTTCTTTCGGCTGTCTGCAGGTTCGTGGAGATCATGGCGCCGGTTTTCTCGAGGGAAGCGTGGCGCTGCGTCTGGCACATGATCCAGGTAGCCCCGCTTCACCCCTTATTTCCAATCGGACCGAATTGATGATAATTCGAGTCGAATCAGATTAAATCGGTCGGTTCAGTGTAAAATCGTTCAATTCGGACCGATATTTTACCTGTGTAATAATAAAATAAAATTAATCATGATGAACCGGCGGTCAAACCGGTCAAATTGATTGGTTTAACCGGAGATATCATTGGTTTGATTTTCGGTTCGATTTTAATGAGTATGGCTGACGTGTAAAATTTATGGATTCTGGCTGCAGAACGACCTGGTGCACGGATGGGGCCTGGATTTCGCGCTGGGACAATGCGTCCAAGTGAGTAGTAACCACTTTTCACCTATTTTCCACTTTGTCCGATTTTGAGGCTTCCTGAATCAGCTCGACGCGGTGCTGACCTTTGATTTTTTGAACCAGCCGGCACATGAGAAAATAGGCGTGGTCGACGCCCAGTGGATCATCCACCAGGGTCTCCCCTCCCTCGGCAACCAGGTCAGAAAAAAAAATCAAATCCCAAAAAATGAAAAGAAGAGAAGAAAAATTCGACCATGACGACAAATTCCTGACCGGTTTTCTGACAATTATTTCCCTCTCGCAGGGCGAACAAATCGAAGGCAAAGCTCCCTGGCAAGCGGTAAGTCCATTTATCCTCCTCCTGACCATTTTAATATAAAAGTAAGAATATCATGAAGTAACTCCGCGAAAATTGTGTAGTGAAAACAAATTGGAGTAATTTAGGATAATTTTAAATTTAATTGACTTGATTCATTAAATGCAGCTAATCTTATTAAATTTATTGAGTATGAAATGATTTCATTTTTTTATGTGATCAAAATGCTATTATTTTATTTGAAGATAAAACGATATAGATTTTTATTAATTCATAAATGTAAATGTAAATTTTATTTTAAAAAATCAGTTTAAAATATTTTTTTCTTTTATAGATTATTCAAGTAATTTGAACTGTAAATAAAAAAAATAACAAACTCACTCAATTATTTTTTTTCTCTTTATTAAAATCGATCTTGACCATTTCTACGCAGGTGAGGGACCGGTGCATGAGCGAGTGGAAGACGTTCCGCGAACGCCTTGAAAAGGCGAAAAAGACCTGGAGAACCTAAAAAACCCTCCAATGGAAATCCAACAAAAACTTGCCAGAAAGAAATTCACCCAAACTCATTTTACTTCGCTCAGACAATCAGAAAATCGACTCGCCAAGGATCCGGAGCTTCAGCCGACGGCCTGATCCGTCTACTCAGCCGCCCCCCTTATTAGCGTATATACAGTTAATATACAGTTATACAAACTGCAGAGATTTGAGGAGAAAAAATTAGAACTGTATTTTTTTCTTCATTTCAATTTTATGTTTTTTTTTTTTAAATCAAGATTGGAGATCATACAGGTATATCTGCAAAACCGAGTAATAGCAGTTTGACATGTTTCGGAAAATCAGAGGATGTCTGACTTGAGCTTAGATATTTACGCGGTACGTTGTGGTTCTAGAAGGTTCCTGGGGAAGCTTCACTCGCCTTCCAACCTGTCTCCAGCTGGTTTGGCCCAAGAAAGTTCCATCAGATCTTCCCCAACCTTAATCCAATCATACGCCTAAAACTGTCACAAAATTAGAAGCTCACATTAAAAAAACCCGAGTCAAAAAATAAATTAGAAACATGCTGCTTTATCTATATTCTTTTATTCATCATTTAAAATTAGAAGGATTAAAATTAATCAAGTTATTCCAAATATAAACTATGAAGAATTGTTATGCTAAATATTATTATTCAAGTAAAATTAAAATAATAATATTTTAGCAAAAGGGGATTATTTTTGGAGACAAATTAGTGAATTATCCTTAATAATTAGCCATTAAAATCGATTAAAATATGTTATTTCTCGAGACGAAATAATTTAAAAAATTAGGAAATAAAAGGACCCGAGATAGCTGGAGAAGGGCGTGTGAAGATCCACAGATCCACACGTTATCACCAGGCGAGAGACGTACCAGAAAACTACACATGTCCCTCCCGACATCCGACCCCACGCCGCGGTTTCACCACTCCTCAGCCCCCCATTCAATCATCATCTCCGATAACACAATTCTCAGCCAGCTATCTAGCTAGCTAGCCAGCTGATCCTGCTCTACATCATGTGTATAAATTCCCAGTCGCCAATCCACAAGAGCTCACCTCGCTCTCAAGCTTCAAGCCTCATCTCAGCATCCAAAATCGCAACTTCAGTAGTTAACCGGCGTTTCTGGGAGGAGAGGCGAGATGGGTCTGTGCCAGTTTTCATCCCAGGCTGAGGGAGTGCTCCCGGTGGTGGTGCTCAACGCGATCTTATCGGTCATCGCGCTGCGGGACTCGGTGAAATCGCTCCTCAGATCGGCGGGCGTGCTGGCCGAGAACTCCAGCGGGGGAGAAGAGTGCCGCGATCTGGCGGCGGAGAGGAGGGTGATGATCAGTAGATTTGGGAGTAAAGATGGCGACGAGGAGGAGGAGGAGATGGTGGAGTGTTGCAGCGTGTGCTTGTGTGGGTTTGAGCGTGGTGAGGTTGTGAGTGAGCTGCCCTGCAAGCATTTCTTCCACAGAGGGTGTCTGGAGAAGTGGGTCTGCAACAACAATGGCGGCAGTGCTACTTGCCCGCTCTGTAGATCACTCATATAGCTCAACCAAGCTCCCAATAGTTTGTCACTAGTTACCACTAGTTCTAGTCTGTTACCAGTCTGTCGGGTTAGGCCGAAAGGCCAAGAATTCAACTATTAACGAACATCCGAAGATCAGCGGTTTACTCGAATACAACAAAATAGATTTTTTGATGATCCTTGTGTGTTCTCGCTTCATGTTATGTTTTGATCCTGTGATGGTTGAATAAAATGCCCAGCAAGTCAAGCTGAGAGCTTCCTTGCTCAAGCAACTTTTAGTACTTGATGTGAATCGAGGCTGAGTGAGGTAGTTTTGTTTCAGAAACTGGAACATATGCTTGCAGGAGTTGGTAAGCAGAGCCGGAATCTGAGCAAAGAAGACCAGGCGTTGACATTATTTAGTTAGGCTTAGGTAAGGGGTGCCTTATGACTTATTCAGCCATGGTTCAGTGGAGTTCATGGGATGTGGTTTATTTGCTGAGCTCGAACCTCTTGTGCCTGAGCCTGATGAAGTCACCTGCTTCCTGGACGATGCTTTCTTCACAGGTGGCGTGATAATTACCAGAAGCTGCGTCGAATTCTGTGGATTGAGCCCTGGAGGAGTGCGCTCCTGCGCAGCCAAAGCTGTCACTGACGAGAGCTGAGGTTGGTGGCGGCGGCGAGACTCTGGGATGCGCGCCTGTGCATGGCCGAGGCCGAAGCTATCACAGAACATCTGGGGGCAGACCACGGCTACCAAAAGTGTAGGTGAACGATGACAGGTAAGGCTGATGATGATGGACTCGTGGCTGCTGCTGATTCAAGAACATGGGAGACTCTAATCTGGACGAATTCCTCTATTGCTACCAAAAAAGGCATTGATTAAACTCCAAGATCTTAACATTTCTCCGTCAGGCATTCGATAAAACACTTTCCAGGCAACTCGAAACATCCAAATTACCACAAATGGAAGATCAGTAAACCCAGGAAGCAGAAACCACGTTACCCAGCCACAGTAATCCCCAGACTTCGTCGAACAGCAAAACGATTTCTCCTTATCGGACTTGGAAAGCATCACGGAATAGCTCCCCAAACAATCCATAGCGCCAGATTCGACCCACTGAGATCAGACCCAGATTGACACCCAACAGCAACACCATAACCAGATTGACACCCAACAAGAAATCCTCGCTCTTTCGCGTCAGAATCAACGGAATTTTCACCAGCCGATCCTGGGACAGCCTCAATATAAACCGGTGGCCGTTGTCATCTGGTTGATACTCCAAGAGAAAGGAGTTCGAAAGTAAAAAGACTCCTGCACAAATAGCCGTTTTCTTCCCTGTTTCGAAAAGACGATATTACCCTGGTTGGCGATAAACAAAGTATAGTCCGAGCCAGTTGTGGTTGTTAGGGGATTTTCCGTCATTTAAAATTGAGCTCTTTGGGCCGGATTGAGAATCCGAGAAGAGCCTAATGGTGGTGGAAACTGGAAATTGATAAAGCAACCAAAGAAGATAGGAGGATAGGGCATCCAAGACTAGACTGAAAACAACACGGCCTTACCAAATGGTGGTGGAAATTGATATCAGGCAAGGAGGGATCGTGGAGAAGAGTGTGCTAACTAATAAGTTTAGCAAACTTGGCACTTTGGAGGACGCAGGGAGAAACAGGAACAGGCAGTAACCAAGTTAGAAAGGTATCCTGGAAAAGTAACTGGAGTCGATCAGAACCTTAACCGTTTTGCATCGTTTCCAGCTAAACTTGTAGTAGAGTTTCAGAGAATGACGATCTACTGCATCACAGGCAGTAGTGTTCGAAGCAACCATCTTCATCCATGTTTTCACTTGCAATAACCATTTGCATATCGACAGCGTCCCTCTAGGTAAGCAGTTTCCCCGGCTTGATAAATGCAGGCAAGTAGAGGCATACTGCTCCACCACCCTCGTGGCCTTATCTGCTGAGTTTTTGTGAATTCCTCTGCTGTTCCTGTTAGTAGCTGGTACAGTGCTTCCCATAAAGCTGGCTTCATAGTGCCTACTTCCTTGGTGATGATCATTGATCAACAGACAACAGTGTCAACTCTTGAATTTACTGGTATTTTCATTTGGCAACTCGAAGGACATCATATCAACTGCTTAAACACCATCATCATACGAATGGATGGTATTTTAAAAAACATAGTATTATGGACCAAGTCGTCTCACTTTCCACTGTGATCACTCAATCCTAGCAACCGGCTACAGCAGTCAAGCTATGATAAGAAATTACTCCTGATTTATCACTGGAGAGAGTTGTAGAATAAAATCAGTACTACAGAGATACCGATAATGATAGGGAAGGCCGTGACCAGGTAAAGAGCCCCATAGCCCTGCGATCAAAACACAAGGTCATCAACTCAACCATTTTCCATGCCTCAACTTCGCCATATATGATGTAAGATAACAGGGAGAATAAATTTGACAAACCACGGCGGCAGGAACATCCGAACTATCATCTTCACTATCCTCAATTTCAGCAGCAGCATCCCAATCGATATTAAGCCGTTTAGCAGCTACCGCTGGATCAACACCCGTGTCTGTAGCTTTTGCATATAGGGACTTTCTGGGTTTCGACTTTTTAGATTCAACCTAATCAGAAAATAATTCTATGGGAGTTTAAAGAATGTGGTGCGCTAATTTTCTGATCAGGCTGATAGATATTACCGTTGAGTCACGCAGCACATTACGATCATTAAACTTTGAACATAAAGCAATGCGGGTTTTCACTTATACAACTAAAACTTCTAAAGCTGATATAAATTCCGGTTTCAAGTGTACCTCCAGATTAGGCCACTGAGTCATCTCCTCAGCCAGCATTCGCAGAGCCACACGGTCACGGGGAACTTTTCCTTCATTCACCTATCCCGAATAAAAAAAAAGTCCGTCATAATCAACAGAAGCCGCTTACTATTTTCAACTTCTGCAATAACAATTCTTAAACTCAATATTAACACATGTAGTAACTGTTCATATTCCCGAGCAAAAAAGGATCATATCCTACATAAGATCATCTCAATTCCTTCCATTAACTAACTCACAAAATCATTTAGTGGAATAATCCTTCCTTCACTTCTCTCTCAAAATCATATTCCTCTTATGTCAGAAGAGTTTGCTCTAACATTAACTACCTCTTCTAAAGCAGCAGCTAAATCCTCTCTACTGGGACCATCAGACTCATCTATGCCAAGCAGCCTCCTGCGTTCCACTTCACGAGCATCCTCAATGGCTATGGTCAACTTCACCTATGACCAACCCCATAAACAAAGCAACGACGTCATGATGATGGTATAAAGTAATTGCAGATGTTCATGAAAAATCCTACGCCCTACCATCTCTGTTTCCATGAAACTCCAGAAGCTCGAATGAAATGTTAATGTCCAATTATCATAGGGATAAAGTGACAAATTCCAATTCAAGCCTTCATGGAAATTTTACCTTCTAAACTCTTACTCCGTCAGTCGTCTTTTTTCTGTTTTAAGTAACTTATTTATCCACTTTTATTTATAATTTAACAATTTCAATGCACATTTAATAATGTCACATAACCTTAAAATAAGAAATTAATTACTTCATTATCACAATAAATAAAGAATCTCTCGACATCAATAACAATACAACACATTTTATATTTTACACGAAATTTTATAAATTACACTAAATACATATATATAAAAATTAACCAACCGTTAATATTAATATCTCTTTAATTCACTCCATTTAACCTCTAGTGTTAATCTATTATCCTTAATACTAATTTTTTTCTACTATCCTTAATCTTAATTTTTTTACAAAATCACATTCTCCATAACCAGTCTACTTCTACTCGTTAACTACTAGTATGACAGAAGCAATTTGAAATGCAGGAGCAGTTACCTCACCGAAGAACATGTCTCTATTCTTCTTCAGCAACGCCAAAACCTGAAACTGAAACCTAATTCAATGCTGCAGTTTTTTAAAATTAATTAGAAAAAAGTGTATGGCGAATGCAACCTGTTGAATCTGCTGAACGTATTCGAGGTCTTGAGGAGTCGGCGGTCCAGGATCATCGTCGACTTCCGAAGCGCGCGTTTCCGTGTCTTCAGCGCTGGAAGCGAACACGACCACGACCGATCGTCCGTTTCTCCCACTGCGTAGATGAAAATCGGAGCTCCGGCGAGTGCGCGAGTTCAACGGCCGGTTGCGGAAGCTTTTTAGAGATGTAGCTAACGGGAGCGCCGCGGTGGAGGGAGGAGAGAACGTGAGAGGAGGCGCAGCTCGAAGCAGATGCATCTGTGTAGTCATGATTGCAAATTCGTGATTCAGCAGCAGTCGGATGTTCCGCCGCGCATTTCTCGGTGGAGCTCAGCTCGGCTTTTGGCTTCTTCTCCGCTCTGCTATGCTCTGCAATTCGATTCTGTGGATCTGCTCTGCAATCCGATTCTGTGGATAGATGATGGCGGTTCTTCCGAAGCTCAATTGAACCAATAAACCGATCCATTGACGTTTGAAGCTCAATTGAACCAATAACCAGATCCAGTCACATTCAGACTCAATTGAACCAATAAATCGAGCCAGTCACGTTCAGAGCTCAATTGAACCAAACAGCAGGAAATGAACTACATTTGCTGTGAGGCATGATATAATGATTATAATCATATAACATCTTTCGTTATTGAAACAAAATTATTACGCAGGCGAAGAAGAATATCTACGGACGTAATGATTCGGTTTGGTCTTACGCAGGCGAAGAATATCTACGGATGTAATGATTCGGTTTGATCCGATTTTTGATAAAAAAATCAAATTGAACCGTTGATTATCGGTTTGGGAAATTTGAAACCGAACCAAACCGCCAGTCTTAACAAACCAAACCAAATCAAACCACATGATTCGGTTCAGTTAATTTTTTTGATGAACTTTATTTACTAATTTAATTACTAAATAGTAGATTTTTCATATAAAATCTTAATTTTGTTCGGTTTGGATCGATTCAGTTTGAGAAAAATTAAAAACTAAACCATTAGCCCGGTTTTTCAAAATTTGAAACCATAACCGAACCACTGACATTCTAACCCAAACCGAACCTATCGATTTGTTTCGATTTGATTCGATTCGTCGATTTATCAATTTTTATTTACACTCCTAAAAACTCACAACAAAACGACACCGTTTTCAATTACTAATGCGCAGCAATGAGACCCGAGTCCGGCCACCATCATGCACCTGGCTGGCTGCTGGCCTCTCACTAGATTGGGAGTTTTCATTTGTTATTTAGTTTCACAAATAGCTCCGTAGTGTAGAAAGGTAAACCCTAATCAGAGACAGCTGAGCCTAATCTCACTTAGTTGTAGGGCTTAGGGCAAGTCTCCCCAATGTAAGACACACTTAGATAAGTAGGTAATTAATCTCGTGACCCCAAAGTAAGAGACATAAGAACAAAATAAAGATATGAAGCTTTATATATGTTCCTACAACATGTGGCTAATTATTATTTTTTTTTTTGTAATATTAGTATTAGGTAATTAATCTTGTCAGTGAGCCCACCATTCGTACTAGTCTAGTGATTCTTAGATGAATATAGTTCATTAGATTACGTAGAAGCTGTTTGTCACAAACCGGTGAAAAGTCAAAATGACATGTAACAAACATCTATTTATTGCAATTTTTTTTTTACGTTCCATCATGTCGTCACATAATTGATCAAACTATATCAAGATCTTCAGTAGTTGATCAAAAAAGTGTTATTCAAGAAGTCTCACTAGTAATAAAGTACTTCTCCCACCTTATTGTAATTGAATCGAAAGAAAATATTAGCAATGACATTGAATATATATAATTGTCTCCTTGGTAAATTTATTTTAACCAATGTTAGCAACTTGGCATATTCATCTCATCTTGCTGCACTATCACCTGTTCGAGAACTTTGCATGATCGATTAAAAAATCGAATATCTCTTAGTCCAGATGAAGCCCTAATTATGAAAATATTGAGATGTCGAAAACTGAATTACAAATTAAGATTTTTTTAATTAATTTGGATCAAAAATCCCCGGCCTTCAATTAGACAACTTTATCACCGTCTTGTTCATCTCTCTCTCTCATTACTTACGATAGTTATTAAAACTTGATTTACTAGCATTAACATCAGACTTGTCACAAGTGGAACAAACCATGTCCTCAATCTTCACCTAGCTAGCTACCAACTTCTGCAATCAAACCTCCAATATTGCCACACTCCAACAATTAACTACAAAACCCTAATGCTTGTAAAAAAAACATGACAAAGCATAAACGACCCAATAACAGTATTGGATCATAAAAAACAAGATCGAAGATCAGCTAATTACTAAGTAAGCCCACTACAATTCAATGTTCTGGTGTTACAAGAACTTACATGCGCTGCTTCAAAACCCTAATGCAAACATTAAGTAGATCTTAAAACATGTTAGCAAATACGTCATTAAGGTAAAAACCCTAGCACTAACTCCTCTGAAATTCAAATCCCCCGTCGAGCACCATCATCCCAGAAGTCCCAAGCTCCCCAACGTAACTCTCGACGCCGAACGGCGTCGTTCCATTCATCATCAAACCATTATTTCCGCCGTAGCACCCTCCGTTGACCATACCGTTGACTTTCTGACTCTGCCGCTGCTGAAGCCCGTTGAAATCCGAAACTAAGCAATCTTCTGCGAGACTGTAACGGCCCAGAGACGCTGCGGTCGGAAAATCCGCGCTGCGTGAATTATAGATTGAAGCGTTGGGATTGTTAACGTGCGGATCTCTCAACTCAGGTAACGGGACGAAGCCTTGGATAATCTCCTCTAACAGGCCAGCGTACGGCGGCTCTTTTTTGAAAAATCCACAGTCAACGTCGGACACGGCTGTTGCGGGGACGATCAACGCCTTGTTCACGGCTTGTCCGGTGAGGCTGGTTACCATGGAAGATGAAGCGTTGCTGCCGGGAGTGACGCTAGTGGAGTCAGAGGTTGAGAAAGCGTTGTAAGACATATCCGGGATCCGGATCTCGCAACCGGGTCCGGGTCGGGTCATCGAATCACGATGATTTATGTTATTGTAATTGTAGCTCGGCTTCAAGTAACCTGGTATGTAATCAGCTGCACCCGACCCGAACCCGGATCCAGCGGGTGAAGCCGACCAACTCGGAGCTGAGCGGTACGAGTGCATTTTTGGAAAATGGAAAGCCGACATAAAGTACGGCTCGGCTGCAGCCGCGTAGTGATGCGGCGGCGGGGAAGCCGGGTACACGAAATTAGTCCGCGCCTTCAGCCCACGCATGGCGCGGGCGGCGCAGTCGTAGGCGCACGCCGCCTCCTCCGCCGTGTCGAATGTCCCCAGCCACCGCCGCTCCTTGCTCTGCGGATCGCGTATCTCCGCCGCGTACCGCCCCCAAGGACGGCGGCGAACTCCCCTGTAGCGCATAGCGCCGCCATTAGAAGCGGCAGCGGTGGAGCTGGGGTTGGTGGTATCCTTGAGTGGACGCTTGTTGGGGAGCTTCTTCGCGGTGGTGGTGGTTGTCTCGGGCGGTGGAGGTGGGAGATGTGTGAAGCCGTTGAGCCGTCGCATGGCGTCCTCCATTTTCGATCTGAAGATATTTGCGGAAGAAGAGAGAGATGCAGAGAGAGTGTTTTAGTTTTTAGGGTTATGTTTTTCTCACCTGGTGGATTTATTAAAGAGTATAATGCGTTGTATTTATAGATGAAAGAGAGACAACAAATTAGGAGTAATTAATAAATTTAAAAAATATAAATAATCCAATAAATTTCTGGAATTTATTGAATTTCATTTATTTGGAGTTTCATCATGGGCACTCTTTTAATTCTCATAAATAAATTAGAAAAAATAATAGTAATCAATTGCATTCATCATAGGAGCTAAATTAAAATGAATTTAGTCATTTATCTGGATTTAATTTTTGGTAATGATAGCATGTTCCTTTAATCGTTATAATATTTGGTATTTAAGACGCCTGGCAGAAAAGAGATTTTTTTCTCTCTGCCTAATCATTTAAACTTGTAATATTGTGCTTTATTTAAATCCTACTCATTTGATTAATGAGCTTTTTTTTCATCTCAACAATGAAATTATAGCTTTATCTAGTAATATGTTTATGTGAATTTGGGTTTAATTTATTAGGGTTAGAAATTGGAGTACAAGCGGATATCCCGCATACTGGCATGGAGGAATTGGAGTAGAAATGCAGTATTTTGACAGCTAAAAAGTTGGAGGCTCCATGGTGGTAGATGTAGAATAATTTGGGGGTTAAATGAGCTTGTTGCATTTCCAAGAAGAGAATCATCATGAGTGAGATACTAATTCCCAAGTAAATATAAGCATCAAATTTAATGTAATTTCATCATTAGGGTTTATTTGTAGCTTTCAGTTTTTGGGAATTGTAACAACCAGTAATTAAAAAAATGATGATTTTCTATTTTTAAAAAGATTATCTTTCTCCATTATTGGATCTCCAAATTAATATTCCTTAAAAATCAAAATCTCCTAAACCGATCCAATTAATTTCATCATCAGTAGGGTTTCAATAATACTCCTACTCAACTACTCCCAAGATTTTGATAAATAGATCCAAATTGTTTAATTTTCATCTCTAACTCTCACTGAAATGATTTTACAATTTCTATTGTTTAGTGATAAAATGGAATGGAGACCTAGGGAGCTGTAAAGAGATCAGAGAGAACATCTTTGTGATGATTACATGCCTCAGAAGATGTTTCTCCATTTTGGGTTTCTCAATATCTCCTTATAAATGTGGATGTAACTAGCATGCATGCAAGTAGAAGGTCAACCTCATGCTATTAATAATCCAGTTTAGAGATAATATGCTTCAGCAGTTTCAGATACCCCATAGAGGGCTTCAAACCTTCAGCATCTCATGCTCAGTTGTCTCCAACTTAAATAGATAGTGGAATTCATCTTGGTTTATTATAGTTTAATTCATCGTAGAATCTGTTTTTTTTTTTAAATTTGTGCAGTTTTTAATTTTAGTTCAAATTAAATTTATTTCAATTCAATTCAACGAGTTCAATTCAGCTTTAGATCAGTTTAGTTAACTTCAATTCACCTCAATTCTATTTTAATTTATATCAAGTATACAGCTCCTTTTTCAAGAGGAAATAAAGAACCGAACATCTCTCTGTCAAAGAATTCTTGAAACTTCATTCTGATGCGTTAAATCAAACTAAACCCTAGTTGGGGGGATGAACTCAATACAAATTCATTTAGACAAAACCGACACATAATTGTAATAGAAAGCTGACACTACTAGACAAGTTGACATGGGAAGCATTACATGCTTTTTCTCAACGATGACAATTTATTGACTTGATCAGTGTGTGACCAGGTAGCTTGCTTGCTAGGGTTTTGATTTTCTGAAAAGGGCTTTTAAGAAAGATGAGAATGATCACATGGAGTTGTCTGGTACGTGTGTTCTTGTAGAAAGGGTTTGTGTCTTCTTTTGAGGGTTGCTTTTAGGGTTTTAGATCTGATGTTCAAAAAAGGTAAACATACATCAGCTCGATTTTGCCTAACTGATAGTTGTTGCTCATTCCATCCTTTTGTACCATTATTTTCAGTTGGATTTGATGAGGAATCAAGTGGGAAAGGGTAAGAGACAAACTGAACTTAGTTTGTTCTTTCGGCAAGCATCCGCGCCAGTTGTTACAAAATGATTCAACCAATGCCATGCAACTTAGGAATACATAAGAGATGTTCAAAATAAATCAAATCAATATTTAGGGTTCTGTTCTTCCCCAATGAAATGGAGTTGTTAGATTGAATTAAATCGAACAAAATTTGATTTGATTGGATATCCCACTGAGTCAGAGTTAGAATGAGTTGAATTTAACTGAATTATTTAGCTCAATTAAGTAAATTAGTTTTATTCTCCAATCTGAACATAAACTGTGCTATTTTCTGCACTAATCATAGTATAGCTAGACTTGAAGACATTATTAGGTGGCAGCAATAAAAAATGGTAGACTTCAAGTAGATCTTTCTGAACTACTACTTTGTTCCGAAATGAAACCCATAACCAGTTAGGGTTTTATATCACCTATCTGCATTATTGTTACTTCAAACTTTTAAGAGTAAAAACCCCTACCAAAAAATACTAGTGATAGTAGTAGGTGACACGCCTCATTCTCATCTCTCTCATGTATATATATATATAGTCAAATAAATGGTATTGTAATGTTACATTATTGCAAACAAATCAGAATTATTGAAAGTACAATAAACTAAAGTTATGCATCATATTAGATAAAAATTCAAACTTATTTGAATCAGTTGATCAAATTTGGGACACGCTCCTCTTCAATCATTATTTCATTATGTCTTTCTGTTGATCATGTGTTTGGTCTTTTTAATACTTTAGTCTAAATTTTATTTTTTTACCCCAAATTCAGTTCAAATTTTAATTTTTATAGTTATAATTCAATCAAAAAATCTCAGTACGTAAAATTCAATTCAATCCATAATCTATATAAAAAAAAATTTATCTAATGCATGCGGGCTTAAATGCAAGCCGACACTAATCAAAATTTCTGAAGGTGCGGCGAAGACGTATAATAGCTAGCGGATGACGAATTATTTTTACCTGAATTTAAAAATTTGTGAAACCATATTAAGCCACATATTTATCCTAAATGAACTTTTTACTCAACATTATTGTATTAGTACACAGTTATGAAACATTATAAAAATGTGTTGACATAATAAATAAATAGAGAGGGAGAGAGGTGTGAGGTTGAAGATCATATGTACGTGCAATAAATTGAGGTGCAGAGAATGCTCCCTAAAGGAGAAGATTTGCTCTGCGACTGATCTGATTATTAGCTACTCTACTTTGCTTTGTTTCCCTCTGCCCAAAACCCAACACCTTGTAAAAACAAAAACCCTAATTAATTCTCTCGTCTCTTTTCTCTACTCCTCTACTCTACCCCAGTTTCGCTTTAATTATTCACACAGCTCACAGCACTAACTTTATTTTCCAACATTGATTCAACTGTTTGTCGCATCAAATCTCATGTGTTAAACGTTCGATCAACAGTGCCGAAAGTTCTTTATATATATGCTTATTTATTTTCGTAAGAATGTTGAAGGTAGATTGTAGAGATTGTTGGTTTTTAAATTCATTTTTCCTCTAATTATTTTGGATGGTGATTTTCACTAAATTTATCGAAATAATGGTTACCAAAAACAAGCTATATATTTATCAAGGTTTTAGATGGAAGATAGGTATTTTTATAAATTTATAACTAAAATAAGAATTTTTTATATTCCAAAGTTGTAGAAGAGTTCCTATTATTAATGATCGAGGAGTATATGACAAAAAAACTTGGGAAATTAAGATAATTTGTAAAGTTGAATCATCATTCAATAATAGTAAAAGTTATCTTGTGTGGATACAATTCAAGTCTCTTATCACCGTGATTATTGAAAGAGAAATAATAATGCAATTCCATTATTTTGACTGTAAATAATTTACAAACCATAATTTCAAAATTGCACTATTGTCCCCCATAGATTTAATTCATTTCAAAACCACCCACTTTAGCATAAAAAATACTCGTAATTAAACTCAATTCCAACAAAACTAACCCAATCTGATTAAACTGCACAACTTACTCATAAATTCATAATTACTTCAAGCACATCATATACACGTACGTGTATATGTGTATTAATGTCAATATATTTATACATTCATGCATACGTATACGATTTTATAATCACAAACTTCAGGTTTTAGATCCTTTCAATTTTTGATTTTGGGTGTTTTTCTTGGATTTAAATGTGTTCAACCAGATCAGTTTAATTTAATTTATTTTCAAATTTTTTAATTAAGTTCAGTTCAAATAGCTTATTTAATAATACTGATTCTTTTAATTGATATTTATAGAAGGTAAAAATGAATTTAATCTGTCATGGTATACAAAGCTATATATTTGAACTTCCAAAATAACACCGTTTTAAATGATACTTATGGGTTCTAGGATTCTAAAGTTTAGAGTTTTAGTATTTTAAGATTTATAGGATTTTGATGTTTCAACGCTTTGTTTTTAATATTGTTTAGGATTTTAAGTTTTAGAATTATGAAATGGCTTCATTTTGAAGGATTTTTGAAACATTCTAAAATCACTCTAAATGTGAAATTTTAAAACTAAAAAAATCTTAAAACACTACAAATTTCAAAACTCAAAAACCTTGAAAATTTATAAAAAAATATATTAAAATGACATCATTTTAACCGATTAGAAAATTTAACTTTAGAGAATTTTCTACTAGATTCATTTCAGATCAACTGAATTCAGCAAAATTCAATTTCATTTTAAACCTTAAACCCTAATTCCATTTAACAAAAAAAAAAGTACGCCTGTTTAATGATATGCTTATGGTTAATCATGTCACGAGTGATATTCTCACGCATTAATGAAGGCTGAAGTTATTACACGCGGGAGAGAAGTTGACCAGCATGACATACTTATTGTTTCACTATATTAAATAAATGAGATATTAAAAAATAAAAAAAATTGGTAGACAAGAAAATGATGGGGGAGAGCAACAAGATATGGAATTAAGAAGATCATCTTGTCAGGGACAACAGAATCAAATTTTGTTTCCAACTTTTACTATCCATCACATCTCTCATAATAAATTTTGAATAAATATGTTGCACTCATTTATTTATCAGAGAATTTATTACTAATAAGGTGTTGCTCAGTGATCTTGGGTGTTATCTAACAACTCCAATGTCCTGGGGGTTCAAGCACTGTTGGTACTGCATTTACGCGTAGATACGCTAGAGACGCGCGTGAGCTGGTCCGCAGTATGTATGGGAGTCACTATCAAGGTGGAAGGGGTGTGCGGCCATTGGTCACTGCAAAAAAAAATCAGAGGATTTATTGAGAATCGTTCATATCGATTGAAATATTAAATATACTTCCTATATCCTCTTTTACATGTCACTTAACTAATTTTTTTATCTATTTTTACTTGTCAGTTAACACTTTTCAATGCGTATTTAATATCAACAACTACCTTAACAACTAACAAGTCAATTATTAAAGACTTTATTATCATAATCAATAAAAAATATTATACACCAATCATAATCCATCAATGCTACATTTTACAAAAAAAATTAAAAATATATATTAAATTCTCATATATTAAATTCGTCCAACCGCTAGCATTAAAAAGCACTTTAATTTACTCAATTTAACGTTAAACGACATGTATATCAGGACGGAGGAAGTAGTTAGTTAATTTTATTTTTATTTTTTTGAGAATTTTCTTAAGTTATTTTACTTATATTAATTTTTTTCTGTGGATTTTTAAATTCAGTTCAATTCAATTAAGGTCAGCTCAAATTAATCGAAAATATTAATTTTTTCAGTTTATCAATCTTCATTTACATTGGAAAATTTATATTTTGAACTATGAAAGAAAATCACTTTAGAGTGAGGCAGAAAAATAATTAAATAGACCAAGTTAAGAGGAAAGAATAGTAAAATATGGAAACAAATCTGTGAATATCGAAATTTTAAGAGGTATGTCTGCAACAGACAGTTCTTTATGTCTTCTCCATCAATCCAGCTTATGTATTTTTTATATATTTATATAGAAAAAAATCATATAAATAAACGGAAAGGTGAGACTGTGCTGGATCTTCTGGGTGTTTACAAACCTAATCGAGATCCAAAAAAAAGGAGGCAAAATCTGAAGTCTAGCTACCACACACTTTTATCTGTCTAAAGTCATACATAACCTATACTCTCCTGTCCTTTTTTATATGTCACTTAACCGAATTTTTTTGTCCATTTTTATTTGTCACTTACAAATTTTCAATGCGTATTTAATATCAATAACTACCTTAAAATGTCAAACATTAATCACTTCATTATCATAATCAATAAAGAATACATTCCTCACCAATAATCATCTACCAATTTTACATTTTGCATGAACTTTTTCAAAAAATTATTAACCACCTACTTATTAAATTTGTTCAACCGCTAGCATTAACTTCATCTTAATCTACTCAAGTTAATCTTAAACGATATGTATTAGAGGACGGAAGGAGTAATACACTTATGAGGCTAGCAGCCAGCTTCTGATGCCTGCTGGTTGTACGAAGTCGTACACACACTCAACCAAAACATGAAGACGTACACATAATTGTCTTACTGTTTCATCAGCTCCACAGAGCATAGCATGCACGCGTGAGGTTGGACACACAATAGGATATCCACTGCGCCATCTCCGGATGCATTATGGCCTGCTTTAGCTGTTTCACGTGTGTGGCTTCAGAGTGGGATCTGGTCAGGGTCTGGCGTGATATGGTTACCACTTTGTTCAGGTTTAGGGTTGTTTTCATTCTGTGTACAGTCAGCTCTAACGAAGTCCACCTTCACTTTAATTTTGCACTTGAGTTAGATTCATTGAGTTTCATGCATTGCGGTTAAATTAAGTGCTGAGTTTAATTTCTTCAATTTAAATTTTCTTACAGGGAATTCGAATTCGCTTTTAAGAGTGTAAATAAAAATCAGTAAATTGATGAAGTGAATAAAATTAAACTGAATCAGATTTGATTTGATTTGATTTGAAGTGCTACTATTTTGGCTACGGTTTTAATTTTTGAAAGACCGACTACAAATTGTTTGGTTTTGTTTTTGATTTTGTAAACCGATCCGAACGAAATCGAATCATTTTAATATATTTTTGTTTATATATAAATTTAATTAAATAAATAATATAAATCAGTACCCTCAAAATTATCATTTACTTAAAAATCCCCTATTTAAAACATAAATTAGTAACTAAAATTTATGAAAAAATCAAATCGAATAAAATCGTTACACCCCCAACTTTTTTTTTCTCATTAAGTGTGTATATATCACAAACAAGTTCTATATAGTCATCTTTCTATTCCATTTTACCTGGGGATAAGAAAGCCTAATTCAGGGCTTGTAGAATCAACCATGATCTATCTGTAGTTACACACATGTTAAAACAGGCTCGGTTTTAAAAGGGTTGCCATAATTTGAGTAAGAGCAACTTGCAGTTGGTCATGAATATTTGTTTGGTAATTGCTTTAGAATTCCAGCAAATCTTTTAGTTTAGATTTTGTAGAAAGGTAGAAATAATTGAGAAATCATTTTGAACCATAATCTATGACATGGTGGCAATTGGTAAGTTTTTCTACCAGTTTTTGAGTATTTCGAACTTAAATGATTGTAAAAAGCTGTAACAGAATAAGCACGCAAATAAAAACACATGATACGTTTGTCTCATTTAGGGTTTGTTGCTCTTTCTAGATTGAAACTAAGATTTATTTTAAACTCGGGGAACTTTAATATTTAACCTAAACCTAATTTACACAAATGTTTACGTATACCAGTAAAATTCAACATATGTATCTCGTGAATTGCCCGTGCTCAATACTCCAGTAAATAAATTAAGCGTAGGAAGGCAAAATCATATTTCGTGATTTAATCAATATAATTAAAGAGTGTACACATGTCTACATAATTAATTGTATTCACTCAAAATACATGCACATGTCTACGTAATTAAATGCTAGAATTCGTGTGTGTTATTAATATTCGGTTTTCAATTTCTGAAATTAGGTTTTCATTTAATCAAATATCACTCTATTGCTATTACCTTATCACTAATTATTTGATTGGTTTCATCAATATATTAAAAAAATACATTCGAAATTCATATATATTATCATTTGCAAGTAGAAACACATACAAAATAGATAAATAAATACGAAATCGGGCATTAGCAACACATAATTATAATTAAGTAAATATGTGCAAAAACTAGTAAATAGAATTGAAATAAATAGCAAAATCAAGTAAGGGTTTCACAGCATAGTAAGATGTACTCTCTCTAAACTTTTTTTTACTTACTATTTAATTAAAATTATTTATTTACTTTTACGTGTGAACTAACAAAATTATTACTCTTTGTACTCTTTCGCATGTCATTTATATAAATTTTTTTGTTCACTTTTACTTATCACTTAACAATCTTCAGTGCGTATTTAATATAACTATCTTAAAACGTCAAACATTAATCACTTCATTATCATAATCAATAAAAAGATATTCTTCACCAGTAATCATCTACCAATTTTGCTTTTTACATGAATATTTTCAAAAAAATATTAATCACCCACTTATTAAATTTGTTCAATCGCTAGCATTAATTTTATTAAAAGACATGTATTAGAAGACGGAGGGAGTACATATTATATTGTACCATTTAATAACTACACATATCTTAAAAAATTAAACATTAATTATTTTATTTTACTAATTATTCACAAAATCATTTTACACCAATATAAACCCCTCCCTATTCTTCTAAATTTAGAAATAATTTTAAAATATACACAAAATACGAACTTATTAAATATAATCATATTAATAACTTCATTTTACTTTATTATATTTTATCTTAGAGAAAAAATTTAAAAGGGGCTCTGAACTACCACCGCTTATTTAATTGAGTTTGAACTATCACAATTTTCAAAAAGCATGGGATGGAAAAAAATTGGACTGATTTTGTATAATGTTTAAGATCAATTTGTTTGAACGCTTAAATATAATTGATCTTATTAAACTTATTGAAAATTATTGATGAATGAGTATGAAAAGACGTTGTATTCTTTATCTGTTCAAAATGATATTATTTATTTTGATAATCAAACGACGTGATTTTCAAGCATAAATCTAAATCTTATAATAATATTATCGTACGAATGTAATGGTAATTTTTTTTTGTAGAAAAACAGTTTAATTTTTTTTCATCGCATCCATTTTGAAAATCATAATAATTCTTACCACAATTTGATAAATGATAGTACTTAAGTTTTTTTTGAATTTTATCCTTTTATCTTAAAGAAAATGTATATGAATTGTGAGGGAGTAACTATCGATCTTGTTTTATTCAATGCACCAACGTGTGTCCACATCATTGTTTTTATTTAATTCTTCGCCATCATTGCATTCATTTATTTCTACATTTCCCAAAAGAATATAAAAAACCCAAAGTTTTGTTTATTATCACATATATAACTGTATTCATTACTGAATTAACTTAATTCATGCACTAAAAATGCCAATAAAATTTTAAAAAGTTGCACTATTTATTAACTGAACTTTTATTCACAATTGAATAGAAAAAAAATTATTTTACCCCTTCTTGTCTATTTTATTTTTATTTAATAAGGACATATTCCCCTGTCCTTTTTTATTTTTCATTTAATCATAATGTTTCTGTATATTTTTATTTATTACTTAATAATTTTCAATACATATAGAATATAAACAAATACTTAAAACGGCAAATGTACATTAGTAACTTAATTATCATTATCAATAAAAAATATATATTCACGAGCAATAATCTATCGATATTATTTTTTATAATTTAAAAATAAATATTAACGACTTATCAATTACAATTGCTCAATTGCTACCGTTAATATTTTCTTAATTTAACCTTAAATCTTAACTTTCAGTTATGAAAATCATTAAAAAAAACTTGTTTGTAAATAAATACTATACAATCCGATACTGTTTGTGTAGAGGACTTTCCAACTATTTTTGCTTGTGTGTTTATGGTGCATTGATTTTTAATTATTCGATAATTTTAGTTTTCTACTTTTGCTTTTCTTTTGTCCATTTAGAAACACAGTAATTAAGAAAAAAAATTAAAAATATATAAAAATTCAGAGTTTTAATTGGTGGGAGGATAAAGTTAGGGCACCCGTGCTATTGGGGGCCGATCCCCCGTGTCATGAGTTGACCTCAAAATCGGACGGCAGACAGTGAATCTTCAGCTGCCGACATGCATTTCGAAAATCAATATTCACAGTTGAGTTGAATCGATCCATTAAAGGAAGCGAAGGTGATCACATTTGAGGAAGAAGAAGAAAAGAAAGAAAACCCTAATTCATGGATTATTAAAGGCTGTGTAAACATTTCAATTCATGTAGAGAGAGAGAGAGATATGTGAGCGGAGGCGTGGGAGACATACTCTGAATGAACAGCTGTGCGGTATAGATACATAGATGTAGCATGTAGAGCCTGTGCAATATGCATGGCTGGCTTCCTACGGGTCTAGTAAAGTTAGGGTTTCATAGTAATGATGAAGAAGAGGATGAGTGATGAGACATGAGCACAGGCTTCTCATTTGGTGCATTCAAGGCTATACAAACTACATTGTCTTCTTCTTCATTTCATGCCATCTCACTGTAGAGATGGAGACACACGTCGATCATCTTCAGTGTTTGCGGATTGTGACAGTGTTGAAGAAGGGCATTCATTGGTTGGGGCGAGATGGGGTTTCAAGAGATGGAAAAGGTAGGACGCCGCCAGCTGCAGATGACATGTTGGGTCTATAAAGAGGGCTTCTGATGATGCTGTGCTTGGATTTATCCGCCATTTCGCCAAATGTCAACTCACATTCAAGTAGGATTTGCTATCTTCGACAAGGGGATCAGAAAATGTCTAATCAGAGCAGGCCTGTTATTGCGGTTTTTAATGTTGGATGAGATGTTTGAGTTGAGGTTTCTGTTGGTCAAGACTCAAGACACGTGAGATCTGAGGTTTTCCTCAGCCAGCAGCCATCCGCTTTTAGATTCACACTGCCACAATTTGGGCTTACATTTCATCAGTGGATATGAATAAAGCAGCCCAACTCGAGTTACGGCCCAATAAAGAAGAAGCCCAAGTAATGCACCCTCTCATATTCAAACCTCAGTAAAATGCACGCATTCGATCAGTTCATCACGTACTGATGTTTATTTCTCTGTTCGTATTTTTTATACTCAGGTATCAGTCCACCCGATGGTTCGGTTCGAGAAAAATTAAAAACCAAAAATTAGTCATCTCTTTTTTAAAATATAAAACTGTAACCAAACCACTAATATTTCAAACCGGACCAAAACGATCCGTTTCAAACCAAATGATTTTTTAAAATTTAAAACCAATCGAATCACTAATATTTCGAACCGAACCGAACCAACCGATTTCAAACCGAACCGAACCACCTGGGACGTCATACGGACTGACTTTATTCTTTTATAGTATTAGATACGAGTAAAGGCACTCGTCGTCCCGACGGTTCGGTTTGAAAAAAAATTAAAAATCGAACCAAATTATTCGTATCCCTTCTTAAAATATGAAACTGTAAACTGAACGATTAAAGGCACCCATCGTCTCGACGTTTCAGTTCGAAAAAAATTAAAATTGAACCAAATTATTAGTCATCCCTTTTTAAAATATGAAACTGTAAACCGAACGATTTTTTTAAAATTTGAAACCAAACCGGACCAAATCGAACCAAACCGACCGGTTCGGGAGCGTCGCTACACAAATCTTATTCTGTTATAGTATAAGAAATCAATATGAAAGATGAGACAAGGCTATTGCAAGGCAAACTTTATTACCTTCCATGCCCGAGAACAATGGCAGGCTTAGCTCCTGATGTGATTATTCCTAAGGAGACGGATCACTTTGGTGCTGTTTCGCCGTTTTATATTTGAAGCGCGGTCGCTATGGAGGGCGCAAGGCTGAGGATCTCGAACGGCGACTGGTTCATGACGGCCTTCTCCGTCAGCGGGCAGGAATCCGTGATCCAGAAGTTGGCGAAACCGCTGGCAGGATTTCCTGCAATACAAAAGCCATGGACATTGTGGTACAAATGAGTGCTGAGCGTCTGTAGATTTCATACATTTCTTGTTCAGTGTCGCTTACCGGCATAGTCATGTTTGAAGCGCTTCCATGAGCTGTTCGGAAATATACCGTGCGTGACGTATGCACTGATTTTCGCCGCTCCGTGGCTGGCCAAGACTTTCTGAGAAAATTTTAATTCTTCGATTTAGAGATCAACTAAGCCATAGGGTTACAGTTAAAGACGTTGAATGCAATTTCATCAAAATAAAAAAGTTTAAAAAAGTGAAAGAAAAAAAATGTGACTAATTTATGATGTCATCAAAATATTAATTGGACTTCTCACTGAGAAAATACATATTTTTGTTTGAATAAATAAAACAACGTCATCTAATTTGATCGCGATGTAATTTTAACGCACGAATCGGATTCTTATTATAATATTAATTTAGAAGTCCAATAATAAATTTCATTTTTAAAAATTAGTAACTGATTGTTTGACCGTTCAGGTAATTCAGGTTTTAATTGAGAAATTAGTCTAATATCATACACCAACTTTCTCAAAGGAACTGACAAAGACAAAATTGGAAATCTGTTAACTAACATGGAATTTTTACCTGGCATTCAATGAGGGTGCCGCCGGACTGGACCAGATCGTCGACAATCACAACATGGCGCCCCTTGGGATCTCCTTCCTTCAGGCGGACTATCCTCTGATCACCTTCCCGAACTTTGGCACAAACAATCTACAAAGCCAACCTCCCACGCGTCACAAGACTGAAGTTTCAGACAAGCTAAAGCTATCATCTGAACTGAAAGTCAGCGAATAACACGATACCGTTGGAAAATGCTGCAACTGATTGTGAAACCGCTTCCACGCTCCGTCGTCGGGGAAAGCAATAGAAATCTACATGTGAATTACAGACAGAAAGTCGCGACATAAAACAAAAATAAATAAATAACGGCAGTTATATATGTAATGTAACTGATTGATCAGACGCTGAACGAGAAAAAACATACGTTGTCGGAATCGGGGAGCAGCTGGAGCCTGTTTTTGAGCAGAGGGATCCCGCTCTCGAAGCAAGGTAGAATGTTGTCCCCGAAATAGAACCGCTCCTAAGAAACAGAAATCAATCAGGCAACGTTCAAACCGAGAGCGTGCAATTAGAAATAAAAAGAAAGCAGCGTGTCATCAGACCTGCAGCGCGTGAATATCGTAAGTCACCAAGCTGGTAGGCCCTCCACGGGAGATCGGTATGTTGGACAGGATCCTGGCGAGCGTGAAGGCGGTGGCGACATCTCCTTCATCCTCCATCCTCTCGGAGGTCCCGGTTGGGAAAAACGGCAGCACGAGAGTGAAGGATGAGATGAAGAGCTTGGGCAGCGCGTAGATGACGGATAGCTGCTCGAATATCACTCCTGGCGAGCTGAACGACGCTAGAAACGCTACGTGCTGTCCTCGGATCCCGTGCGCATTTGATATGAACAGATTCGGGAATCCGTCTTCGAAAGTCCTGAATCAGCCACATAAAAATTTCAAAAAACATAAAATGAAATAGTTAAAATCTGGAAGTCTGGAAATCAACTCTCAACTAGCGATTCAATCAATTCCAATTTCTTCACACACAAAAAATCTAAAAAATTTCTGGAAATCTAAACGTCAACTTACAAACACCAATTCAATCGAATTTCATACCAAAAACTTCAAGAAAATACTAAAATTCCTAAAAATCAATTATCAGCAAGATTACATCAATTCAAAAAATTGAAAAAGAAAACCTTAAAATTCGTGGAAATCTAAAAAACAACTATGAACAATAGATTCAATCAATTCTAATTTCTTCAAAAAAAATATATATAAATATCTGGAAAACTAAACATCAACTTACAAACACCAATTCAATCAAATTTTATACCAAAAAAATCAAGAAAATACTAAAATTCCTGAAAATCCATTATCAATAAGATTCCATCAATTCCATTAATTAAAAAGTAAAAACAAACCTTAAAATTCCTGGAAATCTAAACAGCAACCATGAACAACTAATTCAATCAATTTATACCAAAGAATTTTTTTAAGAAAAAATTAAAATTCCAGAATGATAAAAAAGCAACTATGAACACCTAATTCAATCAATTTACAACACAACAATTTTTTAAAGAAAAATTAAAATTCCAGAATGATAGGGGAAAAATATGAACTGATTCAATCAAATTTATACAAGAAAAAAATAAGAAAAAAAAATGAAAAATCAGCTATAAACCAGAAATTCAATCGAATTTCAGAAAGTTGAATTCAGGCAACAACGAAGCTCAAAATCAAATCAAACCTCCAAGTGATGTTGCGCAGCTCGATCAAATCGGACTGCGCAGCGACTCGTTCCGCCAGCCCCTTCGTCTCCTCGCAGTAAAACAAGCAAACCCTCTTCGGCGATTTGGGCGAGGAATCCATTGCCCAGTTTCTAGAAGTCGAAGCCGAGCTGATCCAGCTCCGTCTCCGGGTAGAAATCTGTCCGGGTTCCGACTCCAGGACCTGGTCAACGGCGCTGTCGCCGATCTGGCCGTTCTTCGAGACCCCCAGCTTGCATATGACGGCGCTCCGGTTCGATTTCGCGAATCGGACGGTTAAGGATTTGGCGGTGGGAAATGTGAGGTTCGGAGAATCGAAGGCAGTGGGAATTGTAGGGTTTATCGTTGGGGGAGATGATGACGTCATTGTCGCAATCTGCTGAGTCACCACTCGCCGCGAAAATCGCCGATAAAAAGGATATACTTCTCTCTGTGAAAAACACACATGATGACATTATATAGCGAAACGATGGCGTATCGATTTCGACCTATTCAATTAACCTTCATTCAGAATATTTTTTGGATTTATGTCGAGTAATATTATACTAGTTTACCTCTAGTTAAAATAGTGGTAGTTTTTACACTGTTTTTATTTTATTTTTTATTATTAATTTATTATGAAGACAGTGATTTTAATTTGCTTATCATTATTATAGATTATGTAAAATCAATTATTATATATATATATATTTATTATTGAATTATTACTAATCACTGTGGCACCAATTCATTTCGAACTAGAGCGGAAATTGGACAAAATTCAGGCCCGATTCAAGTATGGGTTTCGAACCCTTTATCTTTCATCTCAAGCTACACTTTTACCACTTGACTACACTTTCTAATTTATTTGAAGTAATTCAATTTAAAATTATAATTATAATACAATTAAATCGATCTAATCAAATCGGTGGTTGAAACCGACACATACCACTAGTTCAATTAGAAAATCACGAACCAAACTCATGACGAATTCGACCTCCAATCCTATTTTAATAATTATATTCTGAATATTCTTCATCAACATTTTTTCTGAAATGACTTTCTTTTGATTAGTGACCGTTTAAACTCTACGGTGCTATGAAATGATGGTTGGAGATTGAGTGTATTTTTTATTTAGTCAGCAATCTAATCATCAATCACTACTGGATGCACCGAGAGCATCTACTCTCGCTAACGACATCGTTTTATTATGCATATCAATTGATGCATACATATATTTATCTAATGCAAATATCAATCATATGATGAATATAGCAGGTCAAATGATAAATATAACAGCACAACTGATGAATGTATAAACACAATTGATGAATATAGAAGTACAAATCATCTGTTGAATATAGCAAGTCAATTGATGAATATAGCAGCATAATTGATGAATATATAAAGTATAATTGTTGAATATAGAAGCACAAATCAGCTGATGACTAAATATAAATAATTTTATTTTCGGCCGAGCGTAACTTAAGAAGTGTGTTTAGTATGAAACACGCAAAAGACATTATTTTTCATCAAGAACAAAACGACGTCTTCAATAAGGACACTTTACATTCCTAAGACAAACTGCGATCTAAATCAATGGTTCATCTTTTCTTACATCGATTTGAAACCTAGATTCATACTCATAAACGTTTGCTTGTGGCGCTCGTTGACTCCCGATAATTTTCGAAATGGTTTTAACCAAGGCCGCCTTCGGATTGTTTTCTTACCAAGTCACACGTGGATCCTAGTCTAGATGGCTGTGTCCTAAGTTGGTTCATTTGTGAGCTTGTCACTTACCTAACCAGAGGCTTTCAACGGCCGGTCTGAGGTCAGTTTCAATGCGTAATGGAACTCATTCAGCAACGTTTTTTTTATAGTTCACTAGCACGCACCATTGATTCGACGGCATGGAGGGGACGGTGATGATTGGATGGAGGGGACTCTTAGGAGGAGCGGTTGGAGGTGTGAGGGGTTGACTCGACTTGTTGAGAGGAGTGTGGTTGGAGGTGTGGTGGGAGTGGGAGTGGGGCAGAAGAGATAGATCACGTGATAGAGAATGCGACAGATCCTATTTTGTTATATAGTTCATGAAGGAGAAAGAAATCCCACTAGCGAGGAGCATCCCATAAAAAATGGCAAGCTTTGGTTTCGCAAATGAGCTGTTGGATATGACATAATCATTTGATTTGGCACTTGTTGAATGTTGAGTATGTCACTTGATAAATGTCTCACATCAGTAAATGACGAGAAGAAAATGTGATTTATACTGGATTGTAGAATCATGACTTACAAATTTGAATTTTTAAATCATTATAGGAATTACAATCCAATATGAGCTAATCCGAAAATTTAACCTTAACAAGATCGATGTTTCAATATACAAAATTGAAAAGAGGGTTGGAGAATTATGACGTGACTCGGGAGTTGCTGGTGGTAGAAATTTGGATGAATAATTTACCATCGAGGTGGATGCATTGAGAATTCACAAGTAGAATCCCTTTTTTTTTTTTTCTGTTAGTGTAATGGTGAATGAGTCATCCAATACAATGTTGTTGTTAATTGAGAATTATGGTCGCAATTTTATATTGGCATTGAAATTTATGATTCAATCATTATTTTAGAAGACAAAACTGTTGTGTTAATCTACCAACTACAAGTCATCATTGATTCAACCATTTTGATAATTCAATTTTCGATCGATCGAAATATTAATTAAAAAACTGATAACCGAACCGTAACAATTCTTATATATTTCACTCCAATTTGACAACCGAACAATTAAATATCAAAACTGAATTATTTTGAACCAAATTTAATTGATTCGGATTAATTTACAATTTGAACCAAACTATGAACACCCTATTCTCCACGTAAACTCTAACCATAATTGAAAGCGCAGTTAAACTTAATCAGTTGATCAAAATAGCCATTTCAAAAACAAACAAAAAACCTTTTTCAATCATTTTTTTTTTTAAAAAAGAAAAAAAATTACGTCCAAAACTTTAACGGACTGTTAGCAAGCCCATAAATGATGATTCTATGGCCCAAGGCTCAAACTTTCATCGGCCTTTTGAGAAGTTTAATTAAAATGACGAAATTACCCCTGAGAAACAAAATTAGGGTTTATCAAAATTCTGCAGGGTACTAGCAGAACCGACTTTTCTGGCAAAATCCTCCCCCAATTTTTGTCTGCTCGGCAGCAATAAAGGACGTAAATTTCTGAACCCGGGGGCTGAGAGAGGATCTGGGTGAGTTCCAAAATCCGACTTTTAAAGGATTTTGCTCGCGTTTGATAGATTTATGTACTAAGATGGCCGAGGTTCGTGTTGCTGCATATGGACTTCTGAAAATTCGGATTTGTTAGTGAAGTTGGGAGATTGTGATGTTAATGTGTGGATTTTGTAAAAGGGTGTTCGTATCTTCTTGCGTGCGGATGATATCGCAGGTGAGCTACTTAGCTCAATCATCGGTTGATGTTGGATGTTACGCAAATGGCAGGAGTCAGTTGTTGAAGTCGGTTAAGGTTGGTTGGTTTCAGAGGTCTAGATATGTGCATAGTTCTAGGTTGCTGTCTGCTGTCGCGTCTCAGTCTGCTACTGTCACTGCTGCCGTAGCGAGCAGTAAGATATCAAGAGCAGCCAGGGCCGAGGCTCAAGCTGTGCTCTTCGATTACCTGCAGAACACCAGAAGTCTTCAGTTCGCAGATGCCGATCACATCAGTAGGAATTCAGAGCGTTTTCTCGTCGATTTGCTAGCCAAAGTGGACAGCGAGGAGCAAGGAGTCACAAAGTCGCTTTCCAGGTATTTGAGGTTTAATCCGATAAATGAGTTCGAGCCGTTTTTCGAGAGCCTGGGATTGACGCCGACCGAGTATTACGATCATCTCCCAAGGGAGTTGATGTATCTGAGTGATGACCAACTGATGCTCGATAATTTTCACGAACTTTGCGATTATGGGATTCCGCGTAGCAAGATTGGGAAGATTTATGCAGAAGCTGAAAGCGTATTTCGGTATGAGTATGGAATGCTGGCTTCAAAATTTCGGGCTTATGAGAAGTTGGGGCTCAGTAAGAGCGCCGTGATCAAGTTTGTTACCTGTGATCCGACGCTTTTAGTCGGGGACGTGAATACCAAGTTTGTAGATTTTTTGCGGAAACTGAAGAAACTAGGGCTGAGAAATGATTGGCTTGCTGGGTACTTATCAGCGGAAAACTCGTACGATTGGGCCAGGATGTCGGAAACAGTGGAAGTTTTCGATAAAATGGGGTTTGGCAGTGGTTGGATTTTAATGATTTTCGAAAAGGAGCCTGGCCTCATATTGGAAAATTCTGGCAAGGCCATCCATGTTTTAATCGGCCATCTGTTCAAGTTGGGATTCAAGAAGGACGAGGTTGTCGCGTTGTTCTTGCAAGATCCGAAGCTCATGTCTAAAAAATGCTTGAAAAATCTGTCAGACGCCATGTGCTTTTTATTCGAAATCGGAATGAAGCTAGAAGATATCGCCCATGTCGTTCAGACCCATCGGCATATTCTAAGCTCCAATTCCCCAAAGCGGCCACGGACCGTCATGGCAACTTTGAAAGTCGGGGAGACTGCCTTATGCAAGATGATCAAAAAGGATCCGACAAAACTCTACATTTCAGCCTCGACGCCTTGCTCAGAAGAAGACAAGGCCTTTTCGTATACTCTCCAAGCCCCGGCCAGATGTTTGGAGAAAACAACGTTTCTAAAGTGGTTAGGCTACGCTGAGAACTCCGAGGAGTTCTTGCAGGCGGCCAAGAGGTTCCGGGGCAGAGGGGACCAGCTACAGGAGAGATTCAACTGCCTGGCTCAGTCCGGCCTGGACTACAACTCGGTGGCAGACATGGTCAAACGGGTTCCGCAGATTCTCAACCAGAGCAAGGACGTGTTGGAACAGAAGATATACCTGCTCACTCACGTCATCGGCTATCCGCTCGAATCCCTTGTAACCTCTCCCACTTATTTATGCTATGACGTGAAGAGGATTAATCTTAGGTTTTCAATGTACATGTGGCTGAGGGAACGGGGCGTGGCGAAACCTGCCATGGCGTTGAGCACGATCCTCGGCTGCTCAGATGAGCGGTTTGTCAGGTACTTTGTGGATATTCATCCTAACGGCGCTGCTGCTTGGGAAAGGCTGAAAGAATCGGCGCAGGCTGAACAAACCGAAGTTTGAATCCTTGGATTCACCGTGTTTCTGAACATTTGTTGTATATCACATTCTTTGGAACTCAAGAAACTTCCTGCTTCACTGGTTCATGTCAGTTTGACATCAAAATTCCAACTTTCACATTTGAGTTTTTTTTTTTTTTTTTGAAAAAAAGAACAAACAGGTTTCTCAGCTGAGTTGAAATGCTGAACCCTTTATCCTACAAAAGCCTCTTCTAAATTGTTCATCAAAGGATCCAAATCTTTCAATAAATTTCAACCAGTTTGGTGTCAGAAGCAAGCCCCATTTGATGAACAGAGAAGGCGAGGAGCGTCAGCAGGTAAATTCCCAACTTCCAAGCTCCGGTTGAGTTGAAAGATCAAAGCTTTGAGGACCCATTTGGATAGGTAAGTTCCTAACTCTTAAGCTCTGAATGAGTTGAAAGATAAAAGCTCTGAGAACCCAATTGGTTGCAGTACTCAATTATCTGTTGATCGAATTAGTTTGTGTAGTTGCTTGATCGATTTGGATTTGTTCCGTCAAGCTGGGAATTGGGGCTTTCGTTTTGTACTCAAAAGTTGTGAACTTTATTCATCTTTGTCAACTCTGATTCTATTTAGATGATCAGTTGATGTTTCTGATTATGTCCAAATGCGTCTAGAGATTCACCTAGGAAACATGTCTCGGTCTGATTCAAAGATGTGAACTTGATTGTTCTTTGTCATCTCTCTGATTCAACTAGATTGATTTTATGTTTTTTTTCCCAATTAGGTTGATCAGTTGATGTTTCTAGCTGATATCAGACATGCTGTGTCTGTATAGAGAGCCTAAAACTTATTTTAGGTCTGATGTTGAATGTTTGATATGTTGATGTGTGTCTATTGATTCACCTAGGAAACATGTCTCGAAGATAAGCCTGTGACTTCCCCTCGACAGGTTGATCATCACAGCTCTACATTCTCATTATTTTGTTGCTTTTTACACGAAGCATGTTTGTCTAATCGCTTGGGTCTGAGCGAAGAGATTGTCCGCTGATGCAGGTGGTTGACTTATGGCCAAACCCTTACCCGCTTGATGATCCTAGCGTCAGGCTCCTGAAGCTCTTGGAAAGCCACCGGCATCTCCGCCCGGTTCTCGCTTCGACCAAAAAGACAGGTAAAAAAATCCTCTCTTTTTTCGCATTCATATCTGTTGCTTAACATTTCACTGCAATAACTGCAATCTGAATCGGCTAATTTCCAGGGTCTTCCACCTACGAACCACAATCGTACCATTAAGTTTTCAAGAAATTTGAGGCTGTAAAAGACTCGGAGAAAGTCCACGACAAGTTCTTGGATCAGTAGAAGACTCAGAAGGACACCCAAGGCTGTAAAAAACCGAAAAACTCACCGATTTCGGTCTTCACTGCAGCAACAGCAAAATGCAGACATTTTCTTGCATTATGCTCATGTTGGGTTAGATTGGAACACAGGGAACAATAAGTGAGCATCATAGTGAGAAACCATGTTGACCGGAACATTATCAGTCAAGGGTTGGAATTATACAATGTTGACCAGGTCAATGTTTTCTTTTCCTTGTGAAGTACTGTACTCAAATTGGGGTCAAAGGAATACCACCATTAACCTCAACATGTTTTGGCGCCAAAGAAATCAAACCATGAGATGGGACCACGAGAACTGGAGAAGTCAATCTTCCTCAGCTGCCCGTCGGTCAGGCTTTCGGGCAGCTTCTCCCCTTCTTCTTAAATTGACTTCTCCAAATTTCCCCACCGCTGTGACATCACTCCTCTAAGAGAAACAAGTTCACGTTGCATCTGGGAAATTGGAAAATCTCGAAACTTTGCAGCAACCCAGCAGCTTCGGGTTTGAAAAAGCTCGAAACTTTCTGATACCCATCTGGTAAATTTCAATCACCAAAGCTCCGGTTTTTTATTCCGGCATGATGGGTTTTCCTCAGAAGTCTCACGTTGATGCCGCTATGCTGGACTCGGACAT
>NQLW01000050.1:1340627-1375351 GCA_002312845.1 Kalanchoe fedtschenkoi | reverse complement strand
GGTACCATCGGAATTTGAATTTAAGACATGAAAGTAATTTTAATCCATGAGACCCACATGGTGATGTCAATTTATTGGGTGTGTTTTTCAACTCTGGCCTATGTTTATCCCAACATGGGCATGTCCAAGAAACAAGACACAACCCTCCACCATATCTCATCTCTATCCTGCACGACAGGTCAATATAACATTATGAAGTTCGAAGCTTCTCCATAATGCATTGGGAAGATGCTCTACAATGATGTTTGGAAACAAGAATCCTATGTGAGTTTGGATGGACCATTCCACCAATGCATCAAGCAACCTCTGATTCACTTTGAATTCATTGTTGTAGACCAATTATTCCAATATCATGTCTTTGTTGTAACCCTAGGTGATAGGAAAGCTCACATGGGTTCGATAATGACAGGTTTTGTACAAATTAATTTATCAGTTTTATGAATAAAAGATAAATTCTGATTGACAAATCAAACAAAATAAACATTATTTAGTATAAATTTTTTGATTAAATGTGTAGACAAACATAAAATTAAATGGTACATCACCAACCAACAAGAGATTGGTATAGTAATTTTGAATATTGGGTGATTTCATATTCCAATCTTGATGCCTTGATGGTATCACATACTCATAAATATAAATATGCTAGAGATGCGCGTCAGTAAATTTCTGATGTCACTATAAAAAAAATATTAAATTTATGATACGCGTCAATAATTTTTAAGATGTATATCTAAAAATTAGTCACTTCGACATTAGGTTTGATATTTATTTATTTTAATCATGGAGAAATCTTACTCTTTCAGACCGGCTTAAACTTCGGGGAGAAGCCCCACATATGTCCGACTGCTAAGTCTCCCGGGTGTATCACAGGATGAATGTTAAATTAGTACTTAGCAGAATTCGAACCTAAAACTCCGAGGTGGATCAACTTGATATCCTAACTCACTACCAATTCAGCTGCTCATGGTCGGATGGTTTGATATTATTTTGTTGATGATGTAGTCTGCTTTTTGTTGGGATTGGAGCCAATGAAGGTCGTGCCAATAGTTGCTTACGTGCTTCACACGTCTAACACCCAAAGATGGGTGTTGATTGGGCAAGGATGTGGACACTTTTGGACTACATTGGTGGCCTCACTACTTCGCATGGAGGTGCCTTGTAGGGCCATAATTTAAAGTCTTTTTTTAAGCAATTGTAGTACAATTGTAAGTTGTATGTGATGATAACCATCTTAATTGTTCCAAGGTTTATGTTGTTAGCATATATACCTTGATACTTGCAACAAGATATGGAATATAGAACATTAGTTTCTCAACACATCATGGAGGTCACTAGTTTATACTATGCTTCACTTATTATAGTGTTGCATTGTTGAATAAAAAGTTATTTTGTAAAATGTTTTATTTTTAAAAATGTTCCGTATTTTCTAATAAAGAAAATAATGTATATAGAATTATGAAACTCAAATAAATTTTGATTTTTAAGTTACGGGTAAGATTATAATTTAACTGAATTAGTAGAAACTCAATATGACATATGAGGCACTTGATACTTAGTTGAATTTATTTATAGAAAATTATGAAATTCAAATAAGTTTTGATTTTTAAGTCACAGTAAAATTATAGTTAATTAGTAAAGCTTGATAGTTTAGTTTGAAAAGTGTTTGATTGACATGATGTATGTGTTAGAAGAAAAAGTAAAGAAAAACTGCAAACAAATCAAAATTTGGAGAGTTGGATATATTGGAACTCCAAATTATTACATGATACGTGTCAAATAATGATTGAGTGGAAGTGTATTGATATAGAAAAAATTGACGTATATTAAACTATGAATTCATAACTCACAAAACTAAATTTGCAAGTAATAATAAAGTTACCAATATGTGGATTCAGGTGTTGTCTAACAATTCCGGTTATGAGATTTCAGTTCTGATTGTACCGTATAAACATAGATATGTTAGAAGTGCACGTGAGTTGTCTCTCATTAACTTTGTTATATTATTTAGATGGAGGGTGTGCCACACTAATCACAAAATATATTGAATTTAATTTATTAATTACTTGTGAATAAAAAATTACAAAATTTAAAATATAAAGAGGATAATTGAGAAACCGACTTAATATTTCGATTGGTCCACAACCTCACCGACAAAATGAATAATTCAGTTTAGACTCCTATGTTGTTTTCTTCTTCTAAGTTCTATCTAAAGCTTTTGTCTCACATTTGTTGCCTTCTCATCGACATGTCAGAAATCTCAAATAATTAAACTAAAATTGTTAGTGATATTTAATTGAATTTATTCTATTTCCCATGTCTTGACAAAATAAAAAAATAACTAAATAATGGCCACAGAGCCCGGCGAAATAAACTCAATGCTGGCCCAATATTTCAACCCAAAGTAGTCCGGCCCAATAGGCCCAAACGCGTCACGAGCGCCAAACGGCAACACGGTGAAGAACATTCCATTCCATCAACACTCGAAGTGGGCGAGAGTCTGGTACGCGTAGAATTTGATACGATTCTTTCACTTTCACCCCCAAATCGAAACCCTAGTTTATACCTCCATTGAAATTCGACCACGAAAACGCTGCTGTGTCCAAATTGGGAACCATAATCGTACTCTCCGTTGAAAATGAGCCAGAAAATATGGCTGAATCGGTCCGATAACCACCGGTACGCCGCGCTACCGTTCCGCAGCAGCAACGGGAGAGAAACGGAGCGAAACCGTCGGTCGGAGCATCATGTGAGGAGCAGGAGGTCCGGAGATTGCCGAGAGTACAGAGAGTCCTCATCCCGCCGCTCGATTCGGCTGTGTTCACGCCCGGCGGCAGCGGAGGTGGAGGCGAGGGGTTTGGGCGGAAGCGAGTTCGCGAGCCTGCCGGATGATATACTGACGAAGATAGCGGCGAGTTTCAGGTACCCGGAGCTGCAGGCAGCGTCGCTGGTGTGCAAGTCGTGGAGTCGGGCGCTGAGGCCGTTGAGAGAATCAATGTTGTTTTTGAGGTGGGGGAAGCGGTACAAGCACGGGCATGGAGTTCGGGCGGATTTGGAGAAGGCGTTGGATTCGTTTCTGAAGGGAGCTGACAGAGGCTCGACACTGGCTATGGTCGATGCTGGGCTTATTTATTGGGAGACTGGGAGGAGGGATGAAGGTATGGCGTTGTACAGGAGAGCTGCGGTGCTTGGTGATCCTGCTGGACAGTGTAATTTGGCCATTTCCTACTTGAAAGGTATACATTTTCCTTCCCCCCCCCCCTAGAATTCGAACTTGCGTTAATCATATTTAGGGAAGCTCGGGATTAATTAGACTGATCTGTAGGAGTATATTGGTGGTCTAAATCTTTGGGAGGAGTATTTTATTCTTTTTATAAAGACGCATTTTTTTTCCTTCTTGTTGAAATTTACTAGGTTTTGCTGAGAGGACCTTAAATGGTACTTAGGTAGCTTTTTGTTGGAGTAATTTGCTGAGATGGGAGCTTGTGAAGGAAACAGATTTATTATTTCTAATGTTGCCGCTAACCGTTGTGTATCTGTGTAGGGACTTTTTATTGTTTTTGAGTCCTCTAGGCTCTGATTATTTTTCTTGTTCCTGAAGCTGAGCCGTCAAATGCAACTGAGGCTGTCAAGTGGCTGTATCAGTCTTCTCACGCTGGCTACGTTCGTGCACAATATCAGCTTGCTCTGTGTCTGCATCAAGGTCAAGGAGTAGATCGTGACCTTCATGAAGCAGTAAGTGCTCTGTTTTCCTGGTGTTTCAAGTACGTGATGTATGTGAGGCTATGAAGTTTGCCTATTACTAGTCTGATGATTGTTTTCCTGCAAAAAAACTGGAGTAATGGCATGTATATTGTTGCAGTGGGTTTAACTGCTTGATTATTATTAACTTTTTATCTTCTATAAGAGAGACTTCGTTTATCCTTATCCATATGGATTACATACTGTTTTAGTATCCTGACATTAGTTTTCCAATATAGGCGAGATGGTATTTGAAAGCTGCTGAGGGTGGCTATGTCCGCGCCATGTATAATGTATCATTGTGCTACTCTTTTGGTGAAGGGCTAACACGAAACCATCGACTAGCAAGAAAATGGATGAAGCGAGCTGCTGACCGTGGCCACAGCAAAGCACAATTTGAGCATGGACTTTTTCTGTTTTCAGTAAGTATCAATGAGATGGTTTTCAATTGAATATGACCTTATAATCATCTTTACGGATTTGCTTCATGACAAATGATATTTAAAGAGTAATGAAAATGATTAGTTTAAACTTTTATAATTTTGAATTTAAGAGGAATTCTTTCGTCTACTTAAATGTTTTGTAAAGCTTTTTTCTTTAGTTCCATGGACTCTGTCACTTACGGAGATATTGATGACTACATAACAGGAAGGTGAAATGATGAACGCCGTTGTGTACTTGGAGCTAGCCACTCGTGCTGGCGAAACGGCTGCTTCCCATGTGAGGGATGTCATTCTTCAACAACTATCAGTCAGCTCTCGAGTCCATGTTACATCTCTTGCCGACAATTGGCGTGCCCTGCCCTCACCTGTTTGAGGTTTGCACAAGGTGAGCAAAACCAAACAATTTTCATTCGCCATGAAACTTTCAATCACATTTTTATCTAGTGCACATTCTAACTCGTAAGTGTGAATAGAATGGGCATCATTCTTTTGTTGCTGGCTCACTTTCGTATCTGCATGGTCTCATAGAGGGTTCCCATTGGAATTTGTTCTAATCTTTGCAGGAAATACGCGTGCGTTCCTTATTCGAGGAACTCGATCTTCATAACCGGAGGATATTACTTGTGTGTTTATAGAGAATATACCCCACTGATGAACACCATGTAACCTGAATCCCTTTTTAAGGTCACTGTAGCTTTGTGCTGTCTCTTTTCTTCAATTTGACCATCCCATGTGTCGTAAAGGTAATTTTTCAAACTCAAAATGAAATTAACCATACTGGAGTCACTGGAATTGTAATATGAAATAGGCTCCTATAACCCATCTATTTATTTATTAAAATATTGAGACTCTCTGTGTGGGCCCAATGATAGCTAGCCCAAATGGACAATGGTAGTAGGCCCAGTAAGGAATTTTGAATCTGGTCCACGTGGGCCCACAAGACTGTCAGACACCACCACCACTTCTTCAGTTTCCAGTCCTTTTCAGTTGAAGAGAAAGAACACCAACACATCAATCTGTGCTTTTGAAACTCTGAAAAGATTTTTTCCAGCTCATCGAACCAACCAACCCTTGACATTTTTGTCCCCCATTCTCCCTTATTTCCACATTACCCCTTGATGTTACATCTTTATTCAACATTATTATCAAAATAAAATCAACATAAATACCTAAAATACTTTAATAAAAACATCGCATTCTAAATAGTGTACGAACAGTTCTGATCAACCGTTTGGTGGCTATATACCAGTGTTATAAAAAGTGTTAGGCGATGAGCACAACGTCTATTGATTAATCGATTTGGTGGAGATTAATCGGAATGATTAATTAAATAATTAATCAGAGTTAAATATATTTATTATAAATTTAATAATTAATTATAAATATATATGTTTAAAATTATTATTTTCATAAAAAATTAAATCTTGAACAATTAATCAGTTATGCGGAACGTTTCAACACCGCCTAACGATTAATCGTGATTAATCGGTCTGAAACGGAAAATTTTAAAACTTTGCTATGTACGAGTGACAAAATATATATTCCTTCATTTTTTAAAAATAATTATTTACTCTCTACATGAGTAGTAAATAAATATATAAATAAATAAAATTCATCGAAAATAATAATTAATGATAACATTGCCCTCAATGGTTCGATGTTGGGACTCGTCCTCGAGAAGAAATTTGTGGAATGGAATTATCGGATGAGAATAGTAACTGGAAAGTGAGTGTTTGATTAAATAATTTGAATTTTTAAATACTTGATTAATAAAATAAATGCGCATAAATTACTATGCACTCATGAGTTCTTATTGGAGTTTGAGAGAAGAATATTTGGTTTTTCCAAAGCGACAAAAATACCCTTGGTCACTGCAACCTCTGCAATTTTTTTTGTGCACATTAAGGCACGCAGACACCTTCTCTGCAATTTAATAAAATTAACCCTAATTTAGGATTGCTTTGATATAAATAAATCAAATTTCTATGTTGGAAAAGTAAAATTCTTAGGTTTCAAAAAGCCATACAAATATTTTTTTTATTTATAATGATATTTTATTTTTCATTTGTAATTAGTATCTCAACATCTCTTATTCTTGCAATGAAATATCATCCAACGAAAATGAAAAAAACTGTTTTTTATTTCAAGACAATGCTTTTCAAATATTTATCACTATATATCTATTTAAATTAATTCTGGAGTCAATTTGGTTAAGCAACAATTTATTTAGGGGTTAATAAATCTTATATTAAAATAAATAGTTTAAAATTCGAATGCTTTTACTTTTTAGTCATTGTATAATTTATTTTGCCTTTCTGTTTGAATTTAATTAAATATATTTTTATAACTAGAATAAATTATGCATTTTAGAATTATGATTTCTTTTATTATTTTTATTGTAATGTGCTGCATGTGCAAAGATGGAGCAACGGTGACCGACCAATAGAAAAACGGAAATAAGACACGTGGGACCCAGTAGAAGAATGTCATATATCCCTCCGCGCATATTAGCCACTAGTTTCAAAATAACATTTAATTATTAATTTAAACAATGGTTAATAGAGAAATGATCTAGATAAATTAAATCCATCATAGTAAAATAATTAGATTATTAAAATTGATTAACTGGATTACGATTAACGAGCCAAATTAGATGTCAAAAGAAGCTGATTTATGCCGCTTTATATTAATTTTTAATTTTTAGTTCAATTTATTTTAACTTTTTCACTAATACTTCACTTTAATTTTGAGGTTCAAATGCATTTTCCGGATGAGATTGCGTTAAATTTCATATTTAATTCGCTTTTGTTCTTGTTGAATTATCTTTTTTATGAATATTATATTCATGGTTTATACATATCTCCAAAAATCTAATTCAGCGACATTTATGTCACAAAGATTTAAGGAATCGGTTGTACATTTCCAAGTCAAATTTATACCAAAAAAACATGTATCTGCTATAAATAATTATAGATTAATTGAAAAATATTTGATTTAAAAAATTAGTTGCATTTTTTCCATTTATAATAACTGTCTTACCTATCTAAAACTAAAACGCACTCGCTCATCTTTTATTTCCTAAAGTATATTTAGTAATAATCATTATAATTTAATATAAACTTATTAATACAGATTGTCAAGATATTACATTTATATTTGACTAAAATAATTATAATATAAAAATATTTTTCATTGTAGTACAATAAGAGTTTTTTCTTTGTAACGGAGGAGTTTAAATTTAATAATTGAGATTATTAGACAACATCCCATGTCAATCTTAGTAATTACCTGTTAATAAGAACTTCTATAAAAATTGATATGACTGCTAATTCTAAATTAGTCCGTATAATATTTATTTATATATTTATCCTATATTCCTATATTCCTATATGATATAGTATTAAAATTATTGTTTATCATACTTTCCCTTTTTAATGTAAATTTATATTAAATAGCAACTTCTTATTCCTTGAGAAAATAACCTTATCAATATAATTAATATAATATACTCCTGTCCTTTTTGACATGTCATTTAATCGAATTTTTTTATCCACTTTTACTTATCACTTAATGATTCGATGCATATTTAATATCAACAATTATTTTAAAATATCCAACATTAATCACTTCTTTATCATAATCAATAAAAAATCATTCATCACCAGTAATAATCTATATATTTTACTTTTTGCATGAATTTAAAAAAAAATATCAACTACCCACTCATTAAATTTGTTCAGCTATTATCATTAAGTTCACTTTAATTTATTTAAATTAATCTTAAATGACATATATTAAAAGATGAAGAAAGTAATACCTAATGTTTTATCAAATAATTAAAACCAAAAAGGCAACAAAAAAGCAACGACAAAACACGACCACGTGACTGACGGTTCAACAAAAAGCTTACATATTACCTGCAAAAAGAAAAAAAACAGAACATTACCAGCCCACCCTTTTTCATCAAATCACCGCTTCAAATCCATCCGATTTAACAATTCTTCCACAAACCCACAATTCAATCCGATTAAAGCTTCGATTTTTGATCCAAAGTTGCAACCTTTCCACCCCACTGGCCCACCCCACATCCATCTGTATGCGTGTAGTTTGGCCTCTTGCGATGGCCCGTTGCGTGTTTGGTTGTTTCTGGTGACACTCATGCCCCTCGACTGACTGCAGAATGTGATTATTTCTCGCTGGAGGGAGTCAGTGAGAGAGGGAGAGATTAGATAAGGAGGAGGAGTAGGAGAGAGTTGGGGTGAGATGAGATAATGGGGAATGGGAATGGCGTGAGGGTCTGAGGGATTGAGTTGAGAAGAAGCCAACCACTACACACCCACTTGAAATTCGTGTGGATCAGTTTCATCAGCGTTCAACAACTGCAGCAGCTGCAGCTGGGTTTGTTTCTTGCAGCCTGCCCAAGATCTCTAGGTCACCAGAATTCCTTGGTGTTTTGGGTAGTGGGTCTTCCACCTTCCCAAGAAGACCCAAATTCTCTCCATTGCTTTTGTTCTCTGGCTGCCGCTGGGATTCTCTCTGGGAGCTTCATAGCTTGGGCGGTGGTGTGCTGCTGGGCTACTGAGCTGTGTGAGCGTGGGAGTGAGTGATGATGGGGGTGAGGGAGGAGGGGCTCATTGTTGGCCTGCTGGTGCTGATGATGGCGATGAGAGGCTCCTTCTCATCTCTTTCTCCAACCGGCATCAATTTTGAAGGTCAGTTTTTCGAACCTCATCTTATCACTGCTGATCATCTTAACAGTCCTTCATGTTGTCTGGCAATAAGATATGATTATTCAACCACACTTGCTCAGTTTCTGAAGCATATTTATCTGCCATTATCACCCACTAAGCTGGCCTGGTTGCTTTGTTATTATCATCTATGCAAATGTAGGCCTCCTACATCCACATGTGATAAATTGATTTTAAGTGTAGATCTAATATTTATCCTTAAAATATGGCTTAGATGCTTAATTAGGTCGGTAAGAGGTGCTCGTGGTCTGTAACTAGGTTCGCACGAGATACCACTTGAGGTTAACGAAGGCGGTGTTGAGGTATAAGTAGTCAAGTCCTATGTCGCTTATGGCAACCTATAAAACTTTCGAATATATATTTGGAATTTCTCACTTGCTAATTGATATTGATTTTAAATCGAATTACTCAAACCTCTTACACTTATCAGAATGAGCATCTTTGGATGAATTTAGTATTTACACATTTGTAGCTGTCTGCCTGCTGATTCTTCAGTTCATTTTGATCTTCACTGGCTTTGAATTCATTCGAGATTTCTTCAGGCCCCTTTTTGATAGCTTGTCGCATTAAGTCCTTGGCCCTGGCTGTCATGCTTCGCCTTTGAATGTATCATATCCTGCATTTCAACCATCTTACCTAATCCATTGACGATAGAAAATCATCTGACTTCAGTGTCCTGATTTGCGATGCAGTTGTGGCGCTAATGGCGATCAAGAACAGTCTCGTTGACCCTTATAACGTATTGGAGAATTGGGACATCAACTCGGTCGATCCATGTAGTTGGAGGATGGTGACGTGCACCTCTGACGGCTCCGTTTCATCTCTGTAAGTCAGCCTCTGATCCATTTGTTTACCTCAAAGTTATCTTCTTAGAGAAATTAGCATTTGATGCCGATTTTTTGTACTAGGGAACTGCCTAGCCAGAGCTTGTCCGGGCTGCTGTCTCCCGGGATCGGCAACCTGAGCAACTTGGAGAACGTGTAAGACATTTTTGCTTCATTTTCCGAATCTGATTGGTTCAGCCTGTGTATGCATTCGATGTTCGACTGCTTTTTCTTACTATGTCTGTGTGTTTAGGTTGCTGCAAAGTAATTCCATATCGGGTCCGATTCCTCCGTCCATAGGCAAGTTGGAGAAGCTCCAAGCGCTCGATCTTTCCAACAACTCATTCAGCGACGGAATACCTGATTCATTGGGCAGTCTCAGGAACTTGAAGTATTTGTAAGTCTCCACGACCCCCATTTACACTAAAGTGTTTCGCGGCAATGGGCTAACTCACTGTCTTTTTACTCAGGCGGCTGAATAACAATAGCCTTACTGGACCTTGCCCAGGATCTCTGTCCCAAATCGTAGGCCTCACTCTCGTGTACGTCCCTCGCCTTAATCCTCGCGTGTTACGTTTGCTTTCTATATATGCGAGTATCGTCAAGCTGACCTGACCGTGTTGGTTTCTGTGTTTCATCGACCAGTGACCTCTCTTTCAACAATTTGAGCGGAGCTTTGCCGAAGGTGTCGGCCAAGACATTCAAGTGAGCGAAAATGCGTTCATATCTTTCGTTCTTTCCTCTTTACTCGTGACTTGAATTGTACGTTTATCAGTCTTGTTTTTGCTCTTTGTCCAGAATCATCGGCAATCCGCTACTATGTGGAGCAAACTCATCGAACAATTGCACTGCAGTTTTGCCCGAGCCGCTTCCCCTGCCACCGGATCCTCTACGAGGTGAAAACCTTTTCATTGCCGCTTCGATTTTATTACGTGGGGTTGAAGTTGAAGCTAATGATCTGAAAGTCCTTGCAGGCTCTGGAATCACAACGCACCATGTGGCTATTGCGATCGGTGCGAGCTCCGGCGCGATTCTCCTCATCGGCATGCTCGGATTCTTGGCTTGGAAATATCGGCAAAGCAAGCTAGACTTCTTCGACGTCAACGGTCAGTTGATCGGTCAGTTGATCGCCCATCATCACTTTTATGAATTCTGCCGAATTTCAGTTTTATGAATTCTGCCGAATTTCAGTTGTATAACGGCTCTGGTATTTTCGGCAGATCAATACGACTCCGAGGTTTGCTTAGGCCATCTGAAATGCTACTCCTTCAAGGAGCTCTGGACAGCGACGGACCATTTCAGTCCGAAGAACATATTAGGGAAAGGCGGATTCGGAATTGTTTACAAAGGGGTATTGAACAATGGCACGGTCGTGGCCGTTAAGAGGCTGAATGATTACAATGCCGTCGGTGGCGAGGTCCAGTTTCAGACGGAGGTCGAGCTGATCAGCTTGGCCGTCCATCGCAATCTTCTCCGGCTTTGCGGGTTCTGTTCGACTGAAAGCGAGCGTCTCCTTGTGTACCCTTACATGCCGAACGGGAGCGTTGCTTCTCGGTTAAGAGGTTTGCTCAAAATCCCTTGGTGGAAACTTTACGTGGTCTGTTGTCATTTCGTTAAAATTATAGCAGAGTATAACGTGATGTGCCGTGCTTTTATTCTACCCAGATTGCGTCCGGGGCCAGCCCGCCCTGGACTGGTCGAGAAGGAAGTTGATAGCGCTTGGCACGGCTCGAGGGCTGCTTTATCTCCACGAGCAATGTGATCCGAAGATCATTCACCGAGACGTGAAAGCGGCCAACATTCTTCTTGATGAAGACTACGAGGCCGTCGTTGGGGACTTCGGATTAGCCAAGCTGTTAGATCACCGGGAGTCGCATGTCACCACCGCCGTGCGAGGGACCGTTGGCCACATCGCCCCGGAATACTTGTCGACCGGACAATCATCCGAGAAGACAGACGTGTTCGGGTTTGGAATTTTGCTCCTGGAGCTCATCACAGGCAGCAAAGCGCTGGACATCGGCAAAGGCGCTAACCAGAAAGCCGTGACGCTCGATTGGGTACGTAATAGTTTCTTCAATTTATCCGGCACAAAATATCTTCGCTTCCTACGGAAAATTTAAATCTATGCGTTGATCAGGTGAAGAAGCTTCACAAGGGAGGAAATCTAAGCCAGATAGTCGACAAGGATCTGAAGCAAAACTACGACGAGGTCGAGCTGGAGGAAATCATCCAAGTGGCGCTCCTATGCACGCAGTTCAATCCGTCGCACCGACCCAAAATGTCCGAAGTGCTGAAAATGCTGGAAGGCGACGGCCTGGCCGAGAAGTGGGAGGCCTCACAGAAAACCGAAACCCCCAGTCTAAGATCTTTGGAAAGAACACCTCAACGGTACTCGGATTACATAGACGAGTCCTCCCTCGTCGTCGAGGCCATGGAGCTCTCCGGCCCTCGATAATCCGAAAGCCGACGGTGAGCCTCGCAAGCTGGTGTTAATATATTCATCTGTAAAATTATGCGGAGGCTTCGGGCGCCGGCTAATATGCATGGTGAGTTTTTTGACGTGGGAAATATGAACGCAGGCTTGGCCTTGTGATGATTGCCGGGTGCTTCGGATTCGGATTGAATTTTGTGGTGCGAGTTTTTACAGGTCCGATTGAAGTTTGAACATTGTAAATACATGAAAGTTGCGAGAGGAAATTAGACCTGTCAGAATTATTAAACCCAGATTGAAGGTTAAATCTGTTGTACCTCCTGAATCTCCGATTAAACCAGCTGGTTTGATTGTTTTCACCGCTGTCTAATAAAATTAATTTTATTTTATTTCATAATATCCGTAAAAATAATATTATATATTGAGAATGTATTATTAATAAATTTTTGAAAATAATATTAGCAACGAGATAGTTAGGTATAGGTTTTCTTCTAAATCTATTAATCACTGATTAATTATTTGTCGGTTTTAATTATTTGACGATGTTAAAACGTCCGATTTAACTGATTAGTTGTTCAAAATTTTATTTTATTATATAAATAATTATATATATAGAATTCATTATTAAATTTATTATTGAATTGTATAATTTGGTCTAACCATCGATCAATCTTTTTGATTAATCTCCGATTAATCGTTAAGTGTTCAACTTATCATCTATTATTTTTTAGGATAAACTATAAAAACATATTAAGTACCAAATTTTTTAATTCTTCAATTTCAGTACCAAATTTTTTAATTCTATAATTTCACTACCATTTACTTAATAGAATTTTTTGTTGTATTTATTTTCAAAAATTGTATAAATAATATCGATCTAATAGGTGTTGTTATTTTTAAAAATATTTATAATATATTCTTATACTATATAATTATTTAATGAGTTTTTCATTATATTTAGAATTTTAAACGACTCTACGCCCGATTTATTGTCTAAATTTATACAATCTGTCACTTTAAATTAAATTTAATAAATTAATTATTCGTATTCGAATTCTGAAAATCAATTTGTAAAAGAAATTTTAATTGGGAATTAATATTGCTGCTATATATATTCGTCGAATGTTACCGGATCGTGCTACAATTCTTCAGGCCCTGTTATAATAACGGTGTTATTACCTTCTTTGGTTTCTGAACATGTAAATGGCCTGGCCCATTAAGAATGTTACATAAGATAAGCCCACTACCGTCAATTACTTGACGGTTTGGGCCCCTTGCAGGCCCATTCCACTTTCACGATTTGACTTTTTATAAGGACTCAAAATTACTTAGCTGTTTATGCTTGTTATTCAGTACTCACATCATCACATGTGTAAATATAAATTTGAACGATATTATTTTTGGTGGACACGTGACAGTTACGTAATAGTTATTTAGATTTAAAACTGTACCGTTTATAGTATTGTAATTTCTTGACCGTATGAGATATAAATCCACTTTTAGAAGGTAAAGAGATCCATAATTTTCTAATACGTGCGAATTTACTTGTTTATTTTTAATTAAATATTTTTATTTTCATTAACATGGATAAAATGATCAATTCAAAAACATGAAATGAACAAAATGACTCACTAACATTTATGGATTGACCATTTTATCTATATTGATGAAAGTGAAATAAGTATGTAAGTGAGGATAGATGCGTCATTTCAAGTGTATGTGTAGAAACATTTTAGAAACTCTTTATTGTTTAAAAGGAAATAAAACCTAAAGATGAATCATTTGGAATATATATTAATAATAAAGTATTGGGTCTTACAGTCAAATTGTTAGGCCAAAAGAAACAATAGTGTAATGGAGAATGATGTTCTTCACTAAAAGTTTGAATTTCAAAAGATGACATTTTGTAAATAATACACTTTGAAGTAAATTAATAGTAGTCTCCTTTACAATATGCAAGCTCCTATATATAGGGTGTTAAAGTCATGGCAAAAGCCTCATCATTTTATGTCTCCCATTTATGGAAAATAATTATTATTAAAGTACAAGCCTTATGCTTTACTCAAGCATATGAAGCTTGGTTTTCTTGGCAATTTTGGGGTCCTTCCAACATCTATCCATGCAAAGCACACTACTATATACACTGTTACATATTCCCCCTTTGTCTCAATTAGAGATGCTAAAACCATCATGAATAGTTGGCTCAAAATTGTAGAGGGTTGAATTCACTTTATAAATTGTTATAAGGGCATAGAACGTTCAAGATTCTAGGACAACATTGAGATCACGGAGGATTGTTTGGATGTGAAATATTAGTATTTGATGATTATGGATCAATGTGAAATATTGTACATCATTATTTTTCTTTTTCTAAATCGCAAAACTGATGGTAACTCACGCGCTCCTCTATAATAATATATATCCGTACTGAAGATGATACCAACATGGTTCTACTTAATTAGAGATCCGATGATTGTTTAACAACACCTCAGATAATCGGAACAAATCCATCATTACTCTATTCGGTTGACCTCGTTCACACTAAATTAATAAACCATTTCCATAATTAAGTTTACCCTACACCCATGAAACTTTGTAAGCCATTACTCATTGTTTTCAAATTTTTTTAAAAGAAAATTGTCCTCAATCATAAAAAGTCAACGAGATTTTGTAAACAAACTTCATATAGCTCCCAGTCTATGATATATATTTTGAGTATCAGGTTATGAAAGATCGACACGTTCAGGAGTTGACAAAAGCAAGTCTACCAATTACATTGTTCAAGAATCATGATCAGAAATACATATTTGTAGGTTCCATTGACAATGCCTTTATGTCTTCCCGCAATTCGCATATCTGGTCGGTTTACTTTGAGAACTGATTTTATTGTGATGATGATGCTTAGGGTGTATAGAATAATTAGGGTTTGGGGAAGCATTTCCAACTCCAAACGTAAACGTGTCTGGTAACTTTGATTAGTTTAGCTTATCTCGGTGTGGTTGACTTGAGGTAGTGTGTTTGATCTCCCCGTTAAAGATCACCCAGAAGTGGTGCTGTTAAGATTTTGTGCTCATCATCATTCTGTCTCTTGATTTGTTGTCTCTACTACAACATAATTCAAACCCTAACAGCATAATATATTAGCATCATATAATCAAATTTTTTGATGACTTAGCCATTCAAATGATAATATAATCTTCACAGGTTGATTATTGATTAATATAAGTTTGAGATTGAAAGAGTTATTATTCTCTCTTAATCTTCTTCTAGTTTCCTCAGTTAAAATATAGCTGAGATGAATAGAGACTTTGCCCCTTTATAATGAGCGGCCAAGGCTCTAACCATTTGATATAGCTAGAGAGATGAAAAACACTTACAACAGCATACTCGAGTTTCGATGAGTTCTATTCTATCAATGCGCTCAGATCATCAGTCTTCCTTGCGCTCTTTTCACGAGCAACGTTGCAAGAGGTTGGAAAACGTTGCCAAACTCATGGTTTCATGTTGGTCTAAACATGGTGAGTGTACATATACATGCAGCGTATCAACCTTATAATTCTCCTTTTCATCAATATTTCAACTAAAAAAGCATTTTACATAGTTCCACTGATCTATGCTGAAAGCACACCGGCACCCCTTCCAGAGTAGATTTAGGGTTTAAGATTTAAGATTTTTATTTATTGAGCATCACTATTTGATTGTGTTATGTGTATGAAATAAAATTTGTTGTATAGAGGTTAATTTCATGCGTATAACCAGTTGTCTGTCACCTACGATGTTACATAGCAATTTGAGACTGTCCAGGGTAATCAATGATAATTCTAAAATCTAGAGTTCAAAATGTTTACCTTAGGATTTTATTATGTAATAAATTCTATATTTGAAGTGTATGTAGAAGTGACAAATAAAATGGCTCAGAAGCTTCCATTATCATTGGAACTTTCCACATATCATTTTATCCTCTCGAACTTCATTTTCTACAACAAAAAAATCGTATTTTCTCAGTATTAAAGAAATATCACACAGGAGAAATTATCATTCTCGGAAATTTGATTTTACAAACCCTAATGTTATACAACAATAAAATCTACATCATAAACACATTGAACTGCACATTTGTTGACACGTTTCAGATATTAATAATATATTTTGTGTATAAATTTTTTTAAACTTATATTAGTAAAAAAACCCTGAGTAAAATGGAAGAACCCTTTTTAGCAAATGACAAGAAAATAGATATATATTAGTATTTAGAAACACGGAGAACTTAAGTGCATATAGCATTTTATTCTTTTATAAAGATTACGTATATTTTTATTCCGGCTTTGCCATTTCACTAACGTAACCAAACCCTAATCTGATACATTGTACACTCTACTAATTACGTCAGTTACAATTATTGTAGTGCAACTTTAATTTTAAAGTAAAATAAAATAACTTTATCCTCCAGAGAAATAGTTGGAATCTCATATAAGCTGCTTCTTTGATCAATATTGTAAATATAGTTCATCAAAATCAATCAGCTATGTTAACCGATTCAAACATGATGGAGGAGATAGATATGTCTTACCCAGATCATGTGGCGCTGGAGTCTGTGTTGGATCAATACCCTAGCAGTGCCCTGATGACGCCGGAGCACATGATGCTGCCCTATGATTACCAAAGCTTCATATCTTCCGAGCTCTTCCACCATATCTGTTTGGCAGGTGGAGAACTCGTATCTTCGCCGCCGTCTTCTCAGCTGTTTGATTTAGAAGCAGATTCATCTGGGGCCATGGCCACTGATTGTCCAGCTGATGCTAACTGTCAAGCTCATCCGATTCAAGAAAATGAAGATGTGGAGGAGGAGCTAGTGATCAAGTCCGAGATCTTGCATCATCCGCTTTTTCCTCGCATGCGTCGAGCTTATGCAGATTGCCAGATGGTATGTATATCAGTTCTAATGCTCCTTGCTCATTTAGATTTATCCAAAATTAGGGTTTGTACTGGTTTCTCAAATTTAGGGTTTCCACTCATTTCTCAATTTTAGGGTTTCTATGCATTTGTCAAATTTAAGGTTTCATAGAGATTACAAATTCTACATATATATCAGCTGGATACTAATAGACACGTAAATGCCTCTTGTTCTCAAGTCTGCGAGCGGAGGAGGACCATTGGAGACTAGTTTTTCAGATGAAACCGAGCCGTGGAAAGATAATGTTTCTACACTAATATTGGGATCTGACCCCGAGCTAGATGAATTCATGGTGATATCTCTTGCCCTTTTCATTTTTACTTTTATATTTATGTCCAGAAATGTCATGGGCAATAGAATAAAACTAAAAGGTGTTGATTTTATTTACCTGCTAACTGTGGTCAGGAAACATACTGTGAGATGCTGGAGAAGCACAACGAGGATCTGAGAAACACGTTTACCGGAGCTTCCGCGTTCCTAAATGAAATGGAAATGCAACTGGCTGATCTCTGTGGCGCCCTTTCTAAAACATCACTCTCTGGTATCTTCTGGTTGATATATGTATTGCATGATTACATCTTTTGCATATGCTCAAAAGGTTTACTCTTAGCTCTTAGGGTCTCCATGGAATCTCATATTTTAGTTCCCAAACCATATTTTTTTGATGTTATGTTGATTGAGGGCATCCGAATACCAATCAATAAGATTGTCATCTTGAAGAGGATGACTAGCATGAGGCTGCTGTAGTAAATTTTACTAGGTTGAATAAGGTTTCGGAAGTTGTAATGTTGTATAAAGGAAGTAGGGTTACAAAATGAATTGAGGCTGCTATTGAAGTGTTCAAGCTGAACTTGTTAAAATTTTTACAAGTTTAAATTCGGGCTGAATTTTAACGAACTTTTAAAATACATGTTTGAATCATTAGTTAATTTTATGAGGACTTTATCTGATCTTTTGAGTTGTATATGAACTTTGCTCGTTGTGACTAATTTTCTCTCCAGATCAACCAGCAGCAGCTACAGGCAATATTGCTGCTGATCACCAAGCATCAAAGTGCAATAACAAAGCTAAATCAGATCTGAAGATGAGCCTGCTAAGCAAGTATCGCGGCGGTCACTTGAACAATCTGAAGCTGGAATTCTCAAAGCGGACCAAGAAGAAGATGGGGAAGCTTCCAGGCCAGGCGCGGCAAGCGTTGCTCCACTGGTGGGAGTCCCACCACAACTGGCCTTACCCTTCGGCAAGTCATTAGAAAAATAAAACTAAATCATTTCTGTTACCTATTTTTATATATATATTTATTATATGATTGAGGCGCAAATTCTTCCATGCTATAAAGACTTAATTGGCTTACACGCTTCTCCAATAAAATTATTTTTACTATGTGGTTGAAATTGTGAAGGAAGCTGATAAGGCGGAGCTGGAGAGGGCGACGGGCTTGCATCCGAAGCAGATCAGCAACTGGTTCATCAACCAGAGGAAGCGCCATTGGAAGACTCCGCCGGAGAGCCTGCAGTACTCTTGCAATGATAATGATCTTTTGTCAGCGGGAACAGTGGTGCATTTTGCTGATGAAGATTTCGACGCTCCCTAGACCAAAATCGAACAGATCTATATGATATGTAATCTGTGTAGTATATATAACTCTTGAATCAAACTCTCTCTCTATATAATATATATATGTATGTGTGTATTCTGGCGTTTTTATGTTGAATTATCAGTGGTTTGGGATTGATTAGTTTCACTATTTCTTCTGTGCCTGTAAGCGTCCGGCCTGATTAATTCATGAAATATAAAAAAAAATTAAGGATGTTCGTTGATTCGGTTAGGTTTATATAAAGATATATTTGGGTTGTACATTTTCAAAACCAAAAACCAAACCAAGTTATAGTGGTTCAGTTCACTGAATCAATTTATTTTGGTTTGTTTTGGTCTATATAAAACCGAAAACTGGTTAACACACTTTTTTCTCCTTGTATAACTCTTACTTAATAACCATATAAACTCATAATAAATATAAAAAAAAATTAGAAAAATTAAATATTTTCATTATTTGCAATACAATTATTTATGAAATAGTGTAATAGCAAATTTTGATATACAAAATATCAATTAACTAATAGAAAAGAAAAAATAAATACACATAAATTTTATTATTATTTTAATAATTCAGTTTTCGGATCGATCGATACATAAATTATTAAAACCGAAAATCAAACCGTAATAATTTTGATATTTTGGTTCATTGACAGTCAAAACCGAATTATTTAAAACCCAATCGAGTCAATTCGGTTCGATTTTTTATTTGTACCAAACTATGAACAACCCTATAAAAAATCGTATATGAATTACCATATCCTACGCACGCACGTATGGATATTATTAATCATTGTCCGAACTGCACCATGTTGTGCAACACGCGCACATTTGGAGAAACTATCTGCACTATGAAATAAAAATCAAATTAGTGTGATACATTTTTATCTGCACTATAAATTAAAAATATAGATTTGTAAGTTATTGCGTAAGATACTAATATAAATTATCTTTTATTTGGTTTACTAAGCGGCGTGAGATATTTCACCAAATGACTCTTTATGTAACAAATTTCTCTCATTTAGAGAAATTACATATCCCACATTTCACAAACAGGTCATAAATTAAATTATTAGCTATCACACCATATTAAATTTTCGGATCAAATCATATTAAATTATATTTTTATTATATTCAATAATCTAAATTTACAATTGATGATTGAATAATCTTATATAAATTATATCATCTTTCTATTCACTCTGTGATTTCTACAAGTGACACTTTGCTCACTGTAAATCTTAGTAATATATTTGGAGTTAATAACTAAAATTATCAAAATTTGAATTTAAACTTAAAAAATAATTTCTTATATTGAAAGACGCATGTTTCCAAACCGTCAGTTAAGTGGGCGGTGGGCCTTTCCCCCTCATGCGGTGAATTGGGCTCGACTAGCGGGCCGAATCAACGGCCCGGTTTTGAGCCTTCGGCCCAAACTGCAGCCTTCTCTTCTATATGCAGCTCTATGGCATCTGCTGCAAGTTGCAACACCACACAGCACAACAATGGTGGAAAAAAATCGAAACCCAAACCCCTGACGTTGATGAAAGTTTAAAGCCTCTGTCGATCGATCAAATTCTGGTAATCACGCTGCCAGAATTGTACGGATCTTCATGCCAGGTGAGTTTTTTTTCACGGCGCGCGATTTGGAGTTGGTTTTTTGTATTTTAAATTTTCGGAGGTAAAAAGCTTCGGATTTTTGATGAAGATTCTTATCAACAATCTCGTTGGATTGAACAGTTGAGATTTGAATTTCACGTTTTTATATTAAGAAATGAGGTTGTGGTACGGTAATTGGAATAACAATCAGTTTCTGGAAATTGTCATCACGTTAGGGTTCAACTTTTTGGGTTGCTAATTCAGAATTAATCTCAGGAATGATCTCAGAGACTCGTGAATCAGAGTTTAGGGTTTTGTCGAACATGATTTTAGTATCGGCAAAAAATGGGAAAAATAATTTATAAAAAAGAGTGTTGGCCTGTTGGGTACCGGATTTATGGTTAGCGAGTGAAAGGAGGCAGAGTGTTCATTTAGTTAAATTCCGTTTGTGAAATTAATTTTATATGTATATTAGTTGCTCGAATTATGTGGTGCTGCTTTTTAAACGGATTAGTACCAAATGAAATAGTGATTGTATTTGATATATTGGGATGAGAAAGCATTACTCGCTTGCAAATTACAAGTCATATAACAGACGCACAAAAACTTGAAATGAATGCAGGATGTACAGACGAGAAAACCAGAAGGGGGTAATGATCAAAATGCTTGAGGTATGGAGTAGAGCAGCCGAATGTGGAATGAGGGAAAAAAACATAACTGAATTGAAATGCATAGAGCTGGATATTGAGGCAGTTAGCTCAAACATGGGTTGGTTTGTTCTCCTCAATGGGATTCGGAACGGACACTGATTTCTTGCTTCTTTCGCTTCTGCTGTTTCCAGCAAATTTCACACTACCCTCGTGGAAACCTTTCTCCTTATCTTTAGCGCTCCACTCGCTCAGATAGTAGTCTTCTTCTGTTGCATTTTTCGATGGACCACAGAACATTCCACCCCACTGTGGGAAGTATATGAAGCAAATTGGAATGGTGCAGATTATCATCATGAGACCCATGTATGTTATACCTTGTTCCTTTGAGTACTTGGTTCCCCTGAAGAAGATTAATTGAGTAAGAACTGCACCGACATTTCCTCCACCTCCAGTCATCCCAGATACCAGCCCCAGCGACCTGTTTAATAGGAAAGCATGGGTCAAAGTTTATTGAAAAAAGTCTCATAGTTTCTCTTTTTTCCTACTTAGAAAAGTTCTGTTTTTCGACTGAATTCATTATTTTCCTTAGCATATTAAAAATCTGTATCACCAATGTGCGAGACATTGATAGTTCCGAATAGGTTTACAAATGCGTTATGTTCAGCATCTATTGGCTTCTGCTGGCTTATTAATTCATGTTTCCTTTTTTATTTTATATTCAAGGTTTATCAGCTACGATGAAGGAACTGAAGTATGGGAAAAAGAGTAAAGACTGATGACCTCCGAGAGACAAAAGGAACGACTCCAAATGTAAGGCCACACGCAGCTTGGACGAACACGGAGAAGATGAGCATCACTGCCACTGATACACCTAGAGATCCAACCTTCCCCAAAATTACACAGAAAATCCCTCCTAAGGTCTGCACCAACCACAAACTCCATAATCTACCTCTCATCCCAAATCTCTTTGACATCATATCCGAAAGAAATCCTCCAGCTGGACGTGAGAATAAATTTGCCAACCCGAAGCTGGCTGCTATCAACCCTGCAGTATGCAATTTCAGGTCAAATCTGTCGTAGAAATATTCAGCTATTATGTTGTCTATTGTAAGCTCCACTCCGAAACAATAGCCATATGACAGCGCCAAAATCCACCCTCTGTAGTTGGTGACACCATGATATAATACGTTGCTGAATTTATCCTTGGCCTTATCTCCTGTTTTCTGCAGCTTTCGGAAGTTCCCATCGGGCAAATCTTGACCGAATAGCATGATTGCTATAGCAGATAGTGTTTGAAACAGAGCAGGGATGAAGAAAGCAATTCTCCAGGCTGTGAACCGTGTAGCCCCGATGTCACGAATGACTGCGAAGACAAGGGGCATGATAAGCTGTGTGGCTCCACCACCAAGGTTTCCCCACCCTCCAGCAAGACCATTTGCAGTGCCCACAACTTTAGTGGAGAACATGGAGCTCATCCAAAACTGAGTTGAGACGAAAGTAGCAAGGGAGAAACCAGTGAAAAAGCGTACCAGGAGGTATGAGATGGGGTTTGAGATAATCGCAGTGAAGTAAACTGCTGGGGCTGTGAGGAGAGTGAGTGATGCAGATGCAAGACGAGGTCCAACCAGATCACAGGCCGCTCCCATAGCTAATCTTGCAAACACAGCTCCTGAAACCGATGCAATCCCCGCATTGCCTATGTCAGTTGTTGTGAGATTGAGGTTGTCGCGTATTATAGGCAGTAGTGGTGGTGCAGCGAAGGTGGACACAAAACAAGCAAAAAATTGTATCCAAGACAGATGAAATGCTCTCATGTGAGGGGCTGCTGCTGAGTAAACTTTGAATACTGTTGCTTTGTTTTCAGAATCCACTGGGAGAGCAAACTTGGGACGCTCTGGGTTTGGAACTGAGCCATCCTCTAACTCCATTGTTTTCTCCATGGCCTGGATCAAACAGAAAGGTATCAAATTTTGGGGCTCTCAAAGCTATATTTTCTCTAGGAAGTGTGGTTTATGATTACTCACCTTATTTCACTTGATGTGTATCAGAGCACAGTGAAGGGAGAATATGGGAATCAGTAGGAGATTGCTCGGACTTATATAATGTCAGAAATCAAAAAGGTAATTGACAACAGTTGGTATTTTTATTCCAACGTGCCATTTTCATCTTTCTTATTCAAGTAGGATATTTTGTAGGTATTAGAACATGAAGCAATAAGTTACTGCCAGTAGGGTATGATGATATATGAGATTAACTCTTCCTATGGTTTGAAGGTTGGAGCTTTATGAAGCTTTCCGTACATACAGTGACATGACGCTCACTGTGAATCGGAGAAATGTGAGTCCAACTGGCTGTTCCCTTTTGAGAAGGTCCAGCATATTCGCCGAGTCTCATTGTTTTGCCTGCTGGAACTCCTCAGGCCTTGGAAGTCAATGGTGTCTCGAAGTCAGTAATAGCTGTAAGCGTGCTTTCATCATTGATTTTTCTTGGCTAGTAGTATGTGTGAACTTCAAGGTTGTCTGCATCTAAGAATTAATGTACTAAAAGGACAAGTTGTTGTAGATGCTGATGACTTTGGAGGTATCTCAAGCTTGAAGACATTGAATGTATCTGGATTCCTTGACTTGGTAAAAGATCATTTTTGGAACTTTGAATCTCTTTTGTTAAATCACCGTATTACCCTCCATCAGTCTTTCTATGGTTCCTTCATCTAGTTTTTTCCAGGCAGGTGTTGTGGCCTTTGAACTGTAATTTTGAGTTCCGATATGCGCATTGCTACCCGGTTTTTGCTTGAATTTCAGATGTCGTTCTCATATTTCTCTTCTGCGGGTTATAAGGCTATCATTGGCCAATTTGATCTGATAATGACTGGTTGCATATCTTTGGTTTCTACTTGCCTAGATGCAGGATTAGTCAATACCTTTTTTGTATGAAAGAATATTCAGCTTGCATTTAAATAATCGCTATGAATATTCAGTTGCTTTAAAATAAAAACTATGATCATACATACAAGTGATTCCATCCTACTAGTATTTAGATAAAAAGGACTAACTGAATCTTTTATTCAGGTGCGTCACTGCATCTCTTGTCTTTCGTTAATTGACATTGCTTTGTACGACCACGTCGCCAAGTAGGCGAGGCGCAATGGTTGCTGCTTGGTCCAGAACCTCAGGTATCCCAACAACTATCGCTGGAAACATTTTATAAACCTTTTAGTTATAGGCACGTAGTTCTTAAATCAATGTGCTAAAAAAGATGAATTCTGGGTGCTATGACATATCTGGTTTCGCCGTACACAAGTAGTGAGTTTGAGTTAGTCTTGATATGAACTCGTAGATGTTATCATTGGTTGAAGCATGAAGCTGTCGTATTTACAGGCTTCCAGCCCAGACCCCCTTTCAGACTTTTACTTTTATGAATCGAGTTCAACAAACAACTGAATGAATTCTACGCCAAAACTGGTAACATCATGTGATCTCTTCTGGCAGTTCCTTCACCTGAATTTATGTCTTCAACTTCAGATCACACACTACGTAGTTAATTGAGATACTTCCGTATGCAATGCATATGCAGCCAATATAAAAACATTTGGAGCCTGCAATGTTCTGAGTAAATGTCAAGTCAGACTTAGCCAATCGTAGTGTTGCCCAAGAATTTTCGCATCAGTTGACTTCCTATTCTAGTTTTTCTTAACTAATTCAAACTGTATCTAAATATAGCTGGATCCGTTATGGCTTTTGTGTCAGGTTCATCTTTGGAGTTCAGCAAACCACTTGTCGTTTTTTCACTTCAGCCTCGCCACAATACAGCTACAATGCTTGGTATCCGTAACGTAAAATAAAAACAAGGTAGATAATAAGATAGAACCTTCCTTGGAAAACCACAATTTCTGTCATTACTAATTACACATACTATCCATGAATCCACGGATGACTACTTTTGTTGTTGCACCATACTGCTCTGGATATTTTTTCTCTACGGCCGAAGTCAGCCAAGCTAAAACTTTAAAGTTATACATATATTTACCGAATGCTTCGTGTAAATACTTGCAGGTGGTTAACAATGGAAACTAGTGACGCCTACCTCCTGAACGGCATGGTGGCGTCAAGACTCTTTATGGCCTAGCCATCACCACGGCAAGTCGCCAAGCTATATGCAGGCTCCTCAGATCCGCTCTGGATGGCGTATTTTACAGTAATCTGATCGTGAAGCATGCCCAAGACCTTCCGGCCAGATGTGAACTGAAAATTCCCTACTATGTCACTTCCCAGACTAATTGCGAAACAGCCACCGACTGTGACTTCACTTAACCCTCTAATACCACCGTCTCCATCTTCAGTTTTTTTTAACCGATATATGAAAAATATAAGGTAGACTTTTTAAATTACTCTTGAGTGAATTTAATTAACATGTCAGTTTTTTTACTGTGGATCTAATTATTTTCCAATCAATTCTGATATTTATGATTTTACGGATTTCTGTTTTGCGAAATTGAAGTTAGATCGCTGTACATGTCTTTTAATGATGTCACGTTCTTTCTCTTACCAGATCAAAATTTCAAAACTCACTATTTCGTCTACGGTTTTTTAAGGATAAATATGTTAATCAAAACATCATAACTTATTGAACTTCCGAGAAAGTGGGTCATAATCTTAAGGAAAACATAAACCACTAGCATTTTTCCAATTGCGATTTGAACTATCATAATTTTTTTAAAAAAAATTGACGAAATAAAAATTGGACTGATTTCAGATGATGCTTAAGATTGATTTGTTTGATTTCTTAAATATAATGGACCTAATTAAATTTGTTGAGAATTATGAATGATTTAGTATGAAAAAATGTCGGATATTATTTAGATAACAGAACGACGTAATTTTTGTACACGAATCTCAATCTTTTAATAATTTTAGTTTTCAGTGTTAGAATAAATTTTATTTTAAAAAATGAGTATAATATTTTTTTCATCGCACCCATTTTGAAAATTATAATAATTCGGACCGCAATTAGGTAAGTGATCCATAATCTTTTCATATGAGTCCAAAGGGTTGATAAGTTTGAATTGGTGTTTTTTTATTTTTTTGTAATTATATATATGAAAAATTGAATAGTTTTTCTATTTAAAATGAGTCATTTTTGAGTTTTTCTTATTTTTCCAACCAACGAATTTTTATTTCTGAAACCGAACTAAAATCAGATAGTTTGTCATAGATAAATGGCCCGCCAAATTAGCTGTTTACAACAGTCCTTGTGCTCTTATTGGAACCGTAAAATGGCCAATGAGGGCCACCATTTAGGACAGACAACAAATAACTACAACTTCATCACGACATGAACAAATCCGACACGTAACAAAAAAATAGACGACAATCCGTCACCTTACATGCGACGAGAAGCGCAAAACGTTCTATTACCTGTTGTCTACCATAACCGGAGCATGAAGTAAAAAGAGCTGGAATGAGTAATGAGCTCATCGGTAGTGCAATCATTCAATGCAGACAACATCAAGAAGCTTCTTGATATCCCCGCTTACTTCCACATTCTCCATTTTCAACCTGCGGCCCAGCATCGGGCTCGTTCTCTCAGCAGCTGCGTATGTTCTGATCAGTGACTCGAAAACCTCCACGCTCAAAGCATCAGTGCCCTTCTTCAAAGTGTCTAAAAACGCTTCTGCACCATCGACGTCTTTTTCCTGCTCAAAATGATTCATCAGGGTGGAAATGGTGCTGGACGATGGGACCCACTTCCTGCCATCGGCTTTACCAGCTGATATCCCATTGGCGATGGAATCGACAGCGGATTTAACTTCTCCGCTTTTCAAGTAATAGTCAGTGAAGATCTCCCAAGTTTTGGAGTTCGGTTTCGCCCCGCGATTTCTAGCCCGCTCCTTGACCTCCTCCGCTTTGTTGAGGTGGCCTCCATTGGTATAGGCTTTCATCAAAGCATTGGCGACTCGGATGTCATAATTCGAGCAGGTGCGCTCCCACTCATGGAAACATTTTTCAGCACCAGGAATATCATTCAGTTGCACCAATGCTTGAACCATGTTCAGATAGCTAATGTTAGCTGTTTTTTTGAAAGCGAGTCTCAAAGACCGCCACACACGGTAAACCTCATGCAACTTCCCAATCCGACCGTACAGCGTGATCAAAAACTGAAAGGCGGAAAGATCTTTCCGGTCATGCCTTCTCTCCAGCTCCTTCAACGCATTTTCAGCCTTCTGAACCAAACCAGCGTCAGCGTAAATAGACGCTAAGTTGCTATAAGTAGTCCAATCCGCAGTGACACGTCCATCTCTCTTCATCTCATCGATCACCCTCTCAACCCCCGAAATATCATCCACAGCAGCCAGCGCTCTCATCCACACATTATATGAATAAACATCCAGCATCACATCCGCTGCCTTCATTTCCTGTATCACCGCCGAGACTTTCTCCGGCTGGTCAATCTTCGTGTAAAGCGTCATCAAGCTATTATATGGCATGGAACTCAACCCGATCTTGAGCTCCTTCATCTTCTCAACCAACGCTTCCGCCTTTTCAGTCATTAGCTCCTTACAATAACAGTTTAAAAGCGCTCCATATGTTAGATGGTTCTTTGACGTTTCTGGAAGTTCAATAAAGTAACTTTCAGCAGCCGCAATCCCTCTTGCTTTTGCAACCAGATCGAGATGGATCGCCTGATCACTTACAGTCTTGTTGATACCCCTGTGCGACATAACTTCAGATAACTGCAAAATTTATTCATAAAAGAACTCAGATAGCAGCAAACTACACCTCGCAACTATCCCACAATACCCAGGATTCAAGTTCGCTGAAAAATCAGAACTACTCCCATACCTAAAATCCTAAAACATAACATCTTGGAGAAAGTTTAATGGATGGGCTTGTTCCATGATCTCGTGAAAAAGGACCATGCGCCACCATTAAACATGCTCTAAGGAAATACAGGGTGTAACTAAATCACCTGTCAAACACATTTTCAAAAATGACAATCTCATCACTCAAATAAAGACATCTTTTATTACAAAGATAATAAGTAAATAAAATCTCTTCATTTTTCAAGAAGCATAAATTCAACTAGGTATCAGTAGCTATATAAACCTCAATTCTTAACCTCACATAAGCTACAATCTGCAAATCACCAGATACCATTTCAAACATGAAAAAAATTAAATTACACAAATATATTAACTCATTTTCTAAAATATGTAAAAGAAATACTATTCGAACTGGGTAGCAGTAATTTTTTGGATCTTGAATCCCAACCTCGTAGACGATACAATCTTCAAATCATAGTATAGACAAAATTTCAAGCCAAAACCAATCACATAACTTCAATCTTTTAAAAAAATATGAGTGCGTTTTACTCACTAAACACATAATTTCATACTCAGTATTATAAGCTGTAAAATCTGCAATAACCAGATAAAAACATTTCAAAAATCAAATCAATCTCATCACTCAGACAAAAACATTTCGAAAATCTGAAAAATTGGGGTCGACCTTCAGAGCCGGAGAGTATCGCTTCCGATGTCTGAGCTTTTTAATCGTGTCGCCCACCTCCCATTTATACACTCGCTTCCTGCTCTTAAGAAACTCATTGAGCTGCGTCCGAACTGCAATTTCCGAGCTTCCATTTTTCAACAGCTTATCGTACAAGGCCTCTTCCAAGTACTTCTTCGACCGATTCGCTACATTCTTCGTCCTCCCCAACGGTATGAACGACATAGCTGACCGGATCGGAAACTGGCGAATTAGGGTTTTTAAATTGACCGACGCCGAAGCTCAAAACCCTGTAACACTGCCCAGATGCCGATGATACAGTCAATTCTATTGGGCCTGGATCCAATAATACTATTTTCGTTGGGCCTTCGACCCAATTGATGATGACAACCAAGCCCAATTTCACGCTTTTTTATTTAGGCTTACGAGTTAAGGCGTGTTCTTCCTTTATTAATCTGAATTCAGTGGACCTAATTTGGTTATAGTTAAATTAAATTGATTTGTTTGTATGATTACAAGAAGATTAGAAATAAAAACCTACTCATTGGTGCGCATTTTTTGGATAAAAAACAAAATTAACTTTAAATTTAATTACAATATATAATCTCAAAAAATGTCTAAATAAATTGAAATTTTATGCTACAAGAACACGCCATTTGACCTACTGGAGAACACAGCAAAGCGACTGCGTTTGAAGTAGCGTTGTAGTTTGGTTTGGTTTGGTGGAGGCCGAAGCACGAAGCCCTTCTATTGAGGCTCGGCCCAACTTATCTGATTATCAGCCCACCCACGGCCCGGGAACAAATACGGCACCGTTTGGAGTGCGTGTCAAAAACCGTCTTCGACAAAGTCGAGGAGAACCTTCCAGCTTCGAAATCCGAGCGAAGATGCAGAAGCAAATCCCAACATGTGCGAAAAGAATGCCCTAGAAATCTCCTTCCCGAAATCGCTCCACCTTTATGGCTTTATCCTCGCAGTCCTCAATTTCCAGCCACGAATTCATTTTTTGATTTATTTGAAATTTCTAAACAAATAACTTCAATTTCCTTATTCTGATAAACAGTTTCAAACAATCAAATTCAATCATTACACTGATGCGGGCTGAAGGGTTTGTTGGGTATTTGATAATCTACGCGAAGTTGCGATCTTTGGTGATTCGCGAGTCTGCAGATGCGGTGACTGAACTGGGGTTGTAGCCAGGTTGAGATTACACCGCAAAGTTGCGATCTTTGGTGATTTGGAGTCAGCAGATGCTGTGACTGAACTGGGGTTCATCTTTCGAATGAAGATCATCGGATGGGTGACGTCAGCGCTGCAAGTGTGGGAGCTGCTGGTGAGCTCCGTGGTGCATTTGATGTTTGGGTTTTACATATTCAGCTCGGCTGTGGCAGGTGACCTGTCACAAACCCTAACCGATTTGGTCAAGCCCAATTTGAGCTATATGGCTGGCAGAGTTGAAGTTGAAGAAGAAGCGCCTAGACTTAGAGCTAGAGGTCCTTGTAATGATGATCCTCCCATTGTCTTAGTCCATGGCATTTTCGGGTTCGGTAAAGGAGTAAGTTTTAGCCTCTCCCACCATGTTTTTCACTGCTTTACTGATCTTCATATTCATCTTGTATCATGATTTGTAGCGGTTGGGAGGCTTGTCCTACTTTGCCGGCGCTGAGAAGAAGGACGAAAGAGTCCTAGTCCCCGATTTGGGCTCGCTGACGAGCATATACGACAGGTGAGACGCGCATTTGAGCCATTGCATTTACTCGTGTTGCGTCGGTAAGCTAGTGACTTAGTTTTGCTTGATGGATATACTGTTTTCCTGTCCCTAGGGCGCGCGAGTTGTTCTACTACTTGAAAGGCGGGCAAGTCGATTATGGGGAGGAGCACAGTCGAGCATATGGGCATTCGCGATTTGGACAGATATATGAAAAGGGTCTCTAAAAATGTTGCAATTTTATGGCAATTTTTCGTTGTTTGTGGAGCTATTAGTTGTATGATTGTATCTATATGGTAATGTAGGGAACTATCCGGAGTGGGATGAGGACCATCCGATCCACTTCGTGGGGCATTCCGCCGGGGCGCAAGTCGTCCGTGTATTGCAGCAAATGCTCGCTGATAAGGTGAGGACACATTTCATCCTCGCAATGATGTTCTTAATTTCTTTGGAAGAATTCGAAGCGTTAAGTTTAGTCGTCCACCTAAAAATTTAGGCTTTCGATGGTCACGAAACATCTGAGAATTGGGTCTTGAGCCTCACTTCTTTGTCCGGAGCTTTCAACGGAACGACGAGAACATACTTAGATGGGATGCAGTAAGGCCAAACTTTTATCGCTCGTGTTCTGTTAACCTCTGGTTCACATTTGAAATCTTTTAGCTGCAAATGTTTATCGTAAACATGTGTTTCTGTGCTCCAGGCCGGAAGACGGCAGATCGCTGAAACCCGTGTGCCTGCTCCAGCTGTGCCGACTCGGTGTCATCATTTACGACTGGCTAGACATTCCGTGGCTGAAGGCCTACTACAACTTCGGCTTCGACCATTTCAACATGTCGAGGGGGGGAATCGGTGTCCGAGGTCTCGTCGATCTGCTGATGGGGAACGGCGGGCCGTTCGCCTCTGGAGACTGGGTTCTCCCGGATCTCACAATTCAAGGATCCGTGAGACTAAACTCCCGCCTCAACACTTTCCCCAACACTTTCTACTTCAGTTACGCCACGAAGCGCACCACGAGACTCTTGGGCTTCACGGTCCCCTCGAGCATTTTGGGCACCCATCCGTTGCTCTTCATCCGTGTCCTGCAGATGAGCATGTGGCGCTACCCTCAAGACGCTCCGCTCCCGTATAAAGGCTACAGGTACACTTCAGCGCTAGAAAGTATCGTTTTTGCGTGTTGGATTCTGAGAAGCAGAATATTACGTAGGGAACTTTTTGACAACTAAATGTGATACACGCGCAGGGACGAGACTGGCAGGACAACGACGGAGCGCTGAACACCATATCCATGACGCACCCTCGTATACCGGTCGAACAGCCGAGTCAGTTTGTGGTAAATGATTTTGACTGTCAGACATTGGAGCCTGGCATCTGGTAGGTCACATTTCTTAACCAATTCCAATTCTTTTTGGATAGTTCTTTTTTCATTTTTCTATTTTTGTATCTGAAATTTAATCGTCGAGCGTGGAAAATCGAGCTGATCAGGTAACGTAACGCAGGTATTACAAGATTCTAGAAGGCGATCACATAATGCTGATATTGAACCGGGAGAGAGCTGGGCTGCAGTTTGACCTGATCTACGACAGCATATTCGAGCGTTGCAGAAAACACGTATTCCGGAGGACGCCGCAACTGATGCCCAATCAAGCTCAGCAGTAGTCCATGGACTCTATCCAATGCTTCGGTATCCGGACCATGGCCCTGTTTCTCATCTTCTCGCGACTGTCATGCCGATTTTTTTACAGGAATTCTGCCACATTGTATGTACTCTACGAAAATCCGGAACCTGACAAAAAAAGGCAAAAAATCGCATGTCTTGTATTTTGAACAGAAAATCTGACAAAATATAGTTGGAAATTTCTCATTCTGTTGGTCATTTCTGAGATTTACTCGCCTTATTCAGAATTGTTTCCTGGGAGGACTTCATTCTCGACTCCATAGCAGCGACTTTTCTGGTGCAGGTAATTGCCACTGTCTCGCCTTATTGCAGTTATACTGACACGGCAACTTTTTCGTTACAGGTGAATTAGACACTCATTTACTATTTTTTTTAAATAAAAACTAAAAAATTGCTGCCACCAAAGTTCGAACATGATATTTTTGACATGAATGTCCATCAACCAACCCCTTCCATTTTGGTGGCAACTCGTGTTTACTATTTACATGAAAGAACAGAAATTAGCAAGTTTTAGGCTGTGTTTGATTTAGGGAAAATTAGCCGGAAAGGAAAATTTGATGAAAAATTAGTAAAATTCTTTGTTTGGTTTAGATGGAAAATAGAAAGGAAAGAAAAATAGATGAAAAATTGGATGGAAAATGTGATTCTTATCTCTAACAAATCAATCCAATCAAATTCAATGTATCTAAAATAAATAATCATTTTTTGAATAAATTCAATGTATTTCATCAAATTCGATATATGAATTGATGAAGAATTGATATATTTTCACATATTTTTTAAAAAACTTTCCATGATCATGGAAAATGAAATGGATTCCTAACAGTTTCCTTATGAAACCAAACAAGGAAAAATTAGATGGAATCCTCCAAAGATTTCATTTCCTTTCGATTTTCCCTCAAATTTTCCTTTCCGCCACTTTTTCCCTAAACCAAACACAACCTTAGTAAAATTAATTATCTTTCTTGTACAATATCCTCTCTATTTTTGAAAAGGAAAATTTCAACACATGCTGAAAAAAATCGACAACGACAAAGTTGATTTCAATTACCAAAATTGAAAAGTCATCTAAAAATGAATAAGGCAAACTGATAATTATCAGTTTTACTGAAATTAAATGAAAATGCATTGGAACTCAGAATTACTATTTTAACAAATGTTAAACTTATCACTCTGATTGTCACCTGCATATGAAATCCAAATTCATCTTCCACAAAAAAAATATCTGCATCCGTCTGCATATAAATATCTCACCAAACAGCATTTTACAGTAACTCATTTTTTATCTTTCACATTGACCAGAGGAGCGAAGCAAAGATGTCCGCCTCTGAAGCGGTGAAAGCGGCTCAGGCCAGCAATGGGTCTTACTGTGCCCAATCCGCAATTCCAACCAAGAAAAATAAATCTTCAGAAACTCTTATCAACCTGGAACCGTAAAATTATTTATAATTTTATTTTTATTTCCCCTTGTTCTTATTGGAACAATGCATCTCATAATTTGAATTTCAAGATCTTTAATTATTTTTATTTTTTTTTTGAGAAAAAGGGTGGCTGGTTTATAAAATTGTCAATTTTTTTTTCAGGGGTGACCCAACAATGTATGAGACATACTGGGCTAAAATGGAGGACAAGGGAAGCATAATGATACCCGGTGGCCAGAAGCTGAGCTATTTCTCTAGCGCCGATGACCTGTGCTGGTTCATGGAGCCGGAGCTGAGCGATGCAATCAGGAGATTGCACTCGGTTGTAGGAAATGCTGTGGCCGAAGATAAGTTCATTGTGGTTGGAACTGGCTCAACTCAGCTACTTTTCGCCGCTTTGTACGCCCTTACATGCACAAATAGTCATCTGCTGGATCAGCCGGTTCCTGTTGTCAGCGCCGCACCCTTTTACTCCGTAAGTCCATGCATACGCAATGTACTACTAAAATAAATGGAGGAGACGAAGTAGGATTAATAGTTTCTACAAAAAAAATTTATTTGATTTGTTCTGGTCAGAAAATTATAAAATGTTGCAATTTCTGACCAATGTTGAATTTGTTTCTTCTTATATTTTTTTGGCTCTCCAGTGTTATCCGGGCATTGCTGACTTGGTGCGCTCCGGGCTGTACAAATGGGGAGGTGATGCGGGCAAGTTTGACAGAGAAGAGCCATTCATCGAGATCGTCAACTCCCCATGCAACCCGGATGGATCCATCCGAGGACCGGTTGTTCCCCAAAACGACTCGAGAAAAGGAAAGCTCATTCATGACTTTGCGTACTTCTGGCCACAGTACACCCCGATTGGAGCTCCGGCTGATCATGACATAATGCTCTTCACGCTCTCCAAGTGCACCGGCCACGCTGGCTCTCGCATTGGGTAACTTCTCAAAATGAAAAACAAAGCTGTTGTTAGTTCTGAAATTCCTTTACTGATACGAGCTTTATGCACAGGTGGGCGCTGGTGAAGGACAGGAGCTTGGCTGAGAAAATGGTGGGTTTCATTAATATTGCAACCATCGGTGTCTCCAAGGACGCTCAACTGAGGGCTGCTAAGCTCATGGGAGCGCTTGCGGATCAGTGCGGACGCGAGAATGACTTCTTCAAATACGGCCAGCGACTGCTAACGGACAGATGGAGAAGGCTGCGGGAAGTGGTGGATAAAAGTGAAGTTTTCACAGTAAAAGATTACGAATCGGATTACTGCAGCTTCTTCAAGGACATCTTCAAGCCCAATCCTGGTACCACTCTCACCCATCAAAAAATTGCAGTGCCATGAAAATTCATGGCTAATGTCCATTTTTCTTTCTGTAGCGTTTGCGTGGCTCAGCTGTGACCACATTTCAGACACGGCCAGCTTCCTCCAAGGGCT
>NQLW01000050.1:1322245-1337777 GCA_002312845.1 Kalanchoe fedtschenkoi | reverse complement strand
AGTACTTCTGTGCCAACTAATGGGCTGGCCTAAATATTGTTCAATTCCCTGCTCGGTTCCATTTTCTGTAGCTTTATTACCTGAATGACTAGAATCCTCAAACTTTAGCATCTTTCTGCATGAATAAACAAGGCTTATCAAGCACAAATGGTACAGAACCATTTATTATATGACCAACAAAATGCATTATACTTCTCTAAGAATCAGGACATTCAGTTCTTTATTCATGACACCTGTCTTGTCTACTTTAAGCATTACAATACTCATTAACACCTACTAAATTTTTAAAAGGAGTCAGAAGCAGTATAGCATGACTCCTGAGTTTTTTCCCCAGGAAGTTGAATTACATATCCCCTGATACATTATTTTTATTGCATAAATTTTTTGTAAGAGCATAAAAATGTTGTTCAGATTTCAGACATATACACATGGTCAAACTTTAACGAATATTTCCATTGACATTAATTTAGTGCTTACTAGCCTACGAATCATCAGCACAGTGATATAGCAATCCCAAAAAGCAGAAGAGGCCAAATTGAGATCCTGTCAAGGAATACCTTTGAGGGTCTGCATTTTCCTTCTCTTGTGCCCCAGCACGGATCTCCTTGTTGGGGACGCCATCGGCTGTTATACCAGCAGTTGTGGTAGCATGTCGCGACTTGCGTTTAGATCTTGAGGAGTCTGCTGATGATTTCCTCATATTTCCATGCACTGGCTTCTGACTAGAAGAGGCTCTTGAAACCTCCACTACAGCCTGCTGGTAGGACTTTCCTGAGGTGAAACTCCTCTGATTAATAATACCTGGGCTTTGTGTCAATCCTCTCGAGTACCTATCTCTAGACTGGGGGCAGGCTGATTGCCCAAATTCACAGTTTGAAGAGAATGGTAGCTGCGGGCTCAGTGATCTGAGTGGGGTCCTAGAATCCAAATCCATCTTGGGTCTGCACATGCATCAGTTAAGTTTCAATTAACAGCAAAAAGTTAAGATAAAGTTCACTCTACATAAAAGGCCACTCAGTGTTAATTACATGTATTTGTATACTTTACCTGTAGACTTGAGGAGCAGAAACGTCAGACCTGTTTTTATAATTAAAATGCATTGTGCTCCTTGCGTCCTCCATGTAAACCTATTAAAGAAAAAGGTATACAGTTCATTTCAAACAAGAATTTCTAGCTTTCTAACCCTACATGTCACACTGAACCTGACAAAAGTGTGTAAATTATTATTTTTATGGTAGCCACAAATCACACACCTTCAAGGCATTCAAGAATGTCTCCAAAGAGCAAATTGACAAAAACCGGAAGGCAAATTTCTGAACCTGAAAACATAATACAGATATGAACACACATGCAGTCTAACGATCCTTCCATCAGTACACCAATAATGAAATATGATACACCATCTGCAAGCACTAGAATAAAGAGCCAAAGAACAACAGATCAGAATGCATGGAGAGCTTGTTTTCAGAATCTTTGTGGTATTCTTACTTCCAACTATATTTGCGTGAGTGGTAAGAAACCTAATGTTGTCATAGAACATTGCAATTGTATACTCTTGCCCTCAAATTAACTTACATACAAAGAGATATGAAGTTACCACTTCCTTCAATTCTGAGATTTTTCTAATTCTAATTTCAAAGCTAAGCATACTCCTCTGAACTTGTACAGTACTGAAGCCTTTTTCTGGCTATAAAAGAAAGTCTGAATATAGACATGCCAAATATGTTTATTTTGAACTCTAAAACTTACGAAACAGTGTAGCCTACTTGCCTCCTCCATTTCATCTCTATAAGTGACCATTACAACTCTTGTGCCCCTAGGAGCAAAACCAGCTTCACATGATACCTGTGGCCAGCTAAAAATCTGCTTGGAGATGAAGTGTTCTTCCTGCACAATGCCATCAACTGTTTAAACAATCAAAATTTCAAATATTTTGCTTTGCTTCACCAAACATTCGACTGATAGATTCAACAATAATAAAACAAAATAGACGCATAAACCAACAATTTTTTGTACAAATCTCAAATACTAATGAAGGAACACCTTAAATGAATATCCATCACACAAATAAAAAAAATAGTCAGACGCATATCACATGTTCATTGATTACTAAATAAAATTCATTGAGGAAAAAAAATGTTTTCATTCTGGCTACAATTGTTGGTCAAATACAGACTTATCAAAACTACAATCAGATACACTAATTAATAAGCAGCAACATCAATCACTAATCAGAGCTTCAATAATTCTCTTCTTAAACATCTCAGATTTCCTAATCATATACCAAATTTCATTCCAATTATTTTCAAACTCAGATTGATTGCAACGACTCAAGCAACACAAATCCAACCACAACCTACAATCCATTTTACAACAACAATTCAAAATCGACGACTCACCAGAACCCTCCCGAGGTACTCAACTCTCATAATCACATCACCGTTACACCAATCGATGATGAGCTTCAGATCCGCCGACGCCGAAGCCGTAAGCCAGGTCCCGCCGTTCTCTTGACCAGCTTTGGTGATCCGCCGACTCCTCAGATGCGGACACGCAGCTGTCGCCGCCTCGGCCGCTTCCGGCGGCGGTAAGTTGAGGAATCGCGAGTACTCGACCTCCCACTTCTCTTGCTTCGCAACGCTCGCCATTCTCTCCCTCGTCGCGTTTCCTTCCTGTCCCGCCATTTTTCCTTCTGGTCAGTTTTTTATATATGAAGCCTCACGCGTTCCACGCCTATTTAGTTTCGATAACTGACTGAACGACGCCGTTTTGAAGAACATGGTTGGGTAATAAATATGAAGTTTTGACACGGAAATGAAATAAACTTCTCAAAATGTCAAATAAAGCCGTTGAATTTTTTTCCCAAAATGTTTCCATCTTCCCACATATATATATATATATTGTTCGTTTCTTAAGTAAATGTTTTCAAAATACATATTAACTATAAACTTTGGCTGTATGTTATGTTAAAAACTGTTTCCTTAGATATAAATGTCTGAAATATTTAATTAAAATTTATCTTATTTTGATTATATAAATATTTTAAGTATACTACCTTTAAAAATAGCAGTCATTTTCAACTTTTAGATGATGGTTTGATTCTCATTTTTATGTAAAATATTATGATAAATACTATATAATAAATATCAATATGTTCATATGGCTCACTCGTGGATAGCGCCAATAAAATAATATTTTAGTGAAATACTTGGGAGACTTAGCATATGTGGAGTATATCTCTCAAAAATTTAAGCAGGCTTCGAATGAGCACAGTTCTTCAAATTCAAAAAAAAATGTTCATATTAAATTTTATTATAATATTTCTTATATATATTTTTGTTAGCAATATTTTAAATATTTTTTGTTTAAAATTTATTGAAGTAGATCAAAATAGAATTTCATTGAAATTTGAATGTTCATTACAAAAGACAGATGAAGTTTTTTTTTTCATAATGTTTACATGAATAAAGAATCAAATATAGAATTTCATTAAAATTTGATTGTTCATTTTTGTTATTTTTCGTATCTTAAAGTTTCAGTCTCGAATAGTAATTAATATTTAAAAGGGGTTATGGGATATGAGGTGACACCTTATATAAGTTAGGTAAGGGATCGGGCAAAACAACATAGTTTTGCTTCTTCTCTTTTTCATTTTAAGGTTTTATGATGTTTATAACATAGTTTTAAATATAACAAAATCTAAAAAACAAAAAAATATAAATCATAAACCCTAAAATCCAAAACCCTTAAACCTTAAGAGTATGAAACCCCTAGAAAATCCTTAACCCACAAAACCCTAAATTTGAAAGTTCTAAAACTCTAAAACCCTATAATCCTAATATTCTAGCATGCTAGAACCCTAAAACCTCTCAAACGAAAAAAGAAAATTAGCAAAACTATGTAATTTGATCTGATCCCTTATCTAAGAGATATGAGATGTCACCTCATATCCAATTTTCCCTATTTAAAAAGTTTATGTTATATAAATATTTTTATTGTTAGTTTATTACTCCATATTACGTTAAGAGTGTTTTAAAAGATTTATAATTTCAATTTGGAGCCAAAACGAATGTTTCTATTACACGTATCAAATAACAAATTAATGTACAAAAAGTATGAATATTCCAAAAGCAAGTCACCATCTTCAACTACTTAACCACTTTGAAACGCTTCCGACCCTGCAACTCTTCGATTCCGACACTCGCGCAGCTGAACAGAAACCTCTCCATCCGATTCCCATCATCGACCGCCGGATTCCTCACGCTCCCCCAACTACAACCCCCACCGCGAACCTCCCCCAGCACCACCTCTTCCGGCTCCGACGGATTACATACGTACAGAAACTCTCCAGCCGCCGTTAAACTCACAGACGACATGCTACCGCTCCTCCCCTTCAGCTTCTCCACCAGCAGCGCCGGCACCTCGCCGATCAGGTTACACTTCACGCGCACGTTTACACTCTCGCTGTTGAAGGCCACTTCCCAAAGCTTCAAGCTTTTTGTAGCTGTCGATTCCCCGATGAGTCCCACCATGAGAAGCTTATTGCCTGCGAATCAAAATTGGGTGAATAAATTGAACCGAACTAAATCGACGAATTTGGTTCAAATTTGAGTATTAATGATTTACTTAGGGGTTCAGAAAAATTATGATTTGATTTAATTTTTTCAGATCAATTCGAACTATGTTGTATACATATATAAATTAAATTTTATAAATTATTATCAAAAAGTTGACGAATCAAATTGAACCAAATCAACAATTAGTATTACTGAAAAATCAAACAATTTTCTATTTAGTTTGATTTTGGATTTTTTTTAACCAAATCTAATCAAACCGAAGTTTCATTATATTTTATATACATACAAATTTAATTTCATATATAATATAAATTAATATTTCTTTATTATTAATAATATAATAATTTCACATGAACAAAATTCCATGATCTAATATCTATTAACCAAATTGAATTGAATTATATTATCTAATTTGGTTGTTTTTGAAAATTAATAGTTTGATTTAATTTCAAATTTTTAAAACCGATTAAATAGGATTTGGTTTAAAATTTTGTTCAGAACCAATCAAACCGAACCGTTGGCCCTACCTGCGAAGCTGATGGCGGACGAGTACATCATTGGGTCAGGTCGGAGGTCGATCGGGCCGACCCAGACCTTCGTGACCGGGTCGAACGAGTACGCGATCCCCGAAGACTTCTCCGACACGAACATTTTCAGATCATTCGCGGCGACGGACAGCCACGTGGACGCCGCGGAGTCTTTGAGGATGTCGGGCATGGAGCCGCAGACGTCCCACTTGCCGATCTCGGTGTCGTAAATCTCGACCGACAGCGGGTCGTCCTCGAAGTCCCACGTGCCGCCCGCCACCACCACCCGCCGCCCCACCTTCGCCACGATCGGGTCCGTCCGCCACACCGACGGCGGGCTGACGTGGTGCCATTTCGAAAACAGTGCGTCGTGCGAGAACGAGAGCCGCGCGGGGGATAGGTCGTAGACCAGCCCGGAATGCGACGATCTCGTCGACGCCGCGGATCTGGGAGTCAACTCGGTCGACGGGCGGTCGACCAAAGTCATCCAGATGTTCGACCGGGGGTCGTAGGCGTGGGTGGTGGAGGCGAGCGGCGGACGGCGGCTCTGGCGGCGGACGATCAGCCAGGGCTTGGGGCGGTTGACGTGTCGCAGGGAGGAGTCCACATTGAGGCGCCACGTGCGGGACACGTGACTGGCTGGGACGAGATCGATCAGCGGTAGGTGCGACAATATCTTCTCCAATACGTCGCCGTATAGAGGCGGCTCGAATCCCTCCACCTGCCCCTGCCCCTCTCCCGGTCTCGTTCTCTCTTCTTCGTCCAGTTTCATCTTCGAGCCTAATATGAGATTCTAAGGCTGTGTTTGGCTGATGGATAAATGAAACTTGAAATAGGTGGAGGTGGGAGACTGAGTTATTTATAGGAAATGTTAGAATCCAAACACGACCGTAGTAAATGAGATTAAGTTGTTAGAAAATCATGATTAATTATTATGGGAGTAATTATTTGGTTTTGGGTTGGTGGATGTTTTTGAGAAAAAAAAATAGAAAATAGGAGGACGTGGATAGAATTAGTCAGATTTATCATCCGCATTAGGTAAACAGGTAAGCGTTTATCTCATGCAATAGCAACATTTGTTGGACTCAACAAAGTAAGCTTTATTTTTCAAGTGGACTTGGGCGACTTTGAAGCAAGAGATAAAAATTTATTATTAATATAGAAATTAATAATTTCACCTAATTTCAAATAATTATTAATTCTTATTTCAAATAGTAAATTTATTCTATGATTATTAATATTCTGATACACATTGGTTCAGTTTGATGATCAAAATATTGGAGATTATTACATCAGACTCTTAACGTTAATTTGATCAATTAATTTGGTCGGTCCAATTTGAAATTCATATCGAATTTGAAGATTTTCATTTACTCCTTGCGGCCAGGCCCGGCCCTATGCCTGGCCCATTTGGGCGGTCGCCCAGGGCCCAGGCATGGGTCGGGGCCCATATTCCTTCCACATGAGGAGTGGGTTGGGCAGGATGAGGCCCTTCACTGTTACAAAAATAATAAAACTGAAGCAAGATTCAAACTCTCACCCTCTCCTATACTGTTGATAAACTAAACCAACTGAGCTATTAATACTTCTATAACAAATATGCTACTAAAATATATTTAACACATAAAATAGAGGGCCCATGATTCACACTCGCCCAGGGCCCACAAAATGTCAGGAACGGCCCTGCTTGCGGCCAACAGACAAGCATTCGATACTAAATAATACGCCGCGGTGTTATTTTGCTATTGAAGGATAATAATTGACAAATTGTGAGATTAATTAGCTAGATAGCCTAATTAATTACTAGTTAATTAACTGATTTATTAATTAATCTAGATTTTAATAAATGCATAAAGTTAGATAAGAATGATAAAAGAAAGTGGAATAGTGACGTGGAGGCTAACAACCTCATCAACAAATTGAAAAATGCAATTTGGATGATATGTGTCTTTTGGATTGTTTTCGAGTTTACAAAGCACAAGGTGCGTTTGGTGAGACGAGACTTTGTGGGTAGAACGTAATGAATTGGTCGATAACCAAACCTAAATCTAGAAACAGAACCTTCATCAATATGTTGCCATCACGTCTCAAAATATTTTTAGTAAATAATTTTATTAGATAACAAGAACTTTACTGTATACAAATGTCTAATAATTTTAAACCATAAATAGAAGAAAGCAGCGAATGAAATATATTTTAGTTTTTTTATAAAAATGAATATTGTATCCATTTTATAAATAAAAATATAAAATTTATACTGTATTGGAAATGATGGAATGCTATTGCGAATGAGGCGGCAATTAATTTATAGACATGGAAATGGGGACCATGATAGTGGCATCAAGTTTTTTTAAGTGGCGTCAGATGATTTTGTTGAGTTTTTTAGTTTATATTTACGTATTATTTTAAATTATGAAATTAAAAAATATCATAATAAATTTTATTAAAATATTTAATGATCAACACAATATATATATTTTTCGGATAATACTCATTTTAATATTTTTTTGGGGATCAAAATCATGGAGCGTGACATGATGATAAGAGACAGAATGCGATGTCGATGTGTGACCAATTTTTCTACTAGTGGGTGCAACGAGTCAGCACTAAAGGTTGGACTGCCTTTGTTTTTTGTATTTTTTGCACAGAGTGTTTTGCTTAAATAAACTGGTATAAAGTAAGATATAAATTGTGACATTATTCTAGTTTAAGGTAATTAAATTCAATTAGATTGAATTGAAATCACGAATAATAGTAATGATGACAACAGATAAAAAATAAATATTATAAAAATTTAAAATAATAAAATCCATAATTTTACAATAAATTTAATATAAGACTTATTTTTTTTGTTTTTAATAATAATAATGATGTTTGATGATATATCTTCGAATTCAAAATGAAGGATATGATACAAATATGCTAATGAAAAAACTATAAAGTTTTGCACCCAACTCGATCAAGTTGAAAACTTTTCATAAACTTAACTTTCTATTTTTTCGTTAAAGATAGATTTATTTACCATTAAAAAAATTGAAATAATAAATAATTCAAACAATTGTATATTTAATAGATATAACATTATGTTATGACATTATAATAGTAAATAATTTTCTTTTATAACAAAAAATTTTGTTTATCTTAAATTTGTTCAAAATGTGCGACACATGACAAATTAAATAGACGGAAGGATTGTTTACAATTTAATTATAATCTACCACTATAAAAGATCAGTGTCTGTCCGTCTGTCCGTATGACTCTCTCGGTCTCCTGACACCCCCGCCTCAAATGAGTCTGTGCATTTAGTTGACCGAAAGCCAAATAAAGTCGCGGCCGCGAGAAACCCTTCGAGAACACTCCACTTCCATCCCCGGCCTAAACCCTAGCAGCGATGGGGAGCGTCGACGCCGATCCCCACTTCGACCTCACCGCCAAATTCGACTCGCTCTCGATTCTGCCACTGGATCCTCTCTATTTCAAATACAATATCAGATTCCCTACCGATCTCGGGATTGGGGACGAGAAAGATGAATTCGACCTCGATTTCACGTTGGAGTATCTCTATATGGATGAAGATAGTGGCGACATTTTCGCCGACATGGCTGGTGTCGGTGGAGGAGGTGGTTGTGATGGTGTCGGCGTGGTATCGGCGGATCTGGGCTCGCCGGTAGGTAGTAAGGGCTCGAATTCAATGGAGAATTCGAAAGAGCAGAAGGAAAGCACTGTGGTTGAGATATTCGTGCATGTGCGAACAAAGAACGTTTTAAGGACGAGTTTGAAATTGAAAAATCTAAAAATTATCCCCCGTCGAAACGATGAGTACCAACACTTCGTTGACATAACTTTTATGTTTCTACTCAATTTAAGTGGAAAATGACCGGCTCAATTGTCAGCAATCGAACCGAATAATTCGGTTCAGGTTCGTTTGGTTCGTTTGAGCGAATCCGGAAATGAACCGCTGGGCAGTTCGTGTTGAACCGGGACTCGTCGAAGTTGGGGAAATCGAACAAATTAGGGCTTCAGTAGGATTCCGGCGACTCATTGAGTCCTCGATCAGGTAACTGCTGCTCGTCCTGTTCGATCGATTCGCATAACTGAATGCCATTATCCGTACATATATTTTTTAAGATTGTCGGATCGGTTCAGAATGCCATTATCCTCGATCATTGTTGTTGTTGCTAATCTGGCTGACTTTGTGATTGTCGGATTGGTTCAGAATGGAAGATTTGGAGCTGTTGAAGGTTCAATTTGGGAAGTGAAAATGCATTTGAAGCCGTATTGCGAAGAATTTCTGCATTATTTGCAGCAAGTGACTCCTGTGCAGCTTTACGTTGCGATCGCGGTCCTGGTCTTCACTGTGCTTCTCCTTTCCTTCAGTAAGATCTCACTTGAATGTTGCATTTTGATCTTGTGGCTATTTTGTGCATAACTGGATGAAATTGGTGTTTATGGATTCCTGTTTTTAAGCAATGATTATATTGTAGGAAAATGGTTGATGGTTCGGGTGAAACACCTGTTGATAGAAATGAAATTGCACCTGCTGCTCAATGTTTCAATATATTCGCTTTTGATTCCTTGATAATTCGGATTTACTTATTGCAGCTCGCTTGTTTTCGAGATACAAGTCAAACACAATTGTTTTAGCAGGGCTTAGTGGAAGTGGCAAAACTGTTATATATTACCAAGTAAGATTTGAGTTGCTGTAAGTTTTAGGAGTAATATCGGACCTCACTAGATTTAGGTTGTGCTGGAGTTGTTGACGCTTTTTCCTGAAAAAATGCTAGAAATCTTTTGTTTTTGTTTTTTTTTTCCGATTCTAGTTGCCTTCTATTGAATGATGTGCTGAGTTACTTTTAGAAAGAAGCATTAGACAGCTCTATGAGTTACTATCTTAATGTGTTAGCTTTGTGATGGAATCTAGATGGTGATTGAAACCCATTTCATGGTGAACGGTGGTCTTGATCATACAAAAAGTTATGGTAGTACGAAGCAGTGTTCTAAAAAGCGCTAGGCGGTGACCGCAACGCCTAGCGATTAATCGGCTAGGTGGGGGATTAATCGGAACGATTAATCGGATAATTAATCGAAGTTAAATATATTAATTATAAATTTAATAATTAATTATAAATATATATATTTTAAAAGTATTATTTTCATAAAAAGTTAAGTCTTGAACAAATAACCGGCTAGGCGGCTAGGCAGAACGTTTCAACACCGCCTAACGATTAATCGGCGATTAATCGGTCCGGAACGGGGATTTTTAGAACACTGGTACGAAGGCATCCTGAATATTAAATCTTGGAGTAAAAACTGCTGACTAAGTATTACAAGAGTATAAGATGAGCATGAAGTATCATGAGCGTTGTTCTTTTTGTCAGTAGATCATTTGCTTTTTAATCGGCTGCTATTTAGCTCTTCATCTAACATAAGCATTCTCATCTGATAGTTCAATTTGATTTCTATTACAGCTTAGAGGTGGGTCAGCACATCAAGGAACTGTTACATCTATTGACCCCAATGAGGGAACATTCGTGCTTCATTCAGAAACTGAGAAGGTATTGCAGCATTTTTCCACTACTTGATACGTTACACAGAAGGAGGTTCGAAGCTGGATGGGCATCAAGCAGTATGTTATAGGGGCATTTTTTGGATAGCTCACTTATAAGAAGCTGACAATGAAATTAGAATGGCAATATACTATTTTCATGTGGTTCTTCATTCTTTTAGTTCAGCGTGGATTGATAGTATTTGCCACCTCTTTTCAACTGCAGAAGGGTACAATAAAAAAAAGTTCATGTTGTTGATGTCCCTGGGCATCCTCGTAGCAGCTGGTGTAGTTTTTGTGGTGGATGGTCTTGAGTTTCTTCCCAACTGTCGTGCTGTTTCAGAGTAAATACATTCTATCTTGTCATCTTGGGCTATCATGCTGTGAGTTATTCAACTGACATCTAAATATTTATGGCATAAGGTACCTCTATGACATCCTTACAAAATCCAGCACAGTGAAGAGGAAAGTTCCTCTGTTTATTTTCTGCAATAAGGTGGATAATGCATCTGCACATTCCAAGGAATTCATCAGAAAGCAACTGGAGAAAGAAATGTATGTCATGAGCATTCTCTGAGTGTTATTTCTTATTGCTATTATGTATTCAAGTCTTGAGCATCACCTATATTTAACTCAGTGATGGTTTGTTTTAATTCTTGCTCCGGAACCTAAAGTATCTAAGATGTTAGCTGAACATCCTTAAGTCCCCAACTAGTATCCTAGTCAACAGCCAGTGTTACTTGTCATTCATTCGCCAGCAAATGAACACCTTTAAAAGAAAAGCAGCCGAAACATAATATAGAAGGTTTGTTGCAACCGTTGTTGCTTCCCAGGATAACTTAAATTTTAATTATGTGCAATGAGAAGCTAAGGGCATCAATAACTGCTGTATCAGTTGGGGAAGGTTCAGGATTGACTGGTGAACTATATCATCTAGAGCAGTTCTTAAGGACTCGAGTGAAGCCTTAATAAGAACTTGGTTGTCAATTTTCAATACAGGGTGTTGTTTTCGAGATTTAAAGCTTATCTCTCTTAATAGAAGCATGATTTCACAATCCTTTGGATACATGTCAGATCTGTAAATCCACATTGAGCACTGTTATTATTGATAATTGCAGTTCATTTTCCGAAGAGCGGTTGCAGTGATCAACCCTGAGAAGACGCAGGCATCAACTATGAGGAGACCTTTTTGGGATCTGATACGTCAGACAGACTGGGGGAATCTCGACAGCAAGAAGTCTTTCAATTTCACAATCAGTGCAAAAAGGCCAAAACATGGAAGCTGAATATCCTATGGCCAAGTACCTGCAATATGAAACCTGTCATCAGTCATCACTGAGGTAGTAAAGTTAGGCGAGAAGATATGAAATGTTGACATACCAAGCAGGCGCATAAGGGGATGATAAGTCCATGAATGGATACGGCCACCTGCAGTTTACAATACCAGTTATGTTCTCATGAGGATTTCCGGTCGCAGTATTGCAGGATGGTCTTGGAAGAAGATTTACCACATCGAGAAACACGCGTGCACACTCCACTGGAAGATAACATAAATGTTGCTCCACAAAGCGAAATATGCGAGCCCCTCTGCAACCAGACAAGTGAAAGCAAAATAGTATCTCAAGAGTTCTAATTTTAAAAATATAGTCATTGTCAACTTACCAGGCTGTTCAGAAAAGCATCTCCGATGAGAAAAACAACATTGAAAAAGTGCATGCTGAAAACCAGCTGCAAAGGAGGCAGAAAACATAAATTTCCAAGTCTGATTATAAACGATGGAGTTCCTGCAAATTCGATTCACTAGTCAATTCTCGAACGAAGGCCTTGTGGTTAAACTTACAAAATCCAGCCGAGAGCTGTTTCGCAAATGGAAGGGATAGACAAGGAACCAGAACACAAAATCAGAGAGCATTGCCGCTCCAGCGGCCACCTGTTAATCCAACATAAGAGGCAGTGATAAGCCTGGTGCTGCACTGGTACTATGAACAGCTCCACGCTAATGAAGGAGCCAAGAAGGCCATGATAGACTCAGATTTTCTTACACAAACAAAAGAAATTTTATGACGGGATACCTGGAAAAACACTTGAAAGGAATAGCCCAGAAAGCCTGCAGTTGGCTTACTGGAGGAAGCATTGCGTACATCAGCACATTTCTCAGTGTTCAATATATTTGCACGTGCATTATGCTGCAGAGCCTCTAAAGTACTTCTCTCTGCATTTAACGGCACAAAGTTTATCTTCTCTGAAATCGGTTGAGCACAATAGACGCAACATCTGTTCACAGACAAGGCAGACCCAACCTATAGTTCAGAAAAATCAACTCAAGGATCAGACCAAACTATTCACTCAAAATGGCTGTATCCTGCAAAGCGAGTCACACACAGCAAGCATACCATTTTTGATAATTTGGGGTGAAAAACTGACCCCGAAATACAACGTGACGAGAATAAACGTCCACCTGGGCGGCAGCATGAAAACAGGAATCAACCACAGCCATACTGTTTCCAAAATTTCATCCAGTAGGAGATTTATCCGAGGCAGACTTACTGGGTGTAGAAGAACAAGCCCTGAGCTCCATGTAAACGAAGGTTTGAAATCAGTATGACAAAAAGCGCAGCGAAGGCACATAAGCGGTACGCGAGTAGCCAGCTAGGATGGATCCCAGCCGCAGACGTCTTCCAGACGTCATCTTGGTGCAAATACCCGGGCCTCAGCTGATTCTCCCCCTTCACACTTCCATATCACGAAGGACGCTCCAACAGTTGCTAGTAGCAAAGACGCGGCGCATGTGCTGAACCTCCAGTTCAGCCAGTAGCTGGGATCTGTTGCTGTATCGTTAGTCATCAAAGTTGAGCGAGATTCTGCTCAGCTAGCTAGAGGCTGAATAAGTATAACGGACCTGCGTATTCTGGGTGTTTTGACATTATCATATTAGTAGACTAAGAAGAAAGATTTGTTCCAGAAACAGGAGCACAATGAGGTTTTAAGTCGGCAGGTTATTAGAAAGATTGGAACTTTGTCATCAAGAGGCAAAACCTAACTGATCCACCTCCCACTTCAATTCTTTCTCGACATTCTACTTTAATGAGGTGGGGAAAACTGCAGTAAGAGCAACATGTGGGAAAAAAATGTAGTGGGAATGTCAGTTTACTTGGACAAATACAGTACTACGAGGTCCAAATATGTATATTGGCGTAAACTCAACCCTTACGCTTTTATCGTTTTTGAGTTTGAAGAGAAAGATTTGTGAAAGGAAATGAGAAGTAAGAGAGAAAAAAAATTTGAAAATAGAAGTAAAATGGTTGATTCAAAATGAATGCGAAAATGAGAGATTTGAACAGAAATGAGAGGAAAATTCTGACAATTAAACGATTAGAGTTCGAATTCGGTTGTATGTCGCGTTGTAATTTATTTTTAATAAAAAATAAAAAAAAATGAAAGGAAAACTGAAAAAGAAAACATATTTCTAAGGAGAGAGAAAAACATAATTTAATATTATTTATTTAAATATGCTTCTAATAATATAAAAAAATGAAATAGAAATAGTAAAGTAGAAATCATCATATTCCTCTTCAAATTGGTCCACATATTTATTGGAGCGTATATAAAAATCGATAAATCAATGAATAGAATGAATCGCACCGAATCAGTTTGGTTCAGTTTGAAAAGTTAGTGGTACAGTTACGGTTTCAAATTTTGAAAAACCGACGATTTGGTTTGGTTTTTAAATTTTTTAAGCTGCATCGACCCAAACAGAACAAATTTAGGATTTTATATGAAAATTATCTTATTTAGTAATTAAATTAGTCAATAAAGTTTATGAAAAAAATTAACCGAATCGAATCGAATCATGTGATTTGATTTGGTTTGAATTTGAAAAACTAATAGTTCAATTTGATTTCAAATTTCTCAAACAATTACTAACTATTTGATTTGAATTTTGATTAAAAACCGAACCGAATCATTACGCCCCTCCTTATTTCTACGGGAAACAGTCTTATATTAACCATACAAAACGACGACGGACCATAACCAAACACCGCTCGAGCTGGGGTTTTAGGAATCCGAACCATTTATATTTTCAGGGAGGTCAGGCAACGGGCCGCTGGTTGGGCCTTGACATATCAATCCGGCCCAATCTGATCATGCCGCGTTACCAGCCTCATCTCGTCGATATAAAATGCTCTCAATCCCCGCATTTCATCGAAACCCTAATCCGCAACATCTTCTCCGAGCATCGCAGCCGGCCTGAAGATGCAGATCTTCGTAAAAACCCTAACCGGCAAGACCATCACGCTCGAGGTCGAGTCCTCGGACACGATCGACAATGTCAAGGCCAAGATCCAGGACAGGGAGGGCATCCCGCCGGACCAGCAGCGGCTGATCTTCGCCGGGAAGCAGCTGGAGGACGGCCGCACCCTGGCCGACTACAACATCCAGAAGGAGTCCACCCTGCACTTGGTGCTGCGCCTGCGGGGAGGCGCGAAGAAGAGGAAGAAGAAGACGTACACCAAGCCGAAGAAGATCAAGCACAAGCACCGCAAGGTGAAGCTGGCGGTGCTGCAGTTCTACAAGGTGGATGACTCGGGGAAGGTGCAGAGGCTGAGGAAGGAGTGCCCGAACGCCGAGTGCGGGGCCGGAACGTTCATGGCGAACCACTTTGACCGCCACTACTGCGGGAAGTGTGGGCTGACCTATGTGTTCAAGGCTGCTGATGAGTGAAGTGCTCGTTTGATCAACTTGGTACTCGCTTTATGCTAAAGCTGAGGTCTCTTTTGATTTATAGTTATTGCTTTTGGATACTTGGATGATGAAGTTTTTGAATTCTAGAATCTTCAGATTTTGATCAGTTATTTATATGCTTCATGAATTCTTGCTATTTA
>NQLW01000050.1:1187389-1299981 GCA_002312845.1 Kalanchoe fedtschenkoi | reverse complement strand
AGTTGAACGACACCGTTTACGTGCGTAAAAGACTCCAAGCGAGACAGTGCCACCAATGCACAAAGCACAATTATTATTGCGAAAAGAAGAAAGAAACACACATGTGACAGTACAGTGGTCTGAAAGACCTGATCAGAAGCGCTAATTCCAGATGATGCACGGGTTCATATTATATTATATTGTGTCAATCCAACATCTGTGGATAAGGTCTGTGTGCAGCAGCGAAGAACAAATTACGTGTTGAAAACTAGAGACTAACGACTAGCTCCTCAGTCCCCAAACCACACAAAAACTATCTCCTAATGTTATTGTCACCATACGTATCATAGCCAGACCAATCACCAACCTTAAAATCCTATGACATAAGCTTGCATAAATCAGAAGTTTCAGAACACGTCACACTCTGATAAGGAACTTGAAAATGGGACACTACAAGTACATCAAACAGGACTTGACACTTGCATGCACTGGGAGAACCAGACGTTTAATGGAAGTATAGGGCATGTGTGCCATGAGGCAGCTGTGAAACAGAGAGAATTGTGGAACAGGGCAACCCTAAGGGAAAGGAGATCCGTGATAGCTAGATAGGGCTAAGGGCAGCTAGAGAACAATAGGCCAATAAGTTAATATTATTCAATGAGAATGAACATATATGCTAGTGTTTTTGCAGACCACGTAACACATGTAAACAAAGCGTCACAGTGCAGACAAACCTTGTTCCGTTGTGGCCACCTGTTCCATTTCCAAAGATTCGGATTTCTGAGGATTTATTGCTTGCGTTGTTTCCTGCACAATGAATGCGGAAATGATGGCTTGAAAACGGTAAATACTCACATGTTTAATATGGACATGTTAAGCAAAATGTTGCTGTTCACAAGGTTACAAAGCATATCAATTGAATCGTCATATGAGCATTAAATTCAAGTTTGTTTTGTTATATTAGTTACGAGTAAAGGCATTCGTCGTTCCGACGGTTCGGTTCTAGAAAAATTAAAAATCGAACTAAATTATTAGTCATCCTTTTTTAAAATATAAAACTATACATCAAACGATTTTTTAAAATTTGAAACCAAACCGAACTGAACAAACCGAACCGGACCGGACCGGATCAGACCGAACCGAACCACAGGGAGCGTCGTACGGACATCCTATTCTATTATATATATAGATATAATTTTTGAAGATGAAGAATGAACGAAAATTCTAGAATGGACCTTCATTAAGTTGGAGATGAGACAATCATGGCGTCACGTTGCGTCACTAATTCTTGAAGCATTCCTTTTCAGTTCTCCAAAAGCATATTTGATCCAGCTAGCCGTCGGTGCTGCGCTGAAACTGAAACTGTAAGACTGTGTTTGGTTAAGGGAAAATTGTAGAGAAAGGAAAATTTGATGGAAAGTGAAATTCATCATGAATTTCATCTTATTTTTCTTTGTTTGGTTTAGAATAAAAAAATTGAAGGAAAGTTTCAAAATTCCTTTTAATTTATCATAACTTTCTTTCTAACTTTCCACATAATTTTTTTTCCCTCGTATTTTTCATCTAAACCAAACATTAGATTTTACCAATTTTCCTCCACATTTTCTTTTCCACTAAATTTTCCCTAAACCAAACACAGCCTAAAGGTAGTTGGATTAATAATTTAAAGAAGTGATCAGAGGCATGCAGAGACAAGCAGCCGGCTACAAAAAGCAGCTTTCTCTGCGCGGCTGAAATGCAAACACATTTTAATCTGATGCATAAAACAAACTTCAGCGGCCAAGCCACATTCAGGTCGAGGAAATGAAATGCAGCTATGGTAGAGAATAAATTTTTAAAACAGGAAAATACATGAAATATTATTGACAAATGAACAATCAACAAGTGGGCACCCGGGTAGAAAATAGGCCATTTATGTGTTGCTGAAAAACAAAGACAAAAAGTTCCATTGAAATTTAAAGAAAGAGCACAACCACCTTAAAAAAAAAACCAAGGCCGGAATGGTGGTTGTGGTTGCTCACGAGAGAGGGACCCAAAGGGTTCACGAGAGCACAAACGACATCTCAGAAGGTCCTTCTCACACTAAACTAGTGCCCCCCTACAGCTTTTACCAGAACTGGAATTTGATTTCTTACTGCAGAAACCTAAAAATAATCATTTTCATGTTATTTTTCCCCCCTTTAATACACCAAACTGGTATAAATAAATGGTAAAGTAGAGCTTTACATTAATGGCGTGAATTTGTGTCCTCAGGGATAGGAAAAAGGGCCAGATCTTCACAATACGTGTGGCTCAGAATTTTAGGTGTCCTTGTTTAACTTTATTAGAACTAATTTGTTTGTGATTAGAGCCTATGCTTGTGGCCGGCATTTTAACATTTTACAGTAGCTGTAGGTCTATATCATTAACTTATACAATTATAACTGTTAACCTAAAAAGATCCAAAATTCCAATTTGATCAATATTTTAAACGAAGTTTGAGATTTGTAAATGATTAAACTTGATAAAAGATGACAAAAATTAATGTCACTACTTAGAAAGATTTTTGAAAATGAAGCATGACATGCTACAGAAAAGGGTGAGTGGATTTGTGTAGTGAAATGTCTAAGTGTCGAAACAGCACTGGAAGATGGAAAATCCAACAGTAAATCACATGGAGGTTTATGTTTTCTAGTTTGATTGGATGGGAAGAAAAAAATGTCAGGTGGGGATAGATTGGATATATGGAAATGGAAATTTAAGTGGTCAAATACTAGCAGGTAATCCTGTTGGGCTAGCATGAAAGTGAGACCTCAGACACCCAGCATGTGGCAAATACTCTCACACAAATGAGCTACAATGTACAGCTTTGAACATGGTTCAATCTCTCTCAAGTAACTTGCAACAGTGACAGCAAACTCAAATGTTTAAATATCAAGTAGGGAAGGAAGCACAATCAAGCCAAGCTTGATCGTCAGGTTGTGATTTTAATATTGTTTAAGTTCCGATCAAGCTTGAAGACCTTCAATAAGCAATCATCTTAATTAAAAAAAATGAACACTATTGGTTCATGGTTTGGTAGTTGGTACTTGAGCTTGTACTGAGCTATTGGTAATCAACCATTACAATTCTATGGGTGGAAAAGGGGGGTTTATTTCTAAGGCTGTCTGCCCAATAATGTAGTTTGGATCTTCTGAGAACAAACACTAGAAATTTTCATAATGGGAACCCAAATGTGCATAAGCCAGGGTAAATGCAGTGATTCAGTGATATGAGCCAGATCCTGGATAATCTATCAATTCGTGTTTTATTAGGCAACTTGAATATATATTATTATGCGTCTTAAAGCTCAAATGGAGAAAGATTGATGATGGACACTGGAATAAAACCCGTGAAGATGGTTATTAATGCATGTGATAACGACCATAAAACGAGCTGTTCAAATCAGTGCCCCCCTAAAGTGAGCCCTCTGTCTCACGTGAAAGCGTTGTTCTTTCAATTCCATTTCACTTTACTATCATTATATCTTTCTATTTACCTATACTTATCAAACAAATACAGTGTGACGGAACTAAAACTAACAGACTGGAATACTTAGCCGAAGCTACTTAGTAGACAGGAAAACAGGGTATGAGATGTAAAGTTAAAACACTATTTATTTATTTTTTTCTGAAGGCTGGACCATGGTCACAGAGAAGGCGTATCAGATCTCATTCAAGTCTATCAAACAAATGTCTCCCGCAAGATGTTGTATATACTATTGCACATAATATTCTTGAATGTTTAAAGACAGTTAGTAGACTTGCCAGTAAAAATAAGGAGTCACATGCAAGAGCACCATGACATGTGGCAGCCACAGGCCAGTTTGTGAGCAAAAGAAACACCCCTTCTCTTTGTATTTATTACCTACATGAGTAAATGTATAAAACAGAATGAAAATGAGAAAAGCAACTGAAATTCTTTGATATATAATCAATTATATGTAAATAAAAATAATGTACCAAAATTATTCTTCTACGTATTTTGTAGAATAGTTGGTTCCACTTGTGAGCGTTGCTTTTCTCCCCTATTTAAACTCTCAAATTTTTCATCTCATCATAAATCTCCCCTCTCCAACATTTTCTCCCATTCAAAGCAGGTGTTTGCCAAAAAAGAAAAATGGCAGAACAAAGCATCAGATGCCTCACATTGATGCTCATTGTAATCTTGGCTGTGTGGACTGCGAGTTTATTTGAGTTCTGTGATGCTAGAAGAGGCGGCCACTGGAGGCACAGGGCAGTTTCTGCTTCTTTATCATCTAATAAGAAAACAAAGAGCCATAGCGGTCACAGCAGCCACAATAATAATCACAGTGGAAGCAAATCAAAGCCAAAGCCTAAAGCTAAGTCTCCTCCAAAGGAAGCTCCTGAAGAGCCTCCGGTGGACGATGTGCCACCACAGAACGGGGACTCTGCAACTTACAACGTGCTTGATTTCGGTGCCACGGGTGATGGGAATACTGATGACACTCAGGTGTGTAACTATTTTTATTTTGCAAAAATTAAACTTCCATTTTTCTGGCTTCAGATGAAAACAGAGTTGATACTAAAACAGAGCAATACTGGTACGGATAAACAAGCAATATACAATATAGGCACTGAAAAAATCGAATAACCGATAAAGAAGTTTGCTCATGTACTAATGATATAGCTACACGTATGATCTGTGTAAGAAAGTTTTGATGTTTATTGTCGTTATTTCATGCAAATCATCACCGATTAGAGTTACGAACCATGTTTAACCATCAACAATATTCTTAAAATATGCACAGAAGACATTATTGTATAGCTTTTACTATGCTTAGGAAAGTTTTGTTTATCAGTAATAATAAAATAGGGTATGTTGTTACTCAAACTAAGTAGAGATTGTACACAATAAAGCCACTTGATCCTCAATTATATAATATACACCACATGCATAGAGGTCCTAAAGACATTGACAGCACAAAATCTTTGATATATATGACAACCAGAATATTAGATAAGGCCCACTTGCTGGGATAACAATGGCTTTAGTTATGGCAGTTGGGTTCTAATTTCCAATTATAATTGCACAGAAAAGAACGTACCACGAATAATATAACCACATGAACTCTTGTCGTGAGTCGTGACTGCTAACTGAAAAAGCCTACAGTATTGACAAATGAAGTATGGTGTAATGCAGGCATTTCAGGATACCTGGGCAGCCGTTTGTGAGGCAGCCGGATCAACAATGGTCGTTCCATCAGAATACGTCTTCCTCGTGGGACCAATTTCTTTCGCTGGCCCCAATTGCCAACATAACATTGTCTTTCAGGTAAATGTTGAAATTTCTGTTTAGGGAGACAACACGAGATAGATTAGTTACTGAAACTTATCTTATGCTTTATGATGACACGTAGAAAAGAAAGATGAAACTAACAAAAGAAATCACACACAGAAATCAACTACAGTCATGAATTTCATAATAATAGACATTTACCGTATAGTTTATGAGGCTCTGACTCTGAACTAGCTAATAATAGACATTTACCGTATTGCAATTGTCATAAATCAGAGGCTATCATGTTGAAATGCTGATGCATTAATTCTTGGACTTCTTTCAGATTGATGGAACAATAATTGCTCCAGAAAGCTCCGAAGCTTGGGGAAGAGGTCAGCTTCAGTGGCTAGAATTCACAAAGCTTGTAGGGATTACAATTAGAGGGAACGGTGTTATTGATGGAAGTGGCTCAGTCTGGTGGCAGAGCACTCCACTTGATGAACCGGACAACGAAGAAAAACTTATCATCCCACTTAATAAAACAGTTCTTCATCCGCCAGTTCCGGTGATTGCCCTTAAGCTTTAATTTCAATCAGATTCTCACCAAGCAACTTTCCCTTAAGCTTTTATATCAATCAGATTCTCACTAAGCAACTTTTTGCTTACCACCTGAAAGTAAAGTCTGATGATATGGCTATTAATGTGTGGCAGGTAAGCATGGAGACTGGTGTCAAAATGCCAAGCATCAAGCCAACTGTAAGGACCACTTGTGAACTACTGATGATCTCCAGTATTCTATTTTGATAACCATGTGATCTGGTCTTTCTAACTTTTCTACTTTGTAACTTTGCGTTGTGTAGGCTCTAAGATTCTACGGGAGCTTTAATGTGACAGTCACGGGAATAACAATTCAAAATAGTCCGCAGTGCCACCTCAAATTCGACAACTGTATGGGAGTTTCTGTTTACCTAATAACTGTCAACTCCCCTGGCGATAGCCCAAATACTGATGGAATTCATCTTCAAAACTCAAGACAAGTCCTCATACACAGTGTCAACCTTGCTTGTGGTAATTTCTTTGCCAGTTCTCTTTAACATTGATATCATTGAAATGGCTGCTTTCTATAAATGATTGAACATTCCCCTGTAACCTGTTTACTGTAGAAAAGAAAGTTTAAGCATCAGAAACAAGATAAAAAGAGATAATAAGATACAATACTTTACTAGGATAATTAGTGCAGCTTGGTTGAAACTGTAAGCTAACAGGTTCAATCATGGTGTGCAGGTGACGACTGTATTTCAATTCAAACTGGATGCTCGGATGTATATGTGCACGACGTGAATTGTGGGCCAGGGCATGGTATCAGCATTGGAAGTCTAGGGAGGGATAACACAAAAGCTTGTGTCTCAAACATCACTGTTCGAGACGTTATCATGCAGAACACAATGAATGGTGTCAGGATAAAGACGTGGCAGGTACTATCACAATTTGACCGCACCCGCCACATTAGCATCAAAATTTTGCCTAGTTTTCTTGAGAATATTTCTCAAAAAAATTCCGCTACATTTCTGCAGGGTGGTTCTGGGTCAGTGCAAGGGGTGTTATTCTCAAATATTCAAGTTTCAGAAGTTCAACTTCCAATTGTGATAGACCAGTTCTACTGTGACAAAAGGATATGCAAGAATCAAACGACTGCTGTCGCTCTTTCAGGAATTACATATGAAAAAATAATAGGGACATATACAGTAAAACCAGTACATTTTGCGTGCAGTGATAACCTACCTTGTGTAGACGTGAGTTTGACATCCATAGAGCTACAGCCAGGCCAAGAGCGCTACCACATGTATGATCCCTTCTGCTGGCAGGCTTTTGGCCAATTAAACACTCCTACTATGCCTCCAATTGACTGTTTACAGCTCGGTAAACCATCAAGAAACAGGATTCAGTCTGACCACGACGTATGTTGAGTGCAGCAGTAGGTATTTTCCAGTGTTCTTGCTTGTGTGGTCGGCCAGCTCCTGACCCCTATGATACCATTAAGTTATTAAATAGGGTATGTAATTTGTGCACTACTTGTGAATAGATAATCATTATTATTACATAAGGCAACATTAATTCCCCTCATGTAAAATTATACAAGCAGTTTTTGTGGCCAGTATTCAGCTTCTGTAAAAAATACCTTGTTCATTGCAATTTGAAGTGTCACATCTTCGAATGAGAAATATGTTTTCCGTTACTTCGTGATAAAAGAAAGATCTCAAAAATCCTATAGTCTATATACTATTACTAAATATTCTTGACATAATGGAGGATCCAAAACTTAATAAAATCAAAACACAAAAGTATCTTTCTAAAATATTCATATCACTGGCAGATGAGAAAACAATCACAGCTAGCAAGTCACACGAAGAAAGGAGCCTTTCAGGACATTAAAAGAAGAAGGAAGGTCTATGTTACACAGTTATAGAATAACGCAAAATATAGCTTCAGAATATCATATGATGTTTCCAGCCGATGTAATATGTCAGGATGAACAATGCTGGCGTTAAGTAGAAAATCCAAATAGATGACGTGATTACCATGCCTGTAATGGTTCCAACTTTCAAGCTGCATCAGTGAGGCTAATAATGAAAGCAAAATATGAGTAGTAACTCGACTGAACATGTTTCAAAGAGGATGTACTTATACATTCTTAGTAAGAAACATATCTGGGCCAGCACTCAGCATTTATCAATAGAACAGTTATAGCAAGTTGCCTATACTGAAGGATGCGTTTTTCCGTCTTTAGCTCTTTTGATGCATAGAGAGGTAGACAAGAACATGGAGTTTTATCATACTTGAAGTCGTTGCGCTCTTTTGGAAGCTACCTAAATCATCTAGACTCGCTCCAAATTATTTAACCTTTTATGCCTATGTGTGAGCAGGAATGACATGCTTTGTTGATTACCAAATAGGAGAATTGGCGATAAAGACAACAAAAATGACGCATTAGAAGACACCAGCTCTTATTAACGTTAGGACAACAAGATTGGAGCCATGAAAGGTCCCTTTTAATGGCTCTGACAAATATATCCATCACTCTACATGACGGTAATTAATCCAGTGGGGACAGTGTATTCAATGGATTTTTTCATCTAATGTTGGCTATTAAAATGAGTGTTGCCCAATAAAATCAACTTATCGATATAACTTGTTCAAAGAGTATCAACTTTGGTTGCATTCAGTTATTCAATCTTTTCTTGAACATTTATACAGAGGGCCATGGCAGCAAACTCTATATCGAAAATTTCAAGTGAGAAGGATTAAAAAACAGCATTGTTCTCGTTCCTCGGTTAGCCATCACCTATGTTAAAGCTTGATAAAAGATATTCCACCCAACAAAAGAACTAAAGATTCAGAAATATCGGCATGTCACATAATCCAGATTGGGGCAACATGAACTTGAAGAGTCAAGTGGTGTCTATCTCTACACAAAGAGAAAATTAAAAAGAACAGAAGTATCAAGTAGCCGAGCAGCAATGTAAAAGCTGAATTGATTCTACCCTTTAATCAAATTGTCTACACTTCCATATGGGATTGTTACAAAGCTTTAAGTAACAAGCATTAAAGTGGCTAAAATCCAAGATACAAGCACGCCAAGAATTTCAGAAATCACTTCCTTTTGAAAACGATAGTTAACCTCCTATGGGCTTATTAAATGCAAATAAACGATAGTTAAGCAGCTTACTGGACGCACAACTCCTAACATTGATAGAGATCTACTAATGCTCGAAAACTATTTGCAGTAAACCTCAAAAGTTTTTCACCTGATTATTTAACCCCACTCGCAGGTTAAACATCTACTTACAAAAGCCTTCAAACAAAAGAAAAATCAAGGTAGCTCAGGCACAGGTCACCATATCAAAATCCTTAAACCAATTTCACCTCGCAGAATCAAAATACACAAGAAACACTGTAAAATAATACAGTAAAAACTCACTATCTCCTAAATCTGCAAGTGTACTTCAGAACATCGACAAGCCATAAATTACCTGACTATGCTTCTGTCTTCAATCAGCCTCTCCATCAGCCACACCTATCAATGCTGAATACTTATGTTTCTGTCCTCAATCATCCTCTCCATATCATCTCCATTGCATCAAAAGTGCTGTGGGAATCACTCCATCAAAGCATCCAAATGACAAATTGTGATCAACATCTCCATCATCACACACAAAAATTAGGTCAAAAAATAACAATCAATCTGATCAAAAAAAGCAATCATCAACAACATCGAAAAGCCTTAAATTACCTGATCATCAAAACCACTTCATCATCCACATCAATCTCCCAGCGTATCGCGATCGCAACCACCTCCGTCTTCCATTCAACTCTCAAACCACCACCCTGCTGTCCAAAATGCCTATCCCTGACCAAACGCCGCGTTTTACAACTGTTGTAATGAAATCAAAGCCAAAACACAGCGTTTCAACGAAATCAAAGCCTTATCTTATCCATCGTCGCAAACGACTATACCAGTCTTCTTCCGCCATTTTCAGTCCGAAATCGAAAATGGCGAGACTCTCCGAGAAGCAGCTCGAAGCCGCCACTAGACGAGTAGCAACCTTCGCCACTCATCTCTCTCCGGTTCGATCGAGCTCCTGCTCCACCGCACTGGAGATCTGCGACGCGGCCTCTTCGATGCAGGACAGCTACCACCGGATTCACGGCGAGGTGTCGAGCGAGGAAGTTTTGTGGAAGCTGATAGAGTCAGATGCTGACTCGAGCGAAGCGTTTACCGACATTTTGTATGAGAAGGCCGTTGGCGAGGGCATAGCGAAGGTCAGCTGCTGAGAATGAATTTCGCTACTTTTGTTGCATTTTGGTTTTGGGAATTGTGTGAAATTGTATGATTATGAATTTAAGCTTAAATTTAATTTTAATGTGAGATTGTGATTTAGATTACGATAAACCGGCCAGAGAGGCGAAATGCGTTTAGGCCTAAGACAGTGAAGGAGATGATCAGAGCTTTTAATGATGCCCGAGATGACAGCTCGGTGGGAGTGATCATCTTGACTGGAAAGGTATGTTTGAGAACTATGCATCTGTAAGAAATCATCAAAATAAAATTGATTTTTTTTTCAATTTTTGAGGTGAGGTCTTGTTTGAGTTTTTTGCACTCAGGATGTGTTGCTTGAGAAGTATGCAGCTGCAAGGAAATTATCAAAATATAATTATTTTTTTCCTAGTATTTTTTGATGTAGTTAAGTTTTTATGTGAGGTCTTGTTTGAGTGTTGGCTGTAGGGAACTAAAGCATTTTGTAGCGGCGGTGATCAGGCGCTGAGAACTAAAGATGGGTACGCGGACTATGATGGGTTTGGGCGACTCAATGTGCTAGACTTACATGTATGTGTTACTCTTCAGTGAGAATGTCAGTGTATCAGGCACTGTTGTGCTATTCGTACTCTATTAGATTTTCGGTTTCTTGAGCTTGTGCAGTGCACAAAGAGTTTGATATTTGTATTACCTCTGTTCTGTACTACAAAATGATTGGCGTTTTTTTTTTGGGCTATAGGTGCAGATTAGGCGTCTGCCAAAGCCGGTAATAGCTATGGTATGCAAAGTAGAGTCCTGTTGGTCTTGTTTGGTTCTGGAGTATGAATACATATCTAGGAGTGTACTCAGTTTTCATTTCTGAAAACCAGGTAGCGGGATATGCTGTTGGTGGAGGGCATGTGTTGCACATGGTTTGTGATCTCACCATTGCAGCCGACAATGCTGTCTTCGGCCAGACTGGACCAAAGGTGATTGTTTTCGTGCTTTTGAGTTCTGAAACGATCAATGAATTTTCAAGTCACTTAACTGAATATATTTGCATTTGTCAAAGCCTAAGATTTTTCCCAATTGTGAGTGTCACAGGTTGGAAGCTTCGATGCTGGTTATGGCAGTTCCATAATGTCACGTCTGGTAAGAGTCAGCTTTCATGCAAATTTGTAATATTGTTTGAACTGCCGATGAGATACGAACTGAAAGACCTTTTGCTTGCTTTATTGGAGTATTTCATATCCCAAGTATTTTTCTTGCATCTCATATGTAGATCGAAGGAATGAAGTTACTGTTTGTGCCATTTTATTCAGGTTGGGCCAAAGAAAGCGCGCGAAATGTGGTTTCTGGCGAGGTTCTATTCCGCCTCAGAAGCAGAGAAAATGGGACTTATCAACACAGTTGTCCCCGTAAGTTATAAAGTCCCAATGAATCTGCCTGCTGCCATTCCTGCGCTTTAATTCGGCATAAAACATCAGTTAAGTGCAGTTTTAAATTTAATTCACTGTCTTTCCTACTGCAGTTGGAAATGCTGGAGAAGGAAACAATCAAGTGGTGCCGCGAAATTCTAAGAAACAGCCCAACAGCAATTCGCGTGCTCAAATCGGCTCTGAACGCCGTTGATGACGGCCACGCTGGCCTTCAGGTACCTACTAGCTACAATTACCTCGTCCAGGCACCAACCACCAAGCACATTGCTGTTACTCCAGCCATTTTATTTTTTCCTCCTGATATAACTCCATGTTGATTTTTTTTTTAAATTTTCTGGAGGCGCTTGGAGGAGACGCCACTCTCATATTCTACGGCACAGAGGAAGGCGCTGAAGGAAGGACGGCCTACATGGAACGACGGCGCCCTGATTTCTCCAAATTTCCCAGAAAGCCCTGACAGCAAAGAGTTCCATCTTTTATACAGTGCACCATCAAATTGTGCCGATTATTTGATTTCTAATGTATGATATGTAACATTATATCTTCTATGAACTAAAATAATGTGCTCATAAAAAGCTTGTCCTGATAAATTTTTAAACATCATTTTTCAGCATTTCAAAGAGTTATATCAGTTCTCCTTCTGTACTTTTTCCCAAAGTAAAATTGCAAGAAAACTAACTTTCGCGTCTGATACAACATCCAATTATGAGAAAGAAAAAAGAAATTTTTTACAACTTTGTACATTCACTTTTCCATGAAAAAAATAATTTCTCACCCCCAATTTTACTTTTGAACAAGTTTTTACCCCTTGGTTGATTCATGAAAGTTTTGAGAAATTGAAAGAAAAATTCAGAAAAAAATTGAAAATTTGTATTTGGATTATATGGTAACTAAATTTAAAATGGATTTCTATCAAGGACAGTCAAATCAAATAAAATGAAAAATTTCGGAGACATAAGAGGTTTGGTTATTGATACGTGTCAGTTAGAGATTATTCAAAAAATGATTACATAACTCTAGGTTCAAGTCCATTCAAACTTATCCCCCATTTTTCAAGAAAATCATTTTTTATTAATTTCCTTTTTCTTACTGAAAAATTCAAAAGGATTTTCAAAAGTATATGTCATAAGCAGCAAAGTAAGTATGTGCCACACAAAAATAAATGGTTTTAAGAAAAAATAATAATATTTTAAATAATAATAACTAATTAAATATTGACACGTGTCAACTTATGTATAAAATATAATTATTTAATGTAAGCAACGTGTGACAAATCATGTGTAGTCAATAACAATTAAAACTACGTCATTTTTGCTTTCTTGTTTTTTGGTTCGATATTACCAAATCACAATTCTTTCCAAAATCTAGAATCTAAATTTTTAATTTATTTGATACAGTTGTATTTATTTTTTATTTTAAATATTTAAACTAAAATGAAATTAAATCTAAAATTAAAAAAACACCCGTAATCTATTAAAAAATCATAAATAAGAACCAAATAATGACAGTTAATTAATGGTAAAGATATTATATTGGCAAAAAAAATTTCATATGAGAAATGCTTCAATTACCCTTACTTATATATTATTTTGTAAAATAAATCATTTTAATTTTCAGGTTTAGATTCTCTATTTGGGAGAGTCGAAAATTTGTCTACGGTGAAAAGACACTAATGTCTCCAATTATAAGCTTTTGTGTTGGACAATTTAATCATTAGCATATTTTACATTATTTTTTTTCTCTTTCACAAATTAATTACTAAATTGCTTATACATATTAAAAATACTAAACCTAATTAAGTGGGATATTATTATCATTTTTTCCTACTCTCACAAGAAGAGTCCATTTTTTTCTTATTTTTGTTGTTGCTAGTATTATTCAAACTAATTAAATAAAATAAACTGATAAATGGATTTTATTTAGTGCAATGTGAAATGCTGATTAGACACCAAAACTAGGTCGTTTTATCCGCTGTTTTCAGCTTGTTCTTACCCTGATAAATAAGATATGGCCATACAATTTCTACGCCAATAAAATTCCAACAGAACCCTGTATTCCCAAATCTCCTCTAAACTCCACCTCACGCAAAATCCAACGCGCGAATCGAAGCTCGTCGATCTCGACGATGATGCGAACCGGAGTGAAGCGATTTCTCGGGCTGGGCCATCCGGCCGCCGCCAGGTTCGAGCCGCGACCCCTCGCCCGCCTCTACCACGAGCGGGTCGTGGACCACTACAACAACCCTCGCAACGTCGGATCGATGGACAAGAACGATCCCGCGGTCGGGACCGGGCTGGTTGGCGCGCCGGCTTGCGGCGATGTGATGAAGCTGCAGATCAAGGTGGATGAGGCGACGGGGAAGATCGTCGATGCGCGGTTTAAGACGTTTGGGTGTGGCTCCGCCATCGCTTCGTCTTCTGTTGGTATTTTTCATCTTTTATTAATTTTCTATTTATTTTTCGTAAGGTTAATTTTATTTTGTACTGTAGCAGTTTAGGCATGTGGTTGCTGATTTGGTTTTGAAATTGGAGCTTATCTTATGTTTGAAATGTTTGAGTTGAGAGTTGCAATAATCTTTATGCATCTTTTTATTGGAAATTTGAGCCCAAGGAAGTTTGTTTTACTTGCTCAAATATATTGGTTTATTAGGAAAGGTCGCAAATCGATTGAAAGATGCTCAGTTTAAGATTTATTGTGGCTCATATAGTTGTTCTCACTAAAAGTCTGGCTATAGCAAAGTTCCCAGTTATATGATATTGGTTTTGTAGGCAAATAAACAAACCCAGAATCTGATTCAAAGGCGCTTTGAAGAACGTTTGTGTAGCTCAATTACTGGTTTTCATCTGAAAAAGTCTCAATGGTGAAGCTGTTTTCCTTGTCATTTTGGTGGATGTATTAATATGGTTGTTTTTATTATGATTAGTCGGAGATATTTCAAAGTGGTAGTAAATCTAAATATACTTTGGTTATAGTTTGAGGTTCTAGAAATTTTAGGAAATTTTTTTATGAATTTTCTTTTGATGGTCTTTGTTTGTTTATTTCAGCTACTGAATGGGTTAAGGGGAAGACTGTGGATGAGGTTCTGACAATTAAGAACACGTAAGTGATATTGGTTCTTATTGTTATGGTTGACTGGTGCATTGCATATTTCTTGGAACCTTTATTCTCTATTCTTTCTCTGATTCGTATATAATGGTGGTTGGTATTTTCAGACATCGGTAATTTATTCCCATTTCTGAAACTGATTTATTAATTTATTTGCACTCAGCTTATACTTTGTTTTTGGCTTCTTGAAATATGTAGTCTGCTCTTGCAGGTTTAGTTTAATTGTTCAGTATTTCTCTCTCTGTCTGTTTAACCATACCTCCTATTTTCTTGACATAAAAAACTCTTTTTCTAAAAATTGAGGCTTGCAGTATGCTCACTGGCGAGTAACTGATGTTGGGTTCAAAGGGAAAATAGGATGGTATAAGATGAGTAAGATCTGTATGTAGGATTGCAATATGTAAGGAACTTGCATTGAATATTTCCTAATGTTTTTGCATTGGCTTGATGGAAGCCAGCAATAGTAAATTTCCCAGCTTCTGCTTGTCAACCCACTGCAGATGCTATCAACGCATGTAACTTCTCTGGTCCCATACCATATCTACCACCTCGTGTTTGTTATATAAGTCATTCGACTTATTTTTGGGTGCTGGGTCATATAATTGTTTTTCTGGGCTGTTTTTCTCTACATATCTCTGTAATATGTCCATATCAGCCTATAAGAGTTTAACAGAACGATTAATTTTTAGATCTTATTTTATGCTGCCTGTTGTTGAGATCCTAATTATGCCACCTATCGATTTCCCGAGTGTTTCTTACAATTTTGCTAGTCATGCAAGATTATCCTTACTGTGCGTCACCTGCCTGCTTCTTCTAATGCTCTAGGGAGATTGCGAAACACCTCTCCCTGCCCCCAGTGAAACTTCACTGCAGCATGCTGGCTGAGGATGCAATCAAAGCAGCTGTAAGGGACTACGGCGCCAAGGCTGCCAAATTGAAAGCCAGCGGAAACGCAGAAACTGCTCAGCTACCCAAAGCTGCAGAAGCATAAGTGTGCACCCGTCACAGACGCCGGCTTATGTAGTATAAAATGAAGAAAAGAACCTGTTCAAACGTGTGAAACCTACCTAGTCATGACTTGTGTGGTAATAAAACAGATGAGGATGTTATTGTTGATGAAGATAGCTTGCCAGTTTCTGACTGTAATCTGTGAATCACTGTTCCATTTTCAGTTGTGTGATGGAATTGAGAGAGTTTTGGGTCGATACAGTTTATCAGAAATGTGAACACGCTGTGAAGAAGCCATGTGTTACTTTAAATACGTTGTATAGTAAAAAAAAAATTAAAATTAGTTGTGAATCGATATTTTAATTTTTTGACGCACATACATCGTTTTATACACATGTGATGGATTAGTTTCACCCAAGAGTCACTCAAAAAAATCTCATCATTTAAAATTTTTTTATTTTTTTTTTTGCACAAATTATGAACGCGAAGATTACTTAGACTTTGTTCCTGAATTTGGAGAGGAATGAAAGAGTAGTATTTGTAAAGGAAAAATAGGTTTTTACAAGTTTGAGGGATTTGAAAGATAAGAGTAAATATAAAATAAAATTATTAAAATGACCATATAAAAAAAAATGACTGGTCAAAAAAAAAAGTATTGTGATCTTTTGACACCAAATCCCTCAATTATTCTCTAAATCCCTCCAAATTTGGTGGAAATGAAGGGTAGATTCTCTCATTCTAAATCCTTCCAAATTCACCCAGCTCCCTGTTTAAAATATATATATTCAGCAACAGGCTAATCCTGTCATTTTATTCCCTCTCCCTCATATTTTTAACTCACATTTTTAATTCACGAACATTCTTAGAGTTTCAGTTTATGTCGGAATCTGAATCTGAATCGATATTTTTTAGATTCTGAGAAGAAAAATAAAATGATAAAAAATTAAAAGGGAAAATATATTAAATAAAAAAGGATTATATATTTTTTCCACAATTTTCAATCACGAATTTTTTTAATTTGTAATTTAATATTTTTATTCTGAATTTTCCTAAACTCATCATCCTCTACTTTTGACTCAAAAACAAACAGCAATTTCTCAACAACATTCAATTCGGGCAAATGGATGAACCTACCAAACACCTACCAGAATGGATGAAGCATTGATTTCATATTCAATTCAACAACGACGACGCCAACAGCGTCTTCTTCACATTCATTCTCCGACTCCGACTCCGGCGAACTCTGAAATCTCTCTCGATCCAACTCCATAGCAATCGGCATCCGGCGCGATGCAGTGCGCGACGGACTCGGCTTTGGATGACGTGCGGGAGCCGGTACCGCGAACGGAGGCTCGGGAAACGATCTCGGATTCGGTCGATCGGGGGATGAGCGCGATGCCGAGCCAATCCAGCAGCGATCAGATTTCGCACATGGCGATCGACATCGGAGGTCGGCTCTCCGCGCCATTCGCTTCTCGTTCTCGCTGTGCATTTTTTACTCCTTTTTTCAGTTTTTGTTTTTCATTGTGGATTGTGATGCTGGAAGTTGTACGCGTTTGTGGTTTGGATTTTGTGTTGTTTTGTTGCCGAAGATCAATTTGCTCGCGGTCTGGAATTTGACGAATTTGCTCCTTGCTTGGAATTTGCTGGTAGTTTGGAATCTGCTGAGTTTTCTGGAATCTACTGAATTTGCTGTAGCTTGGAATTAGATGAATTTGCTTGTGGCTTGGAATTTGCTTAATTTGCTGGTAGTTTGGAATTTGATGAGTATGCTCGCAGTTTGGAATTAGATGATTTTTCTTTTGGAATCTGATGAATCAGCTAGATGTTTGGATTTGGCTGAATTAGCTAGTGGTACTGATTTTGCTGGAATTGGATGTGTTCATTGGATTCGGAAATGTGAAAGACTGAGGGAGCAGTTTTCCAGTTAATAGGGGTTGTTATGTATATTGATAGTGACCTGAGCTTAGTTGGTGGTGGCAGGGTCGCTTATAAAGCTGGTGTACTTTTCTAGAAGTAGTGGTAGTAGCAGAGGTGGTGGTTCTAGTAAGGGAGTGGATGGGGAAAGGAACAATGCTATATTGGATGGACGGCTTCATTTTGCGAGATTTGAGACGACTAAGATTGATATTTGCTTAGAGTTTATCAAGTTCAGGCTGCAGTTGGGTGGTTGTGGTGATAGCAACAGCGAGAGTAAGAACTCTGCCAGATACAAGTCTGTTATCAAGGTACAGTGCTTTCCCTTTGTAGATTCTTTTTTTTGAGAGAAATGATTATGCAATGCCATACTCTAAGAGTCTAGATAACTTACGGCCGGTTCTATTAAGTGTTTTCTGTAAAGCATCAAGCATGTATGGCTTATAATGAAAAGAAGGCACATATGTGACTGTTCATATCAGCATTATTTAGTTTTTACCGTTATCTGTTGGAAATTCTCAAATGAGTAACGGCCGTAAGTTGCTTGATGAAGTGGTGTAGTATTTGTAACCACTCCCGCATGCAAAGTAAAAAGTTCCGCTGTTCTTAATCTTTGGTTGATGTAGCCTGCAAGTCCATTAATACTATGCAAACTATTTGAAGGCCACAGGAGGCGGGGCATACAGGTTCACAGATCTTTTCAAGGAGAAGCTTGGAATCAGTCTGGATAAAGAAGATGAGATGGACTGCCTGGTGTCCGGAGCAAATTTTCTGCTGAAGGTGGGATTCTCTCTCAACGAAATTTTAAACTTCATTCAGTGGTCCACTGCTTTCAAAAAATTGAAGGAAATGATAGTTGGATAAAGAAAAAAAATAATCAGAGTTTGTTCTATGATTGCTGGTGATGAGTCTAATGACTATCGGGAACTTTGAGGATAAGGACTCCATACTCATGTTTTTAGCCGATTTTTTTTTTTGGGTACTTTACTGCGATTCACTCTTCAAATTTGAAGTTTGGAAAATGCCATTTTCAACTTTGCAGTTAGATGGTGTTTGTCTAACTATAGGCACTACTGTCTGTCATCTAGGGTGACAGATCATTTTCAGTTTTGGGTTTAAAACAATTATAATGTTAAAATTGATCAAACATCAGGTTTCAATGCTGAAAAAGTTGTGATGGTGGTGCAGAAAAAACACATGTTTTGGTTGTGTCCTGCTCCTGCATATTAGATCTCATATTTCCAAACCTGTTCTCTAATTGGGTCTTTAGTCCATTTACTAGTTTTTTCTCATACTCTCACAACCTTGATAGGCAGTCCATCAGGAAGCTTTTACATACTTAAATGGCCAGAAGGAGTTTGTACAAATCGACCATAGTGACTTGTATCCTTACCTCCTCGTCAATATTGGGTCTGGTGTCAGCATGATCAAGGTATGCTCAGTGTTTAACCATTATCATCTAGCACATCATCTGTCGTTGGTGGCTCTAATGACAATTCCTTGAAGGTGGACGGTGATGGCATTTTCGAGCGAGTCAGTGGAACGAGTGTTGGTGGTGGTACATTTTGGGGTATGGGGAAGCTACTAACCAAATGTAGCAGGTGCCTTAGATGTTCTATAACTTTAAATTCTTGTCAGTTGTCAACTTGGGATCTTAAATATACCGATCATTGTTTTTGTTTAGCTTCGATAACTTATTGGAGATGAGTCACAAGGGAAATAATAGAGTGATAGACATGCTTGTTGGAGATATCTATGGTGGAACTGACTATGCAAAGGTAATGTCCTCATTTGACTTTCATGACTATAAGGCTGTGTATTTTTTTAGGGAAAATTAGAGAGAAAGGAAAAGTAGAGGGAAAGTTAGGAGAATTCCATGTTCAGTTTAAGGAATGTTTGTGGGAAAGAAAATTGAATGGAAAGTTAATTTAAATTAAAGAAAGTTTTGAAACTTCCCTTCAGTTTTTCCATTCCAAATCAAACAAAGGAAAATCAAAAGGAATTCATAGTGAATTTCATTTTCTTTTCTCTCATATTTTCCCTAAACCAGCAACCTAAGAGATAATAGAAAAAACAATGCTGTTACATTTACTTGTCTTGTCGACCAGATTATATGCCTTAAACAGTTTTGACTTTTGAGTGTGTCCTTTTGCTTATCATATTTGTACATCAACTCGTCTTTAAGTTACATAACCAAATGTTGAGAAATGAGAAGTAGGGTTTGAAAATTTTGCCTACAGAAATGTAACTTGAGGCTTAAGTTAGGTTGAGATTACACAGTTCTATTTTGTGGCAGGTTGGACTCACATCAACAACAATTGCATCCAGTTTTGGGAAGGTCGTATCTGACAAGAAAGAGCTAGCAGAATACAAATCTGAAGATTTAGCTAGATCACTTTTACGGATGATTTCCAACAACATTGGACAGGTTAGTTGTAGCAACAGGACTTGCATGGGAGGCCATATCCACACTAATTTTTGGACCTGTTGACATTTGACAAAGCCAGAATCTTGTATCGAGTCTAAACTCGCAGTTTGCTAGTTCCTATGCCGGATTAATTAAGACTGTACATATAGCAGCCTTCTTTCTCTAGTTTTAACTGACCCGGGTGAAGATGCGATGGATTATTAGACATTTATATGTCATTAGTTCTCATCGTGCAGTCCACCTCTCAGCAGCCAGCCATGATTCAGTGGGGCACTATTTAGGCTGTCATACGTGCATGCTTGCATCTCACCTTCGCAAGTCACACTTTCTTGCTGATAAAATGTCTCTATTGAAATATCCAGATATCATACTTGAATGCTCTTCGATTCGGGCTGAAGCGGATATTCTTTGGAGGATTTTTCATCCGGGGTCATGAATACACCATGGACACGATTGCTGTTGCTGTGGATTACTGGTAATTATTGCTCCTCCCATATCTCGACAATGATAAGCTTCACACCTTCACTTTTCACAATATTTACCAGGTCTAAAGGCGAGGCAAAAGCAATGTTCCTACAGCATGAGGGATTTCTAGGAGTACTGGGTGCATTCATGAGCTATGAAAAGCACGCTCGCAATGATTTGATGGCCCATTATCAGCAGTTCCCCATCAACTTATCAAACAAAGCTTCCAACTCCCTGTTTGATCTAAACGATCACGATAGCATTGAGTGCAGCGTATACCAATCTTAACAACTGCACAGCTGCAAAGGTACCACCCATCGTGTAGTATACACCCCCCTTCTCTAAAGCACGCAACTACTTGTTGCCTCACTCTATCTCAACGTCAAATATATATTAGAACCTAGAAGACATTTTCATGTCAAATAATTAAATAGCTTAGTTTAATCTGGCGGATGATAAAATGCTGGAGGTGTTGTGTCCAAAAAAATGGAAAAACAAAAAAAATATGATGATGAATGATGATGGTTATAAGTTATATGGCACATTTCTGTGATCTAATATTGTGTGAGACAAAGCTAGCTGCTGCTTTCTGCACTCATCTTTAATGCAATCAGCATGTTTCATTTGTGCATCTGTCACTTTATGTTTCAAATGAGACTGAGACTGAGACTTCTCTTGGTCGCATGTGATGGATACTTGGATCACTCTTTTGCTTTTTTGTTTCGATCAAAATCTTTCACAGTCAATTATACTGGTAGCCTGCAAGATTGTCTGCTCTGCTCGATTGAATCATATTCATCTCACTAGTCTTCTTTTATGTTTGTCTGGTTTTATAGTGAGCAGTGTCTCTGGTACCCGAATAGAACCAAATCAATGCCAGCCAATCTTGTCATTCTCAAACTAGCCATCGCTTTTTCTTTCTTCCATGCTTAGACTTGCCACAACTAGTATAACTTATGTGTTCATTTTGAACAAGCGAAAACAATAAAGAACACACAAAATTTAATGAAGTTCGTCAATATGTATATATCAGGAGCGATGAATGACTGTTTAATTTCTTAAAGATGATCATATGTTACCGTCACATAATATATAATAATAATCTTATATGTAGATTTACAAAATCCTATCACGCAATATGCATCTCTCCGCCCATGGGGCTCGTGACATCAGTCATACATGAGTTACATCTAACACTAACTACTGTCAAAGAGCACGCCCCGGAATAGATATCTGTTTATCAATTAGCCTACTCAGCTGATATTTTGTTAAATTCAATTTCAGCCGAAAAGAGCACGCTCTCAATGATATACTGCGCATTGAAACTTCTAAGCACTCTCTCAGATGATTGTGTTCATACCATAATAATGAAAGCAGCAGCATAAGTATACTAGTGTTGGGGTTTTGGACCAACTCATCATCCAAAACATTTAATTCATTCATGCCATTCTCGCACTTCAAATGGCACACGCATAGAATATCTTCTTTAGTTAAAGCAAAGGAATAAAGAAGATGATACCAAGCAAACGTTAGTGGGTAATGGCAGCACTAGTAGTAGGCTATGTATGGTATCAGACCATATGACCCCATTTCCTGTCTGATGAGCACGATTCTAGGAAATGGGTAAATATATATTTGGGACACAAATCCCAATTAAGATAGTCCAACACATAAACAAAGCAAAACCCAGTTCACCACAAGCTCACTTTAATCCTTGTCTCTTACACATTATTACTACTCTTGAACCCATTTCAAATCTGTTTATACGAGTCTCCACCTTTTAAAAACAAATAAACAATTGCCTCATTCATTCGCTTATGCGAATTTCAGCTCCATTTAAGCGGAGGAAACACACTCTAAAATGACATACTTAACCATTTATAACCCTAAACTGACTTGACATCCATTTTAACTAGAAATGAATCTCTGGTCGGGTGTGAACTACCAAAAGAGGCTTAGGAAGAGGGAGGGAAGAAGGAGACCTGACGAAGGAGATAGATCTTAGTCTTCATAGGTCCAAGATTGAAGTTGAGTGTTCAAAGGCTCCATAAATCTCCCTTTCTCCACTAACAAAGCAATCATCACAACCCAAATGTCCCTGGTCTCTCACAAAACAACAGATTGCGAGAATATCTTTAGCTGTTTTTCTTTCCTCTTTATTAAAGCAAAAATGGACCATGCATTGCCTCCTTTTTTGAATTCAAAAACCCTTCACTTAACCATCACTATAAACACACCTTATGTAGCTTTGCCCAACCAGCTCTCTCTACAAGTTTCAACACGTAGCTCAAGTTGAGTGAGCTTGGTTCTTTACTTACTAGTTCTACGCTCTGCCTTTGCTCATACTCAAAGAACAAGTCCTTCGGCAAAGGCTTATAACACCAAACCTCAACCCCTCATTTAAATCCCATTGCGTCTTAGCGAGTCAGCATGTCGGATCCGCTGCCACAAGCGCAACAGCAGCCGGTGCTAGTTTACCCAAACAGTGTCAATGTGCAGCCCCAGTCGCAGGATTTGTCGCACTCAAAAGGGTCATTTGGAGCCAGTTTTATAGTTCTGGCTGTCATCATTGTTGTCTCAGCTGCTGCCTGTTTCCTCAGCCGGTTATGCAACAAGAGAGGGCAGAAGCATAAGGAGCCCAAACAGGAGAAAAGCCACAAGCAGAAGAAGGGTCAGGGAGGACCTCCATACCCCATCCACCCCACATTCCCTCCGCAGCAGAGTCGCCGCAAGGAAATGGACATGGAGTTCGGGTTTGGACCGGGTGGTGGAGGTCCCGGTCGGCAGCAGCACCAGCCTAAAGCAAATGATATCGAATTTGGCTTTGATAAGAAGTCAGGCCGGCCAAAGGGGGGTGACATAGAGATGGGGTTCGACAAAAGATTTCCTAGCGGGAAGGGGCCGCAGCATGCGGACATGATGCGAGGTGTGAAACCGTACCCTAATGGTGTAATGAAAGGTGAAACCAATCCACATTTCAACGGAGGGCATTGGGGCGGTCAATGAAGGTTCTGAGCAGATAAGAATCTCTTCATGTAATGTTAACAAATTCCTAGCTAGTCTTATCTGTGAAGCCATTCAGGTTTAGTCATGCTTCTAGGCCTCCAGCGTACTGTATTTCAAGCAGCCATAAGAATCAATGCATACATGAACTTACTAGCTAAAATGAAAAAAATAGACAGGCAAACTGTGATGGAAATTGACAAGACATAACCGACAAAACGCATTAATCCTGATCAAAGCAGCAAGATGTTCATCAGTTAGACAATAATTCTAAGATGTCGAGTCAAAAGTAACACGAAAAACATAGAGCAAAAGTGACAGCCAAGTTTAAACAACAATAAAGATAAAGCCAAAACTAACGATTCAGGGAGCAGCTCCAGCTATTAACTCTAGTGATATTATTGAGTCTAGGTTTATTTTTAGATCCGGAACCTGATCCCGAGGCAAGGAATGCAGTCAATGAGAGAAAGCAAAACAAAGAGGCCATTGTAATCATATCACACTCAAAAGAATAAAATGTATTGATTAGTCACCATGTAATGTGTTCAAATAATTGAGATCCCGAATAAAGGGTTGAATTCTATCTAAACAGTGGTTCTACACATTTTACAGGGCAAATCAATCAAGCACATATAAATCAAACCCAAACTTGAGATAAGGAGGAACGAGATGCACAATTATAAATGAGGTAGCTACCTCTAAATGAGAAGAATATGGGAAACTTGTGAAGTTATGTATAGAGGTTAACTTTCGAACTATGAGTCCATTCCCTACTCCTTGGTTTGTAGGGCGGTTAGTTGCCTTTCTAACTGAGAAATAGAGAGGATTTTGTAAGACTGGTGTGAAGGTTTTATAAGAACTTCCCTCAAACAGTGAGGAACTAAAATGAACTCGTGTGATAATCAGAAGAATAATATGGCAGTACGATCAATAAGAAATGATCAACCCACTTCAGTAATTAATGAAACCAGGTTTGATGATCAGAGAGTAAGCAGAAGAGAGGTAAACGGTTACCTGGGCATTCTTAAGTTTTTGCCTCTGCAACTCCTCAACCAATTTGTTGACACTGAGGTAATAAAAGAGTTTGTCAATGAGCATGAACAACAGAAATTCATGATCTGAGAAGTTACTATTGCGAACATACCTTTGTTGCATATTCATCACCTGAGATTGCAAATCTCTCTCTCTTGCTGCTGCTAGAGAGAACTGCAGAGGACGACAGAAGATGAAAACAAATATGATAGCAGTACAAATGATGCAGCCTCAGCTACGCAGTTTATTATTTTCTTTTGATTTGTACAACAACCTAACAGGCATACCTCTAATCGCTCATTGTTTGCTGTAGTATCAGCAGGTTCCATATTAGCTTCAAAAACAAATGTGAAATAAGATATATGTGTTAATTTCAATGACAAATATAGAAGACAAGTATAGTTTTTATCCAGTGAGGAAATGAGGTATTACCAGTTTTTTGGTCCACATATCGCATCAGTCTCAGTATTTCGTCCTGTAAGCCATCCAGAATATTTAAGATATCAATTAAAAACATTAGGTTTATGAACAAAAGAATTGTCACAAACTTACCCTTAGCATAGAATTCTGCTTAATGAGGCGCTGCAGCAAGGATGATGCGAGTCTTCCGTTTAAACTAGACAGTTCGCTGTTTAATGTGTTTGCAGACAAAGAATCCTGAAACATTTTGCACCACAACATATGATCTAAGAGCATTAAGTAAAGCTAAGCATCTTGACACCACCATACTTTGATGTATCTTCAGTTTTTAATGATTTGTAAAATACTTCAATAAGCAGCAGTCAAAATTATCCACAATTCTGCAATACTACAACACCTAATTAAACTTTTGCATATGAACAAATGCTACCTTAGAGCAAGGATCAGGCCTGATGACAGTAAATCTCCCCTTGCACTGAAATCCTGGTTCTTCATCTACATTTTCGGCAGAGCAAAGACAAGCCAAGTAGAAAAATTACCGTCCATTTAGTCATTTCAGTTTACGAGATGGTGGATTCAGCTTCATAGGTTACCTTCAGAATTCTCTCTATGTTCATCATCAGTGACAAAAGAATCTAGTTTTTCGAAAATGGAAGCTTTCTGTCTTGATACATATGCATCACTGTCATCCGCACGTACATTGCTACAGCCCCTGAAGTCAAACTAAAGAGAATTAGTAAGGTGAATGACCAGTCTAATTGACCACCTCGCAAACTTGACTCACAAACCACATTATGAATGTCAGCATATCTTCTACAAGTTACTATGGCATAATGCTCATTCGGAAGTAATAGGCATACCCAGAAAATGGAAAATAAGTCATACCCGACTTCATTAACAGGACTATTGGAAGGCAAGTCTTCTGCAGTTTCATTAGTATGGTCTTCAAGACAGTCCTGTAAAACATACTCGCTATAAATGAAAAGCCTACAAGATCACAAGGAGTGCTAGGACCTTTTTTAAAGTACCAATAAATCAATTTTTTTTATACCTCCAAACAGGCACCAGATACAGAGTCATGTAAGCTTTCAATGAAGGTGGCAGTAACCAAAGAATCTATTTTGTCATCTTCATCTATAGGTGCATTGGCCCTATCACATTTACTCAATCCACTATCTGATTCTTCAATCTGCTTGCAGATAACAATTTAGTCAGAATTTATTGTCCTGGCAAAATCGATACTTCTGCCCTAATGAATTGTCATTGCATGTACAAAAGGACCTTAACCTACTTACAAGAGCAGCTTCTCTCCTCAAATCTTCAATATTGAAATTCCATGCACTGATTCCCCGTATATACTCTCTCTGCAGGGTAACAAATTTCGTTCAATGAGCACGGGAGGAGCTATAAATACTAAAATTTAGCAGAACAATCATTTCCAAAACTGCCACTCAATTGGTAACCGAAGATATTTAGCTAGATATATTTGTTGAAAAGAATTGTCAGTTACCTGAGATAATTCCTCACTATTACCAAGTGCCGCTTGATTTCGTAGGATGTTTGCTTCATTTTCCTGCACAGCTGTGCATCTTAGAAAGGCACAACATGTGAAAGAAATACCCTATTTAACATGGGAACAATATCGTAGAGTAAAAGCGAACCTTTAAGGTCTTATAGCGGTCACCAAGGGGAGGCAAGCTATTCAGAATTGTCTGAGCCAAAAGGTCTTTCGAGTGGGCATGCTTGAAGAAACTATGTTTCAGTAGTTTTTCTGAGGTTGGTCGCTTCTTTGGGTCCTTGAGCAAGCATTCCGCTACCAAGTCTTTGAACGACTGCAAAATACGTTCACGGTTCCAATAATTCAAACACTTCTTACACACTTGTTCCAAGATAAATGGATCAAACCTTTGAAAATCTCTTGTCCCTATCGTAGTCAAGACCAGGGGGTGCGTTTTGAAGGGTCATGAGGAGTACCTAAACATTGATGAGCAGCACAAATGTAGCACCTTGATCAATACATATGGGTTTCCATAGAGAAAAGTCACTGTTTCATCTTCTATATTATTCATTGTTCGCTATTAACTACAAAGACAGTATCACAAATCCTTTTCAAGAGGGATCTAAGCTTTAAATGTTATATATCCAAGGGGAGTGATAATCAAATGAGTGCAACACATGTATTTTAGCAGAGGAGTAACCTTCATTGGTGGATATTTAGAGAAAGGAGCATGACCATGGGCAAGTTCCAGGGCTGTTATTCCAAAAGACCATATGTCCGCTCTGATTAAGTCAGCCAAAATAACAACATGGTCATGTAAAATGGAACAAACAAATAGAAAAGGAAACACTTTGAATTCACAAGTCCGAGCATTACTTGAAATCATATCCATGTAGTTGCTGCATCACTTCAGGAGCCATCCTGACAAAAGTGTAAACATATTTACAAATCATGTTTTACAATTTTTGAGATACATACAAAAATGTTAGGGTACAGAAACTACCAGCACGGGGTGCCAACAAATGTATTTCGTGACTGTTGCCTGTCCCCACTATCAAACATGCATGCTGAAACTCCAAAATCACCTAATTTAACAGCCCCTTTTGAATCTAACAAAATATTGCCAGCCTGCAGAAAGAGTGAATGAAAGTGTCAGGCATTTGTGATTCCCTCTGGATAACGGACTGCAATTACAAGTTTCTAGTAATGTCCAGATAGTTTAATTTTTACTTTAAGTGTCAATCAACCATATAATGTGACCAAACAGTTGAGCCAACTAGAATGGATTGTACCTTGACATCCCTGTGAATATGCCCCTGTGAATGAAGATACGCCAGAGCTTTGAGAACTTCATACAACAAGGTGGCAATAACAGGCTGCTCAAAACCATCCGGATAAGATGACTTCATAATGTGCAGGCAAGATCCACCAGCCATATAAGGCATTACGACCCAGAGGCTTGAGCCAGCTGAAAAGGAACAATACGATCTGACAACATTTGGGTGATCTATCAAGCTCATAGTCTGTACCTCCCTCCTTATCCCATCCTACATCAATCACAACAGCACAACCCAAACAAAAAAAATTCAATAAATACAGTCTCCAACTCCAACCACATTCATCTGTCCTAAATTGTCCTAAAAAGTACTGTACAAAACACAGCTCAAAATTGTCACCCACCAGGTCATTATTGCACCTCTCCAAATCTAGTGCTTTAATTGCAACTATCTCATTAAATGGAATACACAGCGCCCTGTAAACTGTCGCGCTAACACCATCCCCGATCTCCTCGTACAACTTATAATCTCTGGGATTCACTGGATACTTCTTCATTGATGACACTATGCACTCCTCAATCACCACATCATTGTGCACCTCGCTTCTACCTTCAAAATCCAAATAACTCACACATCAAAATACAACTCAACATAATTCCACACCATTTCAGAACTCAAGAGCATCATAAATCATAATTAATGTCAAAAAAATCATCAATTTCTTAAACTAATCTCCTCTACTTTCAAAATCCAAACAGCTCACACATCAAAAATCATCTCAAAATAAACGAATCCCCACCATGTCACTAATCAATTCAAACACACAATGAATTCCAAACAAAAGATCATCAACTTTCCAAACTTAATCTTTTCTAGCTTCAGAATCTGCACAGCTCACTTACCAGAAAACACATCAGCACAAATCAATCCACACTATTCCACTATTCAGATCAGCATATAAATCAATTCATGAAAATTCCATCTATTCCATATACTAATCTCTTCTACCTTCAAAATCCTTACTACTAACTCATCACAAAACACCTCAAACACTGATAAATCCACACCATTCCTCAACTCAAATCAGCATACGAACTAATTAAAAAAAAAAGCATCATCAATTCCAATACTAATCTTTTCTACCTTCAAAATCCGAACTGCTTACACATCAAAAGAAAAATAAAACATCAATCAATCCATACATTTCCACTTTTCAAATCGCCATCACAATCAATTCCAAAAACGATCACCAATTTTCTAAACTCATTCCTAATCGAAATCTACACTACATGAGAAAAAAAAAGAAAAAAAGTCAAGATCGATCAGGAAAAAAAAGCAAAAAATTACTTTCTCCTTTTCTCCATCAAATCAAACAAATCAAAAACTCATTCCAGTCCACAGCGACACAAACGTATAATAAAAGCATCAAAGCCTACTCTTCCGAGAACAGCACCAGCTCATGTCCTTCATTCGTTCATGCACCGAATCCAGTTCCAAAAAAAATCTCGATAACCGAATAGTTCCATCGATTTTTTTAAATACCTGGTTATTGGAGATGCGACGACGAGTCAACCGCTGCCGAGTCAGAGAATGAGTTTATGACTCGTTCGTGGTGCGGAGGTGGTGATGGAGAAGATGATGATGATGATGATGGAGGAAGCAAGATTCCACGACTCGGTGAAAACGATGCTTGCTGGAGAATCTTCGCCAGCTCGTCTCCTTCTCTTTCTCGCTTGCAATCACGCCATGATTCTCATTTCTGATTTTTTTTTTTTCAAAAAATAATAATAATAATAAAAAAAGGAAATTACGGGAGATGACCAAAAAACGGATTTTCTTGTGGGAAGGCGATTTGGGCTGTGTAATGGGCCAAAGTCTGCAGCCCACTGCTCCTTTTTAATCTGGACTTCATCAACGGGCTTGGATGAAAAAGTTGCGCCTGTTTACGGTGAGACAGTGTCGTTTTATGCAAGAGTTAACATGCGAACGTGGATTTATACGCACAGGTCGCAAATTAGTGAAATTACTAATCACAACGCAACCGATGTAAGCAACAGCACTTCAACGCTTAGCGACAAGTCTCTATGTTTAGCTAGAACAACGCTCTGTACTAAAAGTACTTGCATAGTTTATTGAACATCAGACGGCTTCGTTTTAGGCAAATGTAATCATGCAAACTCAGATGCAAACGCAGATGAATCCAAAACGTCCAGACTAAATTTATGAAGATTTTTATAGGGGAAAGAGATCCTGCTTGTCACAGCAGGAAAGTTTTCTGCTACTGCACACTAAATTACGAACATACCCCAACTTACTTCTCTCACTGGCTTATCTTGACTTGGACAAAATGGTCCGTTCGAAAAAATTAAAACAAGAACACAGTGCACAGTAACACGTTCTCCCCGTCCCTTCTTCTCCATGTTCGCCGGTCAACTTGTTGGAGTGAAGATTCAGATCTTGAAAATCAGATCTTGACAGGCGAACATGGAGAAGAAGGGACGGGGAGAACGTGTTACTGTGCACTGTGTTCTTGTTTTAATTTTTTCGAACGGACCATTTTGTCCAAGTCAAGATAAGCCAGTAAGAGAAGTAAGTTGGGGTATGTTCGTAATTTAGTGCGCAGTAGGAGAAAACTTTCCTGCTGTGCTGTGACAAGCAGGATCTCTTTCCCCATTTTGATATTGCAAATGCGTCCTTTTAGATATCATTATTTATGTTTTTGCCTTGAGGTTCAGCGATCAGCGCTAATGAATCGTAAAGTTACTGGTATTTTCAAACTGACCTTCGTAGTTGACTAGTTGTTATGACTTATGAGAAACAGACTCAAATTATCCACAAGGGGAACGAAACGTTGTCGTTTCGAAAAGGAATAAATAACTGGCGTCATCTATTGGTGCCAGCCCGGGGGAATCTCAACCGTCCATTTCAACAATCAAAGCACGACGCCGACGTGTACGGATACGATCGATCGAAGCTCTTCCTCAAATTCCCGATCCCTGCATTTGTTTCCTTCCTTCCTCTGCTCAATCACATTTCAATTTCAGAACTTGCAGAGAATCCGGCATCGCCCAGATCCGACGAATCTCCGGCCAAGACCCCAACGCCGACGGCCCTCCTTCCCAAATGGGCGTCGCCGCCAAACCCAGCCCCGAGTCCGCCCACCTGCTCCCGCCACCAGCCTCCTCCCCAGCCCACCCACCCCCGCACGACTCCTTCCACCTCGCTTACCTCGTCTACTTTACCCTCGGAACCGGGTACCTGCTCCCGTGGAACGCCTTTGTCACCGCCGTGGACTACTTCGCCTACCTCTACCCCGACGCTAGCGTTGACCGGATCTTCGCGGTCGTGTACATGATGGTCGGCCTCGTCTGCCTGCTCTTCATCGTCTTCTACGCCCACGTGTCGGACGCCTACGTGCGGATCAACGTCGGGCTGGCGCTGTTCGTGGTGGCGCTGCTGGTGGTGCCGGTGATGGACGTGGCGTACATTAAGGGCCAGGTGGGGCTGTATTCGGGGTTCTACGTGACGGTTGGGGCTGTGGCGCTTTCGGGAGTTGCTGACGCGCTGGTGCAGGGTGGGATTGTGGGGAATGCTGGGGAGCTGCCGGAGAGGTATATGCAGGCTACTATTGCTGGCACTGCTGCTTCTGGTGAGCTACAAAGCATTAAAGTTGCAATCTTTCATACTATCTGTTGTCTCACTGATCTTAGGTTTTCGATGATGATTGATTTGTGTGTTAGTTGTCGTTTGAGCTGTGATCAGAGATGCTGAGTCTGGCTTGTGCGGTTTGAGCCGTGTTGTTTGTAGTTTGAGCTGTCAATCTTTGTCATGGTGCCCGTGCGTCATGTTTCATATGAGTAGTAATGTTGATCTTCTGAAGTGTATATTGATCTTAGGTTTTCTATGGTGATTGATGTTGTGTGTTGGGCTGTCGATTGATCTGTGATTGGAGATGCTGAGTTTTGGCTTGTGGGTTTGATCTATGAGTGTTCTTTGTAGTTTGAGTTGTCAAGCTTGGCCATGGTGCCCGTGCAAAAGTAGCGATGTTGAGCTTGTGAAGTGCTTATTGATCCCAGTTTGTTGATGATGAATGATGTTGTGTTTTGAGCTGTGATTGGAAATGCTGAGGTTGGCTTGTGGGATTTGTGCTATGAGTGTTCTCAGGTAGCTTGATTCGGCAAGTTTGGTCAAGGTGCAGGTTTGTCATGTTTCCCTCAAGTAGTAATGTCTAGCTTGTGAAGTGTCTATTGATCTTATTTTTTCTGATGATGATTGATGTTGTGTTTTGAGCTGTGACTGGAGATTGTGAGTTTGGCTTGTGGGGTTTGAGCCTGTGACTGTTCTTAAGTAGTTTGAGTCGTCAAGTTTTGTCATGGTGCCAGTGTGTCATATAGCTGTGATTTGAGATACTGAGTTTGGGTTGTGGGGTTTGAGCTATGAGTTTTCTCAGGTTGGTTGAGGTTAATAGATTATGTTTCTATGTGCTTCCAATAGGCGAAATTTTATCGAAAGTTCAATGGTAGAACTTTGTAAAATCTCTTGACCATGAATCACTTACTCATTGTGGCCAACTTACAGTGAGCTCCAATATATTCATACTCATGTGATACCATTAGAGCTTGAACTTGAGACTTGAGTTGTTAAACAATGCTCCATATCACAAGGCCAGTATCCTATTGGTTGTGTTAGTGAATTGCAGTAGATTGTTACTGCTCATTTTTCACTGTAAAGGTTTTGGTTTTTAACAGAGATGGGTTGCTCATGAGTTCTTGCTTCTGGCTGTGCAGGAGTGCTAGTGTCCCTATTGAGAGTGTTTACAAAGGCTGTCTATCCCCAAGACGCTGCTGGCCTCCGGAGCAGTGCGAATCTCTATTTCATTTTCAGCATACTGGTGATGATCGTGTGCATCGTGTTCTACAACGTAGCGCACAGGCTGCCGGTCATCAAGTACTATCAGGATCTGAAAGCGCAGGCGGTGATTGAGGAGAAGGAAGATAATGCTGCTGTAGGCGAGCCGGTGTGGCGGGCTACCTTGTGGGAAATCGTCGGAAGAGTCAAGTGGTACGGAGTGGGCCTCCTGCTCATCTACATCGTCACGCTCTCGATATTCCCTGGCTACATCACCGAAGACGTGCACTCTCAGATTCTCAAGGACTGGTACCCGATTCTGCTAATCTCTTGTTACAATGTGTTTGATCTGGTGGGCAAGTGCCTCACGCCGGTCTACATGCTGGAGAACTCCAAGGTGGCGATCGGCAGTTCGGTTGCAAGGCTGCTGTTCTTTCCGTTGTTCTACGGGTGCTTGCACGGCCCTGAGTTTTTCAGGACTGAGATTCCCGTGACGCTGCTGACTTGCCTGTTGGGGCTGACAAACGGGTACTTGACGAGCGTGCTGATGATTCTAGCGCCGAAGTCTGTCCAGCTGCAGCACTCGGAAACGGCGGGGATTGTGATGGTGTTGTTCTTGGTCGTCGGCCTGGCGGGTGGCTCGGTCGTTTCATGGCTCTGGGTCGTCTGATTTCAGCTTCTGGCTACTCATTCGGCCTTCTTGGCTTTTGGCACAACCAAGTGTTAATATAGTTGTTCATTTTCTCAGCAACCTTAAAATTTGGTCTGACGTGTTTAAAACATCACAGGCATGATCATCTGGTGCTATCAGAATTTGAATCTGAGATCTGAAACAGTGTTCCAGACTATCACCTTGTTGGTAAATCTGAACTTTATTCAGCTAGCAATTTACACGATCCAGTAAGCCAAGGAGTTAACTAACTCAGCTGACAGCGCTCTGTGGCTTTCATTCCCTGTCTATCCTGTTAATGCACATGACAGCAATACATAGCTCAACTTACCTTGTGTAGTGAGAAGGGATGAAAAGAAACGGACTCTGCAGAAGTCCTTGTGATCTGATTACAAGGAAACAACAAGGGTGGGGCAGAGACCAAATAGATGAACTTTGAAGCACTGGAGGCTGGGGATTTACGCTCGGTTAATGACACAGGATGCGCAGGTCATTGTTTCTGCTCACAAGGTTTGTAGAAACTTCAAACATACACTGCAAATGTCTGAGCTGAGTTGATAACAGTGGGTGGAATCTTAGTCTAGTCCCTGGAAGCCGACAGGAACATAGTTAGGGTCTTGATGGATACATTACGCAAATATAGAAATATAGGAGGAACACTTCATTTCTGAGTATGCAATACACGTCATGATGAATAATAAATCAAGAAAAAGGAGAGACAAGCTTGTAGACTGCGTGGATGTCCGTAGCATCAATACACGCTGACTTGAAGTACCTGACAAAATTGGTTACTTAAGAAACTGAAAACATACGAATTCATACACACAACAAGCATACTAGCATTTCCATATTACCAGCACCCCGAACATCCGGACTGTGTTGCTAAACTGAAGTTAACAGGAAAAATAATAGAAGCCTGAGACTGGCATTAGATCGATCTGATTTACAAAAGATAGTCATACATCTTATATTGTCAATGGGAACTTGTTTTTTAAACATGGAAGTAACAGCAGATAGTTATCACAGCAAAAGCTCAACACATTTTTAAGGTCAAAATTTTAGAAACACTCATCAATGAATATAATGTTGAAGCAAGAGAGATGAGATAATGTACCAGTATTTGATCAGACCATCCCAACCACAAGTAGCCAGCTTCCTTTGTTCCAATGGATGCCATTCCACCCCAATGCAGACACCCTCACGGCACTTCAGAGTTCCGTGAACTTTGCAGGTCTTCCAGTCCCAAAACCAACATCTCCCCTCACCATCTCCAGACTGGCAAGCATACCCTCCCACGGTATGACCTGCGAATCTCTTCTTCTTGTTCAGCTGAAATCTTTCTCTGGTGCTGTAAATAAGTATCTGATTGTCCAGACTTTGCGCTGCAAGCCAATTCGAGTTTGGGTGGAGAGATATTGCCGGCATGGAATGCATCTGTGGTTCGCTTATGTACTTGATTACCGCAGGCATTCCAAATTCCCAAACACGAAGAGATTTATCATCACTTGGGGTCACAAACCTCCTGTTATTATCAGCAAATGTAATCGTATTGACAGCACCCAAATGCTGACCGTACTCCTGAGTAATCCTGACCAGTGTTCATATCCCATTGAACAATCTTTTTATCACTCATTCCAGCCAACAGAATATTCTGCTTATCATCATCAGGATTGAGCTCCACAACGTAAGGAATTTTACCCCGTGGAGAATGTGGATATCACCTGCCCAGTTTCAGTGTCCCAGTACTTGATTTTCTTGTCATATCCAGCGCTCAAAAACTTAGTCCCGTCAGTCGAAAACGAAATATCTCTAACAGGCATGGAGTGGCCCATGTACGTCCGCATACATTTACCCGTATTGAACACGTCCCAAATCTTAACCTTGGCGTCCATACCGGCCGACAAAATCAAATTCCAAACACCCTTCGTATGCCCACTCCATGTATGCACCAGCCGCTTCCGAATGTAACACCTATCATTAGCAGCCTTAGCATCTTTTGCCGGCGAAATCCACAACCTGCCCTGATAATCCTTCTCCTCCTTCCCATGAAAAGTACTTCTATCCGGAACCGCATCCACCTTGTCCCTTCCCTTCTCCTCCACATGCTCCTCTGCATACTTCTTCTGCTCTTCCGTAAGTTCCGGCTGCGGCCCCTCCTTCCGCCCGACCAGGGATTCTTCTTGTTCTTCAACAGCCACGCACCAGTAGCTGGATTGTCAACCTCAGCTGAATCAAAATCAGGATCAACACCACCCTCATCTCCACCAACCGCCTCCTCCTCCTTCCGCTTCTTCTCCAGTCTCCTTCTCGTCTGCTCCTGCTGCGGAATGCTATACACTGACAGCGCGTCATTTTTCTGCAACGCATCGATATCGCCGCCGTAATTGTACCCGGTCGACGCCGACGGATCCGCAGCGTAGCCGTATTTTTGAAACGTGTTGTACTGCTCATCAAACACGAACGACTCTATCGCCGCTTCCTCCACAAACCGCCGCTTGTGGTTCCGCATGCCTTGCGCGATTCCGTCCTTCGCGTAGGGGTGCGCTGGGCCGACGATCGGTGCCCAGAGCTGGTCGTAGGTCGGATGTAGGACACCAAGTGCTGCACCGAATCGATCGGTTTGTTCTGGGCGAGATTGGACTTGGCGAGAGTGAGGGCCAGCATGGTGTCGTCGACTTTGGGGGCGGAGGATTTCGCCGGTAGAATTCGGATCGGGGAAAAGTTAGGGTTTTTGGGTCGTCGGAGCCGTGGTTGTCGTCGCTGTAGCTCTGTGGAGATCCGTCGCTAGGAAATCAAACCAAACCATAATTTCGTCGTAGGAGAGGAGGAAGAACATCTCTGCTCTGCTGATTCCAAATCGAAAAACACCGCCTAGAAGCTTACGGTTGATTTTGGGCCGGCCCATTTTTAAATCGGGCTGCCAATGATAGCCTACTTCAATTATTAGGGGATCGAGCGTTTACACAGGCAAGACAAATTACAGTTTTGTTGGTATTGCGAAATGTTTATCGCTAAAGACTCAACTTTCGTCGATAAATGATGATAGCAGTATAAAGAAACAGGTCAAACTTGACTATTTGAAGGTTATAATTATAACAAGCTCAGTGAGATATCTTATGATTATCACAAAACTGTCTGCACATAAATAAATAAGAAAGACTGAGCAAAAACGCATAGCAAGTTAAAACCGCTGACTACGATAAAAGAGACAACACAGAAAGATTCAGAGTAGAAGCTTTGAAGCGACCTGGAGATGAGAAAAACTTCATAGCTGCAGTAGTCTATGGGGAGTTTGCGCTGGAGGGAAAGCTGTAAAAAGTTCAGGTAGAGGACTCTTACTCAACGACATTCACCAGCTCGAACTCGATCAGGGAGAGGTTGTTATCTTCCTTGACGGTGAAGGAGGCTGGCTCGGTGACTTCAACACGTCCCCATTTGTCGACGGCCAGTCGCATGGATCCCTTGTACATGTCGATTTTGGCATTGCGTAGGATGACTGTGGTGCCCTCCTTCATCAGCTCCACTGCAAAATTAGAATAGATTATATAGAAAAACATCATTGTATTTGATCTAATCCTTGAGCATTTCAAAGTGGCAACAAAAATCACCAGAAATGCTAAAGTACGAACATTGACATTGTATTCAACAGCAGACAGCCAACAGTTTCAGTCAAGATCAAAGAAATCTACGAAAACTTTCACATGACAGCAAAGAGACAATACAGACTATACAGATCTTCCTTAAGGGTGTGTTTGGTTTAGGGAAAATTTGGTGGAACACAAAAATTGTGAGAAAATGTCTCCCCCATGTAATCCATCTTATTTTCCTTTGTTTGATTAGGTTGAACAATAATGGAAAAAATGCTAAAACATTATTTATTTTAAAAAAAAATTCTCCCTATTTTCCATCTAATTTTCCGACAATTTTTTTTTCATTTTCTCACAAATTTGTCTTCTTATTTTCCAACAATTTTTTCTTTTCCCCAAATTTTTCCTAAACAAACATAGCCTAAAAGGAAAGCAGAATCCACTTCAAGTGAGTCAAGCAAACAAGAATGAATCACAAACCTGAGCTTCAGATGGGCAACTCATCGACAGTATAACCCTATTCATGTCCATGACACCGAAGATCTAATATAAACGCACCGCAAGTGTAAGAATCTAAACTTTATCTGTCAGCTGACAAGCTACGCGATACCCAAATCAATAAATTCACAGCCCATAGAAGAATAGCGGAAAAATGACAAAGAGCAGATCAATGTGATCAAGGAAGCAGGTAAAGCAGGTAATTGGCAAGTATTGAAAACAAAATTGTAACTTGAGCGAGTAAATATTTTTCCTTTTGACATCGGACCCTTCCATAAATGAAGCATCGAAGCACCTGGTAAACCTCTTTTCTGTTACCAGATTCATTATCAAACCCGTGCAAACTTTTGATCTATTTTGTTACACAGTAGTATGATCTTGGTATAGTGTCTCATTCGTATCCATAAGGCATTATCAAGTTCTTCATTTTCTACTCCATAACTATTCCAGGTCCGCAACGACAAATGCTATATTCAGTTAGGAGAACAAAATAACCGATTTTGTTTCTCAAATTTATGCTCTTTTCTTGATTGCTTATCAAATCTGCATGCTCAGTTCGTTTTGTTTTCAATATACCCTCTTTGCAGTTAACAACCGCGAAGATAGAATATATCTTCGCTGATATTAACCGTGAAGATGACTTCGTCGTTATCAATAACGAAGATAATAGGGATCATCGCGATCCACAACTTTCCCTAATGGATCTTCGCAGTTTTGAACAGCGAAATTTATGCGTATCTTCACGTCGAAGATGGCAGGCTTCAAGCAATGAAGCAAAGTTTGTTTAACAAAGTTCGCTTTAACATCAGCTAAGATGCCCTATCTTCGCGGATGTTAACCGTGAGGAGGTTATATTGGAAACAAAACGAAATAGGCATGCAAATTTGATAGCCATTTTATCCAACGGCCACTTTACTTGTGAACACCAACCCTCATATCAAACTAATCTAACCTACTTAACGGATCGAAATCCATGGGAATGTCGGTACTGTTCCTGATAAAATTGAAGGCAATACCTTGATCGTTACGGGCAGTAAACACAATCATTCCAGTCTCATCTCCAACCAAACACTCTGCAATTCGCATCTGGCGCTGGGGACCGTCCGGCCGACCCTTCTGCATCACCATCTTGGAATTCACGACCTTGACTTCAACAGTAAGCCCACTGGCGCCAGGTCGGAGCTCTCCGACCTTAGTGAACACGGGCTTCCTCAATCCTGGTTTCGAATCCGCCATACCTAAATCGAAAACGACTCCGAAATCAGCCAAACACAAACATAAAATACAACATAATACCTAAATTGGAGTCATACGTAAATCACACAGCTCGATCGGATTACAGAATAAACATGAATCGACCATCCGTCTCCGGATTCAGATCATGGTGATTCAAATTCAACCTCCGATCATCATGCAACAGAGAGTTTAAATCACAGCAATAACGGTTCCGATAACTCGAGAAAGTTGTACAAAAATATGTGCGGAATTGATTACCTGAGATTTCGAAAAGATGCGGAAGTTTGCGAGGCTGATTTCGGAAGAGGAATGAATCTGAACTGTAAGTCTTCCTGGAGCTTCGGCAGGATCTTCAATATCGCGTGATGAAAAGAATCTCAGCCGTCGAATTCAATTAGAGAACCGATGGTTACTGTCATTTTCGGTTTGGGCTTCACGCGTGCTGGGACACAAATTTAGTTGGATTGCTGATGGCCCAAAACATAAAAAAAAGGTTAAATGATTAAATATAAAATTACATTAAACACATACCTTAAGCTGGTAAAATTTTAATATATAATTATTATTTAATGAACTAATAATTAATCATTAAATAGATTTAACCAATTACCATTGTAATCCTAGATTGTAGCTCTACAAGTCAATTTAGTTGGATTGCTGATGGCCCAAAACATAAAAAAAAGGTTAAATGATTAAATATAAAATATAAAATTACATTAAACACATACCTTAAGCTGGTAAAATTTTAATATATAATAATTATTTAATGAACTAATCATTAATCATTAAATAGATTTAACCAATTACCATTGTAATCCTAGATTTTTATATTTAAGTGACTCTAATTACAAATAGCACCCTTGGATAAGGTAAATTTACAAGTCAATTCCTTTTTTTATCATTTTCTGGAATACAAAGAGTTCAGGTCCAAAAAGAGGCAAATGACATGCTACCAGTCCTCCTTAAAACGGGTAATAATCTAAAACTCGATTTAACATCTGTCGTGACCAAATTGAAGTTAGATGATTCAGACACCATCCACAGTGCAGTGTTCAAGATCAGCATCCACCATACAACTTCAACTACTTGTAGAAGTCGAAATCGGTGTCAGGCTTCTTTACATTGGTACGGTAGCCCTTCTCGAAATCTTTTGGAAGTATGACATATCTATTTTTGCGCACTGCATGCATTCCAGCTTCTTGGCATATGGCTGCAATCTGCACAGAACCGTAAACAAGACCATCAATGACCTTCTACTAGAAAACCAGATTTGAAATTCAGTAGGTGAAGTTTCTTCTTTAGATGAATCCTTGCCATCTTACATGAATGTGTTCTCTTGTTAGGGAAAACAAACGGGCTTGACAAATTGGTCTTCCATATTACATATCCTAAATGCTTTCTTTTAAATGTAGAATAATAAACTAAACAAGTTTTGTTTGTAGGTGCGCTGGTCATGCAATTCAGATACAGGTAAATGTCAACTCTACATAAAGGAGTGAAAACAAATAACTTGAACAATCAAATATGTCCATCCCAGAGTAGAGGCTTACCTCCGCAGCACTTATTTTGTCAGGACGAGACACATAGTCTTCCAAATCAACTTCATCACCTAAGTTCATCTTAGCAGTACAGACCTGTAAACCATTGTTGCTATTAGAAGCTTACTAGTTACAAGTGTGAAGATATAGAGGTTAGAATAGCACATAAAAACAGAAACTCATGAGCCAAGACAAATACAAATAAAGAACTCACAAGCATAGTCACTTTCAGCGATTAAAAAAATCGAGATCCCAAGTGACTTATTAGACAGTTCAAATCACAAGTCAAAACATCAATTGGAAGAGCTAGTTGGTAATCATATGGAAGACTGTATGCCTTGATCAGATGCTTCAGTCAGACAATGACTTCAAACAAGAAACTATAAGATATTGGAGGTGAAAACTCATTGCAGGTTAATTTAATTGTTAGAAAACAAAAAACCCGCACACCATTTTGCCAAGCTAACCTGAAAAACAAGCCTCTTTTGTCGCCTATCAGGCAGAGGGAATTCAATTTTCCTGTCCAGCCGACCAGGACGCAAAAGTGCAGGATCCAAGGTATCAGCACGGTTTGTAGCCATAATAACCTTCACATTTACAGTCTGATCAAACCCATCCATCTGCGAAACACAAAACCAACACATAATTACAAAATTAAACAGCAACCAAGAAATTAACTATTATTTTTTACTGGTCTGACATTTCATTAATGAACCAAAAACAAAAGTATCCATCAATTTTACCTGATTCAAAAGTTCCATAAGGATACGTTGCACTTCTCTATCTGCCCCTGTTTGTGCATCAAAACGGGCAGTGGCAATGGCATCCACCTCATCAATGAAAATAATTGCAGGTGCATTCTCCTTAGCTAGGCGAAATACATCGCGCACCATTCTTGGGCCCTATGCATGAAACAGACAATAGGCACAATTCAGGCATTATACTACATGTAAAATATAAAGGACTCTGAGCAGTAGATAAGTGACTTAAAAAGTTCACTAACTAAATAGTAGAGTAACCTCAATTTCTATCAATCTAGAGTCGCAAAAATGCACTAAAAAAGCAAGATGCATAACACATTCATACCTCTCCCAAATACTTCTGAACGAATTCCGAACCCACCACACGAATGAAAGCTGCTGTAGTGTGATTCGCAACTGCCTTGGCAAGCATGGTCTTGCCAGTTCCAGGAGGGCCATAAAGCAGCACACCCCTCGGTGGGTCAATACCAATTTGTTTGTACAATTCATGGTGCGTCAAGGGTAATTCAACTGCTTCACGAATCTCTTGTTTCTGAATGTCACATCCACCAATATCCTAACAGAAATATATTGCCAAACAATCAGCAATTATCTGAAGAAAATATATGAAGCTGCAGTTCAGCAACATTCATGGCAACTGATAGTAGTTCACCAAGTGTTGACATAGCTAATAACTATCTTCTTAAGGCAGTCACTAAAAAAAGAAAAAATTGCAACAACTGAAAGAGATACAAGAATAAATAGAAACAGCTAATATGCAATTGCTACCAACTGAACAAAATAAGGGTACAATTGCAGCATGAGTGAAATTTTTTAAGATAACTATAAATCCAGAGAAATGATGTGTAACTGCTACCAGATTATATGGTTGGAAGCAATCTCAAACCCAATTTTTAGTAAACCTATAAGATAAGATGCAATTGGAAACACTAATTGTTGGCAAACTATAAAACTGGTTGCAATTGAAAATACTGATTTTTGGTCAACTTCAAAATTGGAAGCAAATTCAACCCCTAATTTTCGGTAAGCTTTGAAAACTGGATGAAAATGCAAACCCTAATTTTTGGTACACTTGAAAATTGTATGCAAATACAAGCTTTCCAACATCTCTTACATTGTAGGTGACGTCGGGCTTCTCAGACTGGCTCAAAAGCGAGATGCTCGAATCAGCCTCCGGCGGCAGCACATCCACCAAAGCATTCGAGTGTCGGTGGAGCGCCACAGAAGCAGACGGCTTCAAAAGCTCCCGGATAATAGTGCTGAGAATGCGAACATAATAATTCGATCCCGTAGTCGACCCAACAATGCCGTTGTTCTGATCCACCATCTCCATGAATTGGCCGATAACGAGGGGGACGGACTGGATCCGCTTGACCTCCTCCTGGGCCCTGAGAAGCTCCCGCTTGAGGTTCTTGAGCTCGTCCTTGACGTACTCTTCCTGGATGTCAATGAACTCGAGCTGGCGCTGGAGAGACTTGAGGCGGCCGTAGAGATCGTCGTCGCTGGCTGAGCCGGCGTCGGAGGAATCGTATTTAGCGGAAGGGAAGGGCTTCGGGTCCAGAAGCATAGCGGACGACGCCATGTCAATCGACGCTACTCCGATTTCTTCGCTGAGTTTTTCTTCGGAGATTCGATGAGTGTTGATGAGATTTAGAGGTGGAAAGAGAATAGGTTCGTCTGGCTTTTTGTCCAAGAAACGGAGTTGTGGGCTGGGCTTAGATTCGGTTCTGGGCTTTTCAAAAGGCCCAATATGCGTCGTACAAATCATTTCAACGGCCCAACGGGTTCTTCCTACTCTATAGTCTATACCTGTCTCATTCAAAACTTCTCTAGCTTTTTTTATTCACATGTGTTTTGAATTTGACTTTTAGGTAAAATTTTGTTTATAGTTAGATATTCTAAATTAGGATGATTATTCATTCAAACTAAAATTTTGTTCATGTACTCCCTTCACTAAATTAATTCGATTAAAAATATATTAATATTACTTATTGATCAAATTTAATAATAAATATAAAATATATAACTGATAAGTGTATAATGATTTTTTTTCCATGTGTTATGATAAAAACATATTTTTTTTAAATATTAAATATATATAAGAATTATAAAGTGAAGAAAAACAGGACGAACTAATTTTATTAAGTGATAAATAAGAAAATTATATATTAATAAATTTACCATATTTTATATATCACTTAATATGCTTTAAAAATACCTAAAACTAATGGGTGTTAAAGTAGTTCTTTTCTTTCTTAAATTATAAAAAAATTTGATTTATAGTGTTTTTTTAATAGTGAATATGAATAAGTTAATATTAAATGCCATTACAATAATTTTTTTGTTTCATAATATTTGATAATACTTACTCCTTCGAAATTAAAGCACAATATACCGGATACGAAGGCATTAATTGGTGTCGTTATTATTAATTATGATAATTGCTCAATTGACATTTAATAATAATTATAATTACTACCCTTATACTTGAATAACATTGACATGTAGGTATTAATAATTTCTGTGTAAAAGATGGGATGGATATAATATACCTCTAATAGTATTGTTTTGTTTTGATTTAATTACAAAATATAAATATTAGTTGATGATTCAATTTAATAAGTGTATTTAGTATACTATTTTAAATTTCGTATAAATTGTAAAGTATGGTGCATTATTACTTACTTATAATGAGTAATAACTATGTTTTCGTGTTATATTTTTGTTAACTACAAAAAGCACCCTCGAGTTAGGTACACCTACAAATCGTTGGTCAAAGCTGGAATGATAAAGAATAGTATGCGAGCACGTTGTTGGATTGTTACACTTCAACGCCAATGGACAGAGACTTAAAAATTGAATCCGGCACGCATCGATCTTTCCCATTAGATGAATATTTTAAAGTATAACAAATTGAAAGATCAATTTTGTAAAAGAATTTTAATTCAGAACTTTTAAGTAATTTACAGACGTCATTTTAATTTTTAAAAGCCATTTCTAACGTATCATTTTGTAAAGTTAATTTTAAAATTTCAAAACCGCCTTGTTTTTTTTTTTTAAGGGATCGATTGGGGTTCTCTACTTCTCCCTTGGTGGTCAGGGGTCGCACACCCTCTCCACATTGATAGTATACGCTCATACTCACTGCGGTCCAGCTCACGCGCACCTCCAGCGTATCTAAGCGTAAATGCGGTACCAACAGGAATTGAACCCATGACCTTGGGATTGTTAGACAACACTCAATGTCACTAGGCCAACACCTTGTTGGTAAACCGCCTTGTTTTAAATAAATACAACGATTGTTTTGGATAAAAACATGATTTGTTGTACAGGATTTTAAAAGATAGAAATTTTTTATTGCATTGATACACTAATATTATTATACAAACTGGAATGTGCGGAAACACTACGACATCTGGCCATAAATTTAAATAATATTATTCTATTAACATAAGATTTGACATCATTTCATATTCAATCAATCCTAATTGTCAATAAATTTTTTATTAGATCAATTGTAATTATATTTAATAAATTAAATCAAATAATCTTAAAAAATATTCTGTACTAGTTTGAATTTTTTATCGCACTTTTTCAATATTCGAATTACTTGAATTACATAGTGTATTATAAAATTTATAAAAATATTTATTATAATACTAAGTTTTTCAAATGAAAACTATAAAATATTAGTATGAACTATCATATTTTCTGAAATCGCGAATATAACTATCAAACTTTGCAATTCTTAGGAAAAAATCATTCGAGATTGTTCTATAATTGATTAAACTAAAATCTAACTCAATAACTTCTAAAATAACTAAAGTTCGATTTCTAATAATATAAACTAACACAATAAATTAAAAAAATAAAAATGTCATTTTCAGCTAATTAATTAGTTTATGGTAGTAGATATCAAATTATATTTTTAAAAATTTACCAGCATTGTTATTTAATTAGTTACAAAATAATGTGGAAAGACTTTTTCTTATAATTATAAAATTTGATAATTATAATTGTGATTTCATAGTGTAATAGTTAATACTTTTCTTTAGTTTAATTTTTGTAAAATATATTACTTTTGTTACTCTAATATATATATATACATATATATATATATTTATAAGTCAGAACTGAGAACCGAACAGGAGGCGTCCGATCATCCGATCCAATATATAAGGGAGATGAGACAAATGGTAATGAGAGTATGTGGGCTAGGACACGTGTCACAATTTGAGAATAATGTGTATAATTACTTAGCAGAAAATGTACTTTTATGACATGTATCTGTCATAGGTCAGTCGCATTCTTTTTTTTTAATTCTTAAAATAATATATATAATTATTTTGATAGTTTTTTAAAAATAAATTTCACATTCATTTGTCAAAAAATTTAAAGGTTTAATTTAAAATTCATTTTTGATATTTTTTTAATTTTTTTGTAAAGCACAAAGTACAAAGTTCATATTTTAGAGCTCATATGTTATATTTCATATTTTATTTGTACATTGTGCTTTGTGGTTACTTCTATCGGAAAAAAACTGCAAAATGGATATTAAATTAAATTTTCTATTTTTTTATAAATGATTATGAAATTTATTTATAAAAATAATATCAAAATAATTACATAAATTTATTTTAAGAATTAAAAATAAAAATTATGAGTTTGTGTAAGAAGAGAGAGTGAGTGTGGCATGTAGAAGTAATTAGTGGGATACGTGGTAGTCAGAAATTGGCATGTGAGAGCAGGTAGTCGTGCATAATGCAGCTTTTAATTGACTATCAAATTAATCTAAAATTATTCTTCATATAGTGGGACATGTGATTAATCTTGGGCATCCCCATTAAGGCTTTTTGAAGAGCTTCGTGTCATAGCACAAAGTGGTTTGAATTGATGTGGAAAGTGATTTGTGTTAATTATGACATGAAGCAGCTTCGTCTGCACAAAGCGGTTCATGTAATAAACATCTTTAATCACGTTTCATCCTGCCAAACGTGATTAAAGATGTTGATCTTATAAATATAGTTCTCACAACTTCAATGGTTCCAACTAAAGTAATTCCGTTGAGAATCTCCTTAAGTTGAGAACCGTTGTGGACAATTCTTAACCAATCATTTTATACATGAAACAACCACACATTAATTATATAATTTCCTTTTTGAGTTCACCTATTATGTGTTATTAATTATATGATGTTTATTTTTATTTTTTATGGAACAAATTCTCATACCATTTGAGTATTTTTTTTATCTCATGTTGTCTTGATTTTGAGAGACGTTTTTGTTTAATTACCGTATTTTGTGGGTGTTTGTATAATGAATATTTTTTTCAAAATTTATTTTTAATTTTTTAATTATAGTTTGTCGAATAATAAAAGATAGTGAATTTTTTTTGCAGTGAATACGTTAGTTTGTACAAAAATCTTTTTTTATTGGGTCAGTGGACTATTGATAGTGAACATGTTCACTATGTTGACAACTGTTCTGTATGTTATAAAACAAATGTTCACCATAAAAATTATTACACAAATCCATCAAAAATAAAAAAATTCAATAATTTTCACAATTTGAAAACATATATATATATATATATATATTTGTTTAAAAGGGGATCGATAGTGGTTCCCCACTTCCCCCTTGATGGTCAGGGCCGCACACCCCCTCCACCTTGAGGGTGTACGCCCATACTCACTGCGGGTCAGCTCACGCGCACCTCCAGCGTATCTAAGCGTAAATGCGGTACCAACAGGGCTTGAACCCATGACCTTGGGGTTGTTAGACAACACCCAATACCATTAGGCTAACACCTTATTGGTAATTTGAAAACATATTCACTATTCAAATATGTACAATAATGGTGAATAAATTCACTGTTCAATAGTTTTCGGCTTTACTGTAGTCTCATACTCGTGTCAATCTTATAGATGTGAGCTAACTCACGCACCAACGGATCATCCGGGTTAAAGCAAATCCAAAAGGGAGCATATTGACATCAGAACCTTCAAGACCTCAAAAATGTACACAATGCAGTAATGCATGACGATGATTGAAGAGCTCATTAGCATCTTGTGGGTGCACCCTGTTAACAAATTCAACAGACCTCTACGCAACAGACCTGTACAGATGAATTGAAATAAAACAGAAATTAATAATAAAATTTTCACTAATAACTTAAGAATACAAATCTGTTCCTGGAAGAAAAGAAATATAAAGGCGCACAACAGACCTTCTAAGACTAACAATTTGTGGCGACAATTCAGAGAAAACTAAAAAATACCTTAGCATAGTAATCATTCCAACCAGCAGGCAATTTGATTTCCCAATATTATGCTCCTCAGGAGTAGGATACTGTGTGGGTTATGTTGTACAAATCTCTGCCATATTTCAATACATGCCAATAAGATAATATCTTTCATCACTCTCCTTTATTAAATTTGCGCATCAATTCACCAGAATTGGTGAACAGATTCACCACACAAAAAATGAATCTGGTTTCAAATTAAATTTAATTTAAGTGACTATAGTTGAAAACAATTGAGAAATCCAAATCCAGAAAAATGATATGAAATAGGTGAACAGATTCACCACACAAAAATGAATCTGGTATCAAATTTAATGTAATTTAAGTGATAGACAAAACAAATATAAGGTTAAATTGAAAAGACGAAACAAATTTAATGTAATTTAAGCGAAATAGACGAAGAAGAGGCCGCCAGTCGCCAGATCTTGTGGTGGTTGGCGGTCAGCTGAGTTTGGCGAGAGAAAAGATCGGATGAGGAGATATTGTGTTTGTTAAGAAAATAGACAAAACAAATATAAGGTTAAATTGAAAAGATATGAACCGTGATTGAGTAATTTAAGTTTGTTAAATATAAGGTTAATTAAAAAATACGCTATTAAAAATAATTAGATGCACATAATAAATGAAGTATAAAAAGGTATATAATGATTAAAACACGGTTGTTTTATGCATAGAATGATTGATCCAGAATTGCCCGCAACGTTTTCAACTTAAAGAGATTTTCAAAGTTCTCAACGTAATAGCAGTTGCAGACCATCAATCACTCATTGTCTCATTATGATAAAATGTTATATGTTAGTGAATTTCTTCTGTATAACCAGTCTCAATCATAGTTATTAAAACCAGACCGATCGGTTCAATCCGGAACCGGACCAGGCTCCGGTCCGAATCACTTATTCATACCGGGTTGTATGGAGAACCGGAAATAACCGGACGAACCGACCGGTTCAATATCAAATCGGGAGAACCGGACCGGTTGAACCGGAAATTGATTTATTAAATTATCATTAATATTTCTTTAAACAAACTAATTTTATGAAGATGCTAAAAATGGAGGTGGTGGGGTTCGAACTCAAAAAGCCAATATACCTTTCAACTGCGCTACCAAATCTTATGTTTTAATGGTGTATTAATTATATATAATTTATTTCCGAAATTTCTTTTTTCTAATTCGGCCAGCGGTCCAACCAGTCAATTAGGCGGGTTCAACCGGTGAACCGGGAACCGGACCCTTAACCGATTCGATCATCAGTCCGGTATTTATAACTATGGCCAAAATTGTGATGGAGATAATCTGCATTTCAAAGGAGACAACTGGAAATAAGCATGTTCCAGTTCATATAATACAGTTACCCACATGACTGATAATCAACGTCATAACCATAAGGCCAAGCCCATTTTAAATTTTCTAATACTCTTTTGATCAATATAAATACCAACCAGTTCGATTTGTTTCAGCGTAAAAAGTGTTAGCATAAAAAAAAAGGGTTAGATGGTGTTAGGTGGTAGACAGAACGATCATCTACTAGTCGAAGATTAAATGGAAAAATTAATTAAAAAATAAATGGAGTTTTTTTAAGTGCTAAAGGAGATGTTTTGATACCACACCTAATGATTAATTGTCCGCATGGACGGCTCGACGAATTCCTTTAGAATAGTGGTTTTAATTTGTTGCACTTCACAAACAAAAAAAATATGCTTTACTCATCCCTAAATAAAAAATATTGAAATTTAACTAGTTCAATTAAACAATAGTTTTATTTTTGAGCTTAACAGATATATCCTATTAGAGTATATAAACTGCCTACTGTAGCGGTTAACAGATTTATTTTTGAGCTTAACAGATATATCCTATTAGAGTATATATCCTATTATCTTGATTTATAAAATTTCACATAAAAAATTAATAAATAAATTTAATATTTTATATTAATATTTATTTAATTTTGACAATGTTCATTGGATGATATATTTATGAGCTGATGTGTTTATGAGATGAGCTGTTATGATCACCACATTTGATAATATGTTCATGAGATGAATAATCTATTTTAAATGAATATAAAGGTATAAATTTGTGAATTAATTATTTTTATTTTTTAGTTTTATTTGGATTTTAAAAAAAATAACTTTTAAATTTTTTTTCGGATTTTTTTAAATTTTTCGGTTTTTTTATTTTTTATTATTTAATTTAGGAAGAGTGAGAATTTTTAATGAAAACGAACGACACGTGTCCAAATGGAACACGTGTTAAATGTGTGTGTTTTCACATGGACATGTGGAGGTGAAGAATCTCAATTAAAACAGCTACCAAAAATATCAACAATCATGCGAAGAGACGCAAGTAAAAAAAAAACAACAACACGTGTCCAAATGGAACACGAACACTAAGCACGAGCAGGTGTATAAAAACTCACTCCGAAGCTCAGGCTTTTGCAGTGTCGGGAACGATGAGGCTCGTGTCTCTGCGGCTGAGCATCCTCGGCATCTCGCTGCTTTGGGCCACTCTGGTGAAATCCGAGGAGGTGGATGTGTTGGGGGAGATAAGGAGGGTGGCGTTTGATGAGGAGTTGGCGGGTTGGGTGAGGGGGATCAGGCGGGAGATTCATCAGAATCCGGAGCTGGCGTACGAGGAGTGGGGGACGAGCGAGGTGGTGCGACGCGAGCTGGAGCGGTTGGGGGTGGAGTATAGGTGGCCGGTGGCGAAGACCGGCGTGGTGGCGAGGATTGGGACCGGGTCTGGCCCGGTCGTGGCGCTTCGGGCCGACATGGATGCCCTGCCCATTCAGGTAAAGAGAAAGTCACTCCGGCTTTACCCATCGTGTATATATCCGTCCATTGAGAAGTAAAAGTGTCATGTGAGTCTCGAAATTAAACGTTGTCACGAGTAATTGAATTTGTAGGAAATGGTGGAGTGGGAGTTCAAGAGCAAAGTGGCCGGAAAGATGCACGCCTGCGGCCACGACGCGCATGTCGCCATGCTCCTCGGAGCGGCCAGGATCCTGCAACAGGTCAAACACAGTCTAAAGGTAAAACAACTAGACATGCCTAATGTTCAGACCTTTTAAGGTTGTGTTTGGTTTGGGAGAAATTTTGAGAGAGTGAATTTTGCATATATCCACTTTATCATTTTCTTTTATTTTTCTTATTTAATTAGATATGACAATTTTTGGAGAAAATATTAAATATTGTTTAGTTTAAATGAATTTTCATTCTTATTTTACATTTAGTTTTTCATTCACAATTTTACATAAACCAAATAAATCAAACCAATTTTCACATATCTAAACAAAGAAAATGTCTGTTATTCGAAAATACGAAAATGACAACATTTCTTGTGATCATCCGGTTGCGAACTATGACATCTTTAAAATTAAAAAATAATTGTCAGAGTTGTGATCTGCGAAACTCTTTCAAATGCAAAAATTGTTTTCTCACATGTGTCATTTTTGTTGTTGAAAAATGTGAAAATGGGTGTGATTTTTGTTGTTTCCAGCTGCCAAATGTTTAGTATGGAAAAAAATATGAAAAGATTATTACAAAGAAAAACAACTGGAGTGATTGAAAATGTTTTTGGAAAAAAATCAAGATTTTTAATCATAAGAAGCTGAAAGGTCTAAAATGGCAGGGGACGGTGGTGCTGATATTCCAGCCAGCGGAGGAGCGCGGCCTGGGCGCCAAGGACATGATGGAGGAAGGGGTTTTGGACGGCGTAGACGCCATTTTCGGCATCCATTTAACCCAGAGCTTCCCGAGCGGGATGGCGGTCAGTCGGCCGGGCGAGTTTCTGGCGGGTCTAGGGAGCTTCAGCGCTACAATAACCGGAAAAGGAGGCCACGCCGCTCTACCCCATCACACAACCGATCCCATCCCAGCCGCTTCGGCTTCAGTGCTCGCCTTGCAGACGATCGTATCCCGGGAGTCTGACCCGCTGGAGCCGCACGTCGTGTCCGTGACGACCATACACGCAGGGACCGCGCTCAATGTGATCCCCGACTCAGCCGCAATCGGCGGCACATTCAGGGTTTTCAGCACAAACGGGTTCGCCAGGCTGAAGGGGAGAATAGCGGAGATCATAAAGTCGCAGGCTGCCGTCCACCAGTGCACGGCAGAGGTCCATTTCAGCGGCGACAACCAGCCGCCCGCGATCCCTCCCACCATAAACGACGAGGGGGTTCACAGACAGGCGATGGAAGCGTCCCGGAAAATTGTCGGCCAGGAGAATCTGGCCGTGGCGCCGAAGTACACCGGGAGCGAAGACTTCGCATTCTATCTTGAAAAAGTACCCGGGACGCTGCTGCTCCTGGGAATGAAGAATGAAGAGGCTGGCTCGCTGCATCCTGCGCATAGCCCTTACTACAGGATTGACGAGGATGTGCTGCCGATTGGAGCGGCCATCCACGCAGAATTTGCCCACTCGTTTCTTCGACAAGCCGCGACCGCGAGCTCAGACTGAGTCCTGAACAACATAGGAAAAGCTGCTCATCGTACACGGTAAATAGAAATTTCAGATCTGAATTAATTGAACTCATATGAAGTGAGTAAGTATTGGAAAAGCAAACGAGGAAGTGATTTATGATTGGGTAAATGGACTCTCATTCTCACACGATAGGACTCTTCTACATTCACGAGTTAAAAGTTTGAAATGTTTTTATTTTCTATTCGGTACAAATTATTAAAGTATGAATATATTTGTCACTACTCATGGATGAAATAAATAAATAATTTTAAAAAACTAAATTACCTCTGTTATTTATTATTTTATTTAGATTAATTACCTTATTTTAATGATTTATACAAAATAAAAAATAAAAACATTTCAGATTTTTCACCCGCTAATATCGAAAAATTATCTACTGTAACAAGGAGGTTTTTTTTTAAATTGATTCTTTTGCGATATTTGTTTTCCCAACTGACCCTCCATTTAATGTCTGGAGGATGATTAGGCTTATAACTGATTGTGCAGCTGAATTAGCGTACACATGTTCCAATCGCGAATAAAAAGTGTGTTGAGATTAAGTTAAGCCGCCGTTTCCCGCCGTTGGGCTTCTTTTTTAACCACCTTTTCAAACCGCGGCTGGACTAAGTATAGACACAGTTACAAATGGCGATTCTCTTCTCCATCAAAATCAAAATGATGTCGCAAACGGGAGTATGTACTCTCAGAACACGAAAGAGTAATTGAACTAGAGCTATCGATCAATAATGCGAGCATATGATGAATTTTAATCCAAATAAAAAATTCTCATTTTTTGAATCATTCACTTAATTTTGAAAATTCCCAACAAAGCAGCAAGTGTGAATCCAATTAATTCGTAAAAAAAACTTCTTTTTCCAAATCAAGCTTCCAAAAACTTCATCAAACACCTGTGATCCCATAGTCAGAAAAATGAACAACAAACTCTAACGGCATTTCATTGAAGTTTTGTAGTAAGTTTCGTGTTCGACTTCAAAGCGCTTTGTTTCAGTGTGGAATCAGGCTCGTGGTCTTCTGACACCGAAGCACTTCGTCTGCCCGAAGCGGTTCGGAAAAAAAACAATTACCATGCTTCATAGATGAAAGCGTGGTAATAGGTATATATTAAATATTAAGGATAACATATTATCACGTTTCCAACTTAAAAACGTGGTAATAAATTATCCGGATAACTTATTACCACGCTTCATGTTCAGAAGCGTGGTAAATGGCTTGGAAGGCATGAAGCGTGGTAAATGGCTTGGAAAATGTAATGTAAATGTCATGTGGGTCTCATAAATTAAAATCTTTACATATAAATGTAAAAAAAATTAATATGAATTAATAATTCTAACTAATTAAATATTTAATAAATTAAGAAAATCTTTAATTAAAATAATATTTAAAGGTAGTAAAAGGTACAATATGACATGTGCGTTCATGCGCAGAAGTTTGAAAGATTTATTTTAATGTAGATGTAAATTCGTAAAAAATAAATTTATAACAAAAATGAGTTGGCATGACAAAAATATGATGTCGATGCCCTACTACTCAGGTAAGATGGGGTCAGATGGGCAGTCCTCTTCCGTATAGCCGGGTCAATCGGTAATATTAAACATAGTAATAGGTGGGCCATCAAGTTTTATAATACATATGGGTCTTGGCCATTGGAGTACTCGGATTAAACTTAAAGATCTGATTGATAAGGCCCGCGTGTGATTCTATTTAACTTCTTCTGATTGTTTGATTGTGCCATTCTGTCATATGAATATCTGTTTACATCGACCCTTCGTTTCACTTGTTTCTTCCTCCATCATACTAGTGGCTGCCTCTATTCTGATTGTTGCTGTCATTAACATCTGCCCGGAGTTTATTAGAGACCGCCTACATCGTCCACGACAAACCGAAGATAACATTGAAAAACAAGAATTTCATTTGTTGCAGGAAACAGACAAACAGAAGAAAAACCTCAACAGGGTAATCTCTTTGCTGCGCTAAACAACTGGAGAGTTGCTCCATAACTAATGGTGATCTAGCACTCCATCAGCTGGATGAGGTAGTAAGTTCTCAAGAACGTAGAGGTCAGAAAAAAAAAATCATCCCAAGTTGAAGCCTACTAAAACTACACTTTTATGCACCGGGCCTGATGGAATCCAATAATCCATATGAGCCATGGTTGAGAAACACTCACGAATGAACTCAAGTTGAAGCCTACTGAACCCTAGTTATCAGAACTGGAGCGGAAGTCGAATCAGTGCGAAACGATTTGATCGTCGGTCTAATTATACAAAATTTCCTAAGTATAAATCACAACATGAAATGATAACGAACCCAATTTACCATTAGGGTTGTAAACGAGCCGAGTAGTAAAGTGTTCATTTCGTTTATGTAAAATTTCACGAGTTCGAGCTCGAGCCGAGTATTAACGAGCTTTTAAAATATATGTTCAAGCTTGACTCGTTTAATTTTAACGAGTTCGAGCCGAGCTCGAGCTTTACTCGAGCATTTGGATTGATATAATATAAAATTTAATATATATGATAAACGAGCATTTAAACAAGTTTGAACGAGTTTTAATTGAGTTACTCGTTAAAAAATTTTACTCTATTGACTAGTAACTTTATAAATTTATAAAAAATGTTCGTAGTCGAGTCCAAACGAGATGTAGATGAGTTTAAATGGACCTTTTAAACGAGCCAATAAATGAGTCGAATACCTCATTGTTCATGTTTAGCTCAAATGATAGACATAAGTTACATCCGTTTCATTTATATAAAATGAAATTTATGTTAATTATTGTAGTCATCTTCACTAATTTTAAATTCTCAACTCTTGCTACGATAGATTAACATGTTTGAATTTGAGCTACATTCTAGCTTAAGTCGGCAAGTCTTCGATCTTTTTAATAGAGTTATCAAGCTTTTTATCCAGCTTCTTATTCAGTTTCTTATCGAACTTGTTCGCGAACATAAACGAGCCGAACACCCCCCCTGCTCATGTTCGGCTCGTTTATTAACAAACGAGCTTTGTTGACCGAGTACTAACCAAGCTCGTTCGCGAGCAGCTCGCTTGCAGCCCTACTTACCATGCATGTCAGTATTACTTGTTGATCCGGATCGGACCAAACACCGATTCATAATTTAATTAGTTGAACAAACCGATCCGATCCGATTTTAATAACTATCACTAAATCTACACCTTTATGCACCAAGCGTGTATGGAATACATATGACTCCTGGGTTGAGAAACAATCGACTCTCTAAAATCTAAATCATTAATGACAAGCATGTAAAATGCAATATGGATTGTACTTTACAGTAATATGGAAGAAGGTGTCACATGAGGGATACTTGTGAATTTATTATTCAGAATTGTTCTTGACGAGGAGGCCGACGTGTCGGCCACTTCTGATGGTTCAGTCCACAATTTTTTTTTTGTTTTTTTGGCAACTGATAAGATAAAAAAAAAAACGCACACCAATCATGCTCGAGATTATGATAGTCGTAGTCCATAAATTCATGTCATGCACATGTGTTATGTGTGCATGATCTATCCATAATTATGAGCATCATTTTCTATAGGAAATTATTATGAATTATTATAATTTTTAAAAATGATGCGATAAAAAAAATTGATTCTTAAAATTAATTTGTTTGACTTTTATAGTATAATTCATCTTATTAAATTTAGTGAAAAGACAAAAAAGAGATCCTCAACTATCACCACTTACCCAATTGTGGTCATAAGTACCATGATTTCTAAAGAGGGTGCGCGATGAAATTTTTTTTGGCTAATTTTGAATAATTCTTAACATCAATTTGTTTGATTTTTTAGATAAAATTGATCTTATTAAATGTATTTTATGATTAGGAATGACTGAGTATGAAAAGATGTCATTTTGTTTATGTGCGCAAAACGATATTATTTATTTTGATAATCAAATGACGTAATTTTCGCATATGAATTTAAGTCTTGTAATAATATTAGTTTAGGAGTGTAACAGTAAATTTTATTTTAGAAAAGCAGTTCATTTTTTTTCCATCACATCTTTTTTGAAAATCATGATAGTTATGACCGCAATTTGATAAGTGGTGATAGTTCAGGATCACTTTTGAGTTTTTCTTTAAATTTATTAAGAATTATAATTGAGTAAGTATAAAAAACGTTCGTTTAATTAATGTGACCAAGAAGATTTTATTCAAATTGATAACCAAATGATATAATTTTCGCACATAAATCTAAATCTTGTAAAATTATGTGATTATTCTCACTTAATTAAATTGCTATATTTTATTTAATTTATATCAAAGTGTCCTTATATTTTTTTTATTACCAAAAATTGACAACACTAATTTCATCTCATCTTTCTCAATTCCTCTCCTCTAAAAATTAGTAGCATTTTAAAATATTTCTTCCAATCCTCTCCGTCTCTTTTCTTCTACTTCTCATTATACATTTAATAATGTTTTCCCAATTAATTATCGTCAATCTCACGATCATACCCTAATAAATGCCACCCAGTTACAGAAATTATCATTGGTTTATCATCATCCATCTTGATCTAAATGCTATATTCACCTATCATCAGAATTATTACTATTTTATTATTTGGGTTGTAAGCAAACTTATAAAATGGCTTAATTTTTTTATTCAAAGTCAAATCTTTTCTGGCATGTAGCATGTTGCTTGCTCATGTTCTTATATTATTTGTTATTGGGGTAAGTTTTGCTGATTAATGATCCAACGTGCATTTGTTTAAACTCTGATTAAATCTCAATTTCGATGGTCTTTGTCTGGTTTTTTTTTTTGGGGGGGGAACATTTTTATGCGTAATTTCGTAGCCATACGATGCGTGAAATCAGTGGCTGAGATTACTACAGAAAATGTGAGAAATGAGTATTTCAAGTTCCTAAGATTTGAGTTGGGATTCCATCTATGCACCACCACCTTTCTCTTTCTCTGCCAAGTGCCAACCACGTTTAACAACAAAGTCAAAATGGGGAAAATTACAAATTTGGGATTCATGGAATTTCTCAGAATACATTTTCCTCAGCCTTCCAACGGCTATGACGTGTCAGTCTTCATAACTCAAGGGGCCAAAGTATAGAAGTACTAAACTAGCGGGTGGCAAATATAATTAAGTTGTTACAAAATGGGCTATATATGCGTCGCTGTAGAACTCAGTATTGTTGCTGTTGAGATTTTAAATAATTACAAGAGGCGCGAACTTCTCCTTCTCCCCTGTTTTCCTTCTTCGCTTCCGATCGAATCGCCGGCGACCTGGCGGCCGCTTTCCGTGCGATTTCTTCACCAAGGAACAATAACTCAGGAGCTGAGTAAGTGAGGAGAAGGGCAAGAAGTCAGAGGTAGAGATGCTGTTCACAATGAAGAAGCTGAAAGAGCAGCAGCATCAGGCTTCACCACTTCAAATCCTCACCAGAAGAATCCTTCCAATCACCCTCTGTGCCATTCTCCCTATTGCAATCTTCCGCATGTACTTCTCCCACCTCGCTGAGCCTCAATCTCCCAAATTCCACCAACCCCAGATCATCAATCCAAGTAAAGTTCCAATCTTATAGATAAATTCGGTCAACGGGTTTGTGAAAAAATCGAACTTTGTTTTTCATGTTACTGGTGATTGAATGCAGATGTGAAGAGGGTTGATGAAACCAGGACATGTAATTACACAGAGGGGAAATGGGTCCAGTCCAGATTAGATCCGCTGTACAATGGGACAAGCTGTGGAACAATTAGGGATGCTCAGAACTGCCAAACTCATGGAAGGACTGATGTTGGGTACCTGTACTGGAGATGGAAGCCTAATGGGTGTCATCTTCCAAGGTTTGATCCCAACTTATTTCTGAGATTAATGAGAAACAAGCATTTGGCATTTGTTGGTGATTCACTGGCTAGGAATCAATTGGAGTCACTTCTTTGTATGTTGGCCACCGTCTCTTCGCCTCAACTTGTGTACACTGATGGTGTGGAGACTAAGTTCAGGAGATGGTACTTGGTGTCTCACAATGTGACGCTGTCCTCTTACTGGTCTCCGTTTTTGGTTATGGGGGTGGAGAAATCGAACACCGGGCTTGATCATAACGAGTTGTTTTTGGATTCGGTGAACGAGAGATGGGCCAAGGATTTGTGGGAGATGGATGTGATTGTCTTGTCGATTGGGCATTGGTTCTTGAACCCTGCGGTTTACTACGACGGTGACTCAGTTCTAGGTTGTCATTACTGCCACGGCATGAACCACACCGAAATCGGATTCTACGAAGTGTACAGGAAGGTAGTCAGGACTGCGCTTAGGTGTGTGGTTGACCGGCGAGGAGGAGATGAGAGCCGCAGAATCGATATATTTCTCACTACTTTCACGCCTGCACATTTCGAAGGCGAATGGGATGACCCCGGGGCGTGCTCCAAGACCCGGCCTTATAAAACCGGTGAGAAGGCATTTGAGGGAATGAACGCGGAAATGAGAAGAGTCGGGGTTGAAGAAGTAGAGGCTGCGCAGGAGGTAGTGAAGCAATCTGGTGGAGTGAGGTTGGAGGCATTAGATGTGACCAAGCTGGCATTTTTGCGGCCCGATGGTCATCCTGGACCGTACCTGAACCCCTTCCCCTTCGCTGACGGACGTCACAAAGATCGAGTTCAGAATGACTGCGTGCATTGGTGCTTACCGGGCCCGATCGACACCTGGAATGAGATTCTGCTGGATGTGATGAAGAGACGGGAGCAGAACGCACTGCACATTAACTGAACCACCGAGTCCCAGCAATGCCTGGTCCAGTCGATATTTTCATTTCTTCCATTTCTTTCAGCTCAACCAGATGCTTCAGAAGCTCAGACCTAACTTGCCCGTGTATGCGTTGCAATGTATCTGTCCCTTAGATGCCGTCTAAGCATAGCTCTGCCGGTTCAGCAGTTGCCATACGGAGAAGATTTCATCGCTTCAAATTCCAAAGAAAAGTGGATCACTATTGATCCCTTTTAACAAAAATTATAATTTCATCGCTGGTTCTCTAGGCTATTCATCAGTTCGATTTTGAAACCGAATCGAACCAAACTAAAACATAATTGTATTATTAACAGTAGAAGTCAACTATCTGGTCTGCATTCTTTGCATTATAACCTTCGTAGGAACCCGAACTAGCGAAGCGGCAAATTCTCTCAAGGGCTCAAGGCATCAGGAGTTAAATGATCAACAACACTGAATTTTACTAGTAAAGATTTCAATAGTTTTTGTATGAGAAAATCGCAAAAAAAAATTGTATTACCCCATTTTTAAATTTGACAGATATTAATATTAAATTTTACAATTCAAAGGAATGTTTGAAATATGGGCTGATAATCAATTTATGATTTCACCCTAAAATTTGTTGTCTTTGATGCAGCCACCTAATTGTTCAATTTTTTTATGTGACTGATACACATATACTAATTCTCATTACAAAATGAGTTTATTTTAAATAACTTATACTCTATAAATAGCTATTTTACTCTCTAATTAAATCAACTCGTAGAAATTCAAGTATTTTAACCAACTCCAATCAAACCTAATAAAAAATTAAATTTTAACAAAATATATATTATACTTTTATTTAAAAAAAAATTATCTTGCTTGAACTATCAAACATAGAAATTTAATGTCTAATCAAGATCAAATTTTGGTTCGATTAATGATATTTGATCTATTTCATATGAATTAATTTATTTGTAAAAAAAATACATGGTAAACATGTATTCATTTTGTAACAAAAAATTGTTATTTCTTAATTAGCAAATATACCATCTTGATTTACTTAACTAAAAAACAGTTCATCCCGTTTGTTTTTTAGGTTTTGTTCAAGCATTTATTTTATATTAGAGTTTTTTTATAATACTATTTATTTAATCAAAATAAATTATGTAACTCACTTTCGCACCAGTTGCTTCTGTTGAAGCCGTCAAGTTGCGTTTGACATAGTTCATATTAGGATAAGGCCAAAAAGAATCGAAAACGAAGAAGATGACAGTGTGAAGAATTGAAGCATCGAAGCACAGCGGTGGAGAATCATCGGATTGAGAGATTGCTTCGAATTCGCGGAGAGTTAGAATTCGGAAATATATGGCGTTTCAGGGTTTGGAGGTTCCACCATAAGCCCTTTCTTCGAAGTCGATGATGCGTCTCCACCGTAGTTTCCATGCTCCCTCAACAAACCGCAGCGTTTTGAACTTTATCAGCCAATTTTTTGCGCTTTGTTCAACTGGGCTGCAAAACGGCATAAAAATCTAAGATGGGCCGGGCCAACGCGTCAGGTTTTGGAAGCCTATATAAACCCCCAAATTTCAGACCACTTCATTCAAAATTACGAATCCTATCCGCACCCAAAAAAAATGGCGCTCTGCTGCTCCCAAATCCTCCTCACCACATCGCACCACAACCGCCAAATCGCCGGGATCGAGGATCTTCATCTCGCGTATCGGTCATCGACCGGGTTTGACCGTCGCTCAGTTCGGATGCTAAGTTGTCATCGGCAGTTGACAGAGCGGGGACTTCGCCTAAGTATGTGTATCCTGACTCGAATCCGGAGTTCGCAGATGCTGTGAGATGTATGTTTTGAGTATTTTAGGTGATTTCGCTTCTTAGATTGTTGTTCTTTTGATGATTTGGTGGTTGTATTGTTATTAAGAAAGTTGCGAAGTTCAGAGGCGAGATTCGGAAGAGTCTGGTGAAGGAGAAGGAAGCACATGGCGAGAGCTTGAGTGAATTTATGACCGTTTGCGAACAGGTATTCAATATTTCACTGAGAAGTTTGGTGATAAGGATTTGCTGTATATAGTAGGTTTTGGTGTTTGTCTTCTATATGATGGTTGAGTTTAAGCCGCAGCTGTTCGAGTAAATGTCTGAACTAGTTAGGTTTTTTTTTTTAAAAAAAATTATGTTATTGATTGCTTTTGGTCTCTAGAACTAGGTTATTTTGGTCTTGAAAACTTCTTGAGCTACATTTTTAAGTCTTTGATCAACAGGAATATGGCTAATGCGATGTTCTAATGGCTTAAGGTCATGCGAGTAAATCTGAAACATGTCTGGAAGAAAATGCTGCAACTGTAATGGATCTGCTAACTGAATGGGGTAACTTTAAGTCTCTTGTTTTTCAGCTTTTGGCATATGATAAAAACTTGGTACTTAGGCAATCATCTGGTTGATGATGTTGGACCAGATGGAAAGATGACTTCTGCAGAAGTTGTAACGACCAGTGAAAGCTCAGAAAATATTACTTCTGCTCATATGACATTGGGCACATAAAAGCAACTGTATTGTTGATGGAAATTAGTTGGAGGGTAACAATTTTGAGGACCTGATTTCAATACTCGATAGTGGTACCTCAAATGTTAAACAAAGAATAAATATTACTGGCTAAATAAAACTTAAAAGTGAATAGATATTGGGTTTGTAGAGTTACAGTTGTTTTCGAGATTGATACTAAATAGATGGTGCTGGTTGTTTTTCTATACACATAAGTTTTTTGTTCTGTAATGATAAAACCTAGATTGTGTTGTTGATCTCAGGTACTAAGGGAATTTTCACTCAAGGAATATGTAGGACCGGGAACATTTTTAGTGGAGCCTTTTACATTTTTATTGGTGTCTTTGAAAGAGAAAAAATTATCAGGAGTACATTTTCTTTGACATGTTTTATGAAACAGTTTGTTTCTAATGGTGATTTATTGCACCAATGGTTCAAAAATTATTAATTATACTACTAAATACAGTATGTCCTATGTTGCTGGAACCAGAGATCCAATTCTTGTACTGGATGCTTGGATTTACAGGACATCAATACAAATGGATGGACTTATTAAGAGGGCAAACCTTGAGTGCATGCTCACAAATCTTTTATCCACAAAAGCTTCTCGATGCAAAAAACTTTGTTCAAACATGAAAATCAGTCAAGTGACTAAGCGATAGTTGATATTCATACATTGAAACTAAGGTGCATGTCACTGGCTTGAAATTTCGGATATCGTCTTCAGTGAAGGGTGCCACGATTTTGACCTTCTCATTGAGGGCTTCTTTGCAGGAGGCCTGGACCGTTTCCCAGTGACCTGAGTGATAACATGATGAATCAGAATAGATGTATGATAGATAATAAGTGTTTCAGATCAATTACCTAAATTTATCATATTCAGGAAGACAACAGGTTTGGTGCTTTACCTTGAAGATATCTTCTGTAGTTGTCTTCTCAGCTACTCCTGCAAAAAGGTCTGAATCCTGTTTGCCCGTATCATTTTCTGTTATCAGAGCTGGGCTAACTTGTCTGTTACTCATTCTGGCAGATTTTTTAGCTCTCAACACATTCAGCACTTCTGCTAGCAAAAAAATGAACCATGTAAGTAAGCCTATGTTCCAAATCTGCATTCTTTGCATTTCGCTTCCATTAATTAACCTCTTATAACATATGTCGGACACTGATTCAGAAAACAAACCTTTGGAAGAAACAAGCCGATAAGAACTGCCAAGGCAAAGACTATCGGATGATCTGAGGAGCTTAACATGGGTGGACTTGATAGCTTGAGGTTCAGAATTTGATTCATCAGGTGATTCAGGAACTGGCATAATTAGCGTAACATAGTGGTCAGGATTCTTTCTCATAACCTCGCTTGCGCTCACTGACCAATACATCTTCTCGAGCTTCCCATCCGGATGCTGTATGACTAAAACAGCAGCATCTACGGCCTGGCAATTCCCCATTCCAAAACCTGTCAGAAATGGAATTTTGTGGAGGTCTCTGTCGATTCCTCAGCATAAATGGACAGAATCCGGCCTTTTATCTCCCACAGGCCGTCCCTGCTGTCTGCACCTCAACTAACTCTTGTCCGACGTGTGCCAGTTTTTACTCAAACTTGTCATTAAAAACACCATTGGTATAAATGAGGCTAATATAATACATAGTTTTAAGTGTGCGACATTGGTTTTATCTAATATTTTTGTTGAATTTCGGAACAGCTCATATTGAATTGTATCTCATTATGATTAAAAGTTTTTGAGTCATAGCGTGAATACAATTCAATATGAGTAGATCCAAAACTCATTATTTTTATGTTTCAGCCAATGTGCCTCGGCCCTGGCCCCTTTAATGCTGCCATTGGCAACACGTGGAGGGTGGTCAGGAGTTTGAACGGATACTGTCAGATGGTGAGTCCTGCTCCTGTATAGCCGGGTCAACTGGTAAAATTAAACATGCTAGCTGGGGCATCAAGTTTTATAATACTCAGGCCTTAGCCATTAGAGTGCTCTGATAAACTCAAAGATTTGATTGGATAAGCTGACATCTTCTGCATTTTTTTACAATACACCATTTCCAGCTGCTTATTCTATATGATAAATGTGTTTCTTTATACAATTTTTGAGCAGCAGATCAGGGCTTTGACTTATAAGATTGCATCACAGATCGCAGCAGCTAGTGGAGAACGCTTATCGTCCACGACAAACAGAAGAAAACATCTTCAAACAAGAATTTTATTTGTTGCAGGAAACAGACGAGCAGAAGAAAACATCAACAGGTTACCTCTTTGTTGCACTAAACAATTGAATAGGCATATTTAGCTCTTATTTAGAAAGAATCAACAGTTCTTTTTCGGAGATTTGATGAGTCAGGGTTATACATATAACGCCAGTTAAAACATTGAGCTTGAGCTCACGTCGGATGATATAGTTAGTGATAGACTGATAGTTTATCAAAGCAAATATACGTTTATATGTAACAGGTGGAGTTCACAGTTGCACCATAACTAATGGTTGGGGTGTTGTCATATTTAAATTCTGATAGTGCTACATGAGCAGAGATGGGTTGAAAATATGGGTGAGTTGATTCGTAACTAATTTAATGTACTTGTAAGGATGTGAGGGAAAAAAAATAAAATAAAATCAATTGATGAGCACTTTATGACATAGGTATCGGAACCGGAGGTTTACTAGTTGGACTGACGGTTTGAATTGGTTCCACTGTTGGTCTAATTACACGGAACTTTAAATATATTTAAAAATTACAACATAACATGACAACAAAATATAAGTGGTAGATTGGATTCCAAATGACTTCAATGAGTAGGAATCGAATCCTGGAAATTATATTTTGCACTTATTGTATGTTTATTAATTAATTTATTATAATCTTTGCTAATTAGAATAGTTTATATGTCTATTAAATACTGAATTGGTTTATAAGACATCCGGTTCATAATGGTTGAACCTGGTTTAGTATGCAAAGCAGTATTACTAGCCAAATTGGATCGGACCAAATGTCGATTCACACTTTGACCGATTGAACCGCTGATCCAATTTGGTTTTAATAACTATGCTCCATGGATAAGATCTCACGAAGTAAGGAAAATGGTATTGACTGTATACTAGGTCAGGAAAAAATCAGCCCAAGTTGAAGCCAACTAAAACTACACTTTTATGCACCAGGCCTGGTTGAAATCCATATGAGCCTGGGTTGCGAGCACCCAATAATCAACTGTCTAAATCATTTATGACAAGTACATAATACAATGTGGATTGTACTTTAATATGGAAGGTGTCAGATGAGAGAGGCTTCTGAATTTAAGATTCAGAATTATTCTAGACGAGGTGGCCGAGCTGGCGACCACTTCCGGGGGCGTGGTCCATAAATTCAGGTCACGCACAGCTGGATGTGGGCATGATCCATCCATAAGCATCATTTTCTTTAGTGAGTCATGTTTGCCCATTTGGACCACCATAGATCATCATCATATGATTCATATTATCAGATCTGGTTCAACTATATTATATATAGAAGAGTGAAAATCGGTTGCATCTCATTCTAGGAGTAGGATGCATGGTTTTAAATTCCTTATTGATTTGTGTGTAATAGTTTCTATGATTCTCCTTTGATATGCTAAAGGGGTCTGTTTAAACTGAAATGGTTTTATCTGAAATTTCTAAATTGAGTTGAATTGAATGTGAATAAAATTTTATGAAATTACATGCATAAAATTTTATAAATTTTGTAACATAAAAAACTAAACCTGAAATGCTCTTCTAAATTAGAATTAATTTAATGAAGTTTTGTGCTAAATTGAATTGAACAAGTGTAAAATTAAACTTCTCTATTTGGGGTGGGGCATTATAATTGGAAAGTAGTGAGTCCAATCGGAATATCAAATTTTAAAAGTGATTTGTAAAAAAAACTGTAGCATGGAAGGGAAAAAAAGTTGTACAATCTCAACGTCAGTTCTAGACATCGAGATAAATGTCGGTCTTTTAACTTAACCTACCAAGGTATCCAATGAACTTTCAACACCAAAAATGGAATAATGATAGATAAATTTTCAAATCTTAAGTTATTAGAATCGGATCGGACGCACAATTGGGTGGATTCCGGTTTCTGATTTTTTGGTTAAACCGGTGATTCAAATCGGTTCGATCAACGGTCCAATTACATGTAATGATTACAATATATAAAATATAATATTTCGAGTATCAATATAATAACTTGAGAGGTACATGGATTGATAGTCCAAGCACTCGCCTTGCACCGTAAGTGTTCAGGTTTGAATCTCAGCATCAACAGTTAATTAAAATTTATTTTTTTGCATGCATAATATGCAATGACACTTTATTTAGGTTACTAATTATATAATTCGGTACAACCGGACCCGTCCTATTCTACAATTTATTAATATATTGGTTGGTTTGTCTCATTTTTTTTCGGTTCATATTGCAATTCCATCTTAATTCCATATCGAACCGGAATCAGGTCCGATTTCTCGGTCCAACCGATCTGATAACTATGCTAGAATCACGAAAGCACTCTTTTACAGAAGTGTTCACATGTGATTGACCCAGACCTATAGTTGGTCTCTAATGCACAGGTCCCATGTGAAGAAAAACAGGTCGTTTGTAGATACTATTTTTCCTAATTAGCTGGCGACATTTTGTGATAGGTTGTTGGGGTGGGTGTTGAAAATTTGTATCGTTGTTACACGTCTTCTTTTGAATTTGTCCTATTCATGAATAGAAAAGATAGTAAGTCAGCTTAATCACTATTAGAAATGAGATATGATAACTAATAAACTCTAATGTGCTTGATCAAAATAAAATTAGTATTGAGACATATTTTAATTTTGAAAATTAGTATTATTTTTCTTTCTAAATTAAATGAATTATATATCATGTTACTATTAATATTCGAACTACTATGTCCTAAAATATTCTTTTAAATCATAATAGTCCTTTTTAAATGAATCTAATTTAAATTATTCGGGTTGATTTGAAAATAATATAAGATAAAAAAATTAATTTCAATGTGGTGCTTGAAATTCTATAAAAATATAATTAAACTAAACTTAAAAATATAAATTAAATTAAGAAAATTTACCTGCAACTGAAAACTTGGCCAAGATAACTATTCATGTTTCGCCCGCGATATATGCCACGAACTCATGCGACATTGAAGGTGGTAGACCAAAATATTTATGGGATTAATTAGCATGTGCCATGGTAGTATCGCAATTCAATAGACTATGAATATATAGCGCTTCACGGGCGGTTTGATTGAGTAACAGTGAGGATAGCTGGATAGCTGTATCAAAATTCAGATTAAACAGTTATAATTCAATGTAAAAATAATATATTTTTAATTTTTTATACTCAATTAAGTTTAAAAATGTTATATTTCTTATTTTGTATCTCATTCGGCTTAAAAAAAATTTTATACTCCCGATTAAACTTGAAGGTTTGTTATATTTTTTTTGTATATGAAATACTTCATGCACACTATAATGAACATATTCATATTAAATTTTATTATATATAAATTTTTTATTTTATATATAATTCATATTTTGAATATTTCATATTTAAATTTTTATACACCAAAATTTAAGTGATAAATAAAAAGGACCCAAAAATATTACAAAGTGCACCAAAAGAATATCGTGCCATACTGCCATGTTCGGGGTTCATTTGAGATGAATTTAAGGAAACATGTGTCTTTATTTTCATGAAAATGTTTTCTAAAATATTTGTGGATTATAATACTGTGATTTTTAGTTTTATTTAGGAAGGAGATTTTTTTGTGTGTGTATGTGGTCAGGTCGTACGCACCTCATCTTGATAGTAGCGTTCTGACTAGTTCAGCACACTTCCAACATATCAATGTGTAAATGCGGTAACACTAGAAAAAAAGAGTTGGAGAATAAATTTTTATTAATAATTTTTCCATAGAAAAGTTGGGAGAATTTATATTTTATTTTCATTTCCAAGCGAAACACAAAATTTCACTCTACTCCTAAATTTTCTTAGCATTGCGTAAAATTTTGGTTATTAAGAGATAATTTGACGCTTAAAATTAAAATTATAAAATAATGTGATTATCCTCACATTTCAGAATGCACATGCAATTACTGAAATTATATTTTTTTAATACGAATGGGGGACTTGTTGCTAATAAATTGTATTCACCGATCATAAAAATTGTTATTTTTTTATTATCTGGGTTATAAACTTTATAATATGGTTTTATGTTTTTATTCAAATTTCAAAGTCTAATATGGCATGCTATTAGCTTTGATTACACACGTTTTTAGGGCATCTACATTGAAGCTTTGTTGTAAATTTTTGTCAGATTTCAGAGCGCTCCGTTTTAACGTGGAAACATGTTCATAATCCTCTGATACTGGAGACGAAACTATTGGAAAAAAGATTAATTACCACACTTCAAAATTAAAAATGTGATAATTGATATATATTAAATATTCAGCATAACCTATTACCACGCTTCAAACTCCAAAGCGTGGTAATTTATCCATTAAACATATTTAAAATAATATATTATCACGCTTCAATGATAAAATATGGTAATTGATCCATTAAAAATAATTAAGATAATATTTTACCATGCTTTAAACTTTGAAACGTATTTATTATCCATTAAAATATTTAAGATAGTCTATTACCATACTTTAGATCTTGATAATTGATTTGTACATAATTTTTTATTATATAAATGTCAAGGAAAGATAATATATATTGATAATTATAAAAAAAATAAATATTTATGAAATTTAATAAAATTTTGATTAATATAATATGAAAAAAATGTAATATGAGATGTGGGTTCATGTGCAGAGATTTGAAAGATTTATTTCAATGTAAATAAAAATTTGTGAGAATGATATTTATGCCATATTTGATGTGGTATGACACAAATATCATACTTCCTCTGTCCTTTTTTATTTGTCGCTTAAAATACCGTGCATTAATTTTTAAACACGAATAATTCAAAATATAAATATTATAAAATTATAATAAAAATGTTTTATCGAAGTAGAATTCGATATGAACATATTGAGATATATAATCATAATGTTATCATAAAATTTCACGTACAAAATAACGAATCACAATTCTATAAAAAGAGTGACAAATAAAAAAGGACGAATGGAGTATCTCATAACACCAACCTTCTTTTAGATTTTTTGGAACGTGGGTGCCTTTAGATTATTTGTTGTTTCATATTGGGTAATTTTTGATGTTTGATTATCGAGATTGTCCAACGTACATTTGTTAAAATTCTGATTAAATCTCATTTTCAACGGCCTCCATCTTATTTATTTTTTTGGGACATTTATGCGTGGAATTTTAATAACCGTACGATGTAGAAATCAATGGCTGAGATCTCTAGAAAATGTGAGAAATGAGTATTTCAAGTTCCTAAGCTTTATGTTGCATTCCTTCTGTCCACCACCACCTTTCTCTTTCTCTGCCTAGTGCCAACCACGTTTTTAACAACAAAGTCAAAAATGGGGAAAATTACAAATTTAGAGTTCATGGAAATTCTCAGAATACATTTTCCTCCGCCTTTCCCAGACCTCAACAAAACCCTCTGAAAACCAGCGAGCCCCATAAGACAGGAACTGGCCAACTGCCTACTATTCTAAACCTCACCACCACATTAGCTGAGTGAGGAGAAGGACAAGAAGTCAGAGGTAGCGATGCTGTTCACAATGAAGAAACTGAAAGAGCAGCAGCATCAGGCTTCACCACTTCAAATCCTCACCAGAAGAATCCTGCCAATCACCCTTTACGCCATACTTCCAATCGCAATCTTCCGCATGTACTTCTCCCACCTCCCTGAGCCTCAATCTCCCAAATTCCACCAACCCCAGATCATCAATCCAGGTAAAGCTCCAATCTTTGTAAGGATTAGGTCAAAGGGTTTGTGAGAAAAGGTGGTCTTTGTTCAGTTGTTCATGTGTGATTTAATGTAGATGTGAAGATGAAGAGGGTTGGTGATATCAGGACATGTAATTACACAGAGGGGAAATGGGTCCAGTCCAGATTGGGTCCCCTGTACAATGGGACAAGCTGTGGAACAATTAAGGAAGGTCAGAACTGCCAAACTCATGGCAGGACTGATGTAGGGTACCTGCACTGGAGATGGAAGCCTCATGACTGTCCTCTCCCAAGGTTTGATCCCAATTTGTTTCTGAAATTAATGAGGAACAAGCATTTGGCATACGTTGGCGATTCGCTGGCCAGGAATCAATTGGAGTCGCTTCTTTGTATGGTGGCCACCGTCTCTTCGCAGCAGCTTGTGTACACTGATGGCGTGGAGCATAAGTTCCGGCGCTGGTACTTGGTGTCTCACAATGTGACGGTTTCCATTTACTGGTCTCCATTTTTGGTTGCCGGGGTGGAGAAGTCCAGCACCGGGCTTGATCATAACAAGTTGTATTTGGATTCGGTGAACGAGAGATGGGCCAAGGATCTGTGGGAGATTGATGTGATTGTTTTGTCGATTGGGCATTGGTTCTTGCACCCTGCGGTTTACTACGAGGGTGGCTCAGTTCTAGGCTGTCATTACTGCCCGGGCTTGAACCACACTGAGATCGGATTCTATGAAGTGTATAGGAAGGCGGTTAGGACTGCGCTTAGGAGTGTGATTGACCGGAGAGGAGGAGATGAGAGCCACAGAATCGATATGTTTCTCACTACTTTCACGCCTTCTCATTTTGAAGGCGAGTGGGATAGCCCCGGGGCGTGCTCAAAGACCCGGCCTTATAAAACCGGGGAGAAGACATTGGAGGGCATGGATGCGGAGATGAGGAGGGTCGAGATCGAAGAAGTGGAGGCTGCGCAGGAGATAGTGAAGCTGTCTAGTGGAGTGAGGTTAGAGGTGTTAGATGTGACCGAGTTGGCGTTGTTGCGGCCAGATGCCCATCCTGGACCGTACATGAACCCCTTCCCCTTCGCTGACGGACCCAAAGAGCGAGTTCAGAATGACTGCGTGCATTGGTGCTTGCCTGGTCCGATCGACACTTGGAATGAGATTCTGCTTGATGTGATGAAGAGATGGGAGCAAAAACAAAGATCTTCAGCGTCCACAATCGCACTTCACATAAACTGAACCACGGAGCCCCACTAATACCTGATCTATTCGATAGTTTCGTTTCTTTCAGCTCACGAATTGGTGGAGACGAATACGGATACACTTCTGAAGTCAGACCAGGTTGCGCCTGTATGCGTCCCATAGTACATTTGTCCGCTGATCTGGGTCTGAACTAGCTCTGCCAGTTCAGCAGTTGCCATCTGGGAATGATTTCATTTCATAACGGGTTCTACTGATTCTTAGAGCGCTTTAGAGTTGGTACTGACTACACGGGCTGCTATGGGCAGCACAATGGTCTCTCAGGGCAATCCATGTACAGCGTCATGCAGTTTGTAGTCACCTTCAGTTAGCCTTCGTCTTGCTTGTTTGAGGTTGTCAGTGTTGGTTGTAGTTCGGGATAAAGTACGGATGTCGGAGCGGAGGAGGACGTAGATAAATTGTCGTATCTTTATTTACTATTTTTTAGACTTATCGTCACGGCTAATTTTGTATTGAGTTATAATTGTTAGTTGAATTCAGCTCGGTTTTCCAGCCTCTAAAACTACTGAAAATGATGAGCTCTTTGATCACCTCACCAGCTGCACTAGAAACCTTCATTTTTTTCTGCTCTGGTAGTACCAGATGGTCGATCTTACGACACCGTTTAAATGATGTTGAACATGAAACGCTATCGTTTTAACGACGCATAACGTAAGAAAACAAAAACAACGGGCGAAGGATGTGTCAGTCAGACAAGTAGAGAAGCTCTCCAATGGCGACCGCGCTCCGCCCCTCATTTTCCCTCAACCCCCAATTCCCCCACCACCGCCACAACCGCCACCGCCGCCAAAGTGCAAACCTTTCCTTCAATTTCCGGCACCCACTTCCCTTCTCTCCCTCCCCGATCAAACCCCATCTCCCCCCTCTCCGCCACTCCTCCCTCCCCTGCACCCAATCCCAAACCTCCACCTCCACACCCACCTACCTCGACGACGACGACTCACCGATCATCCCCGGCCGCTTCCTCACCGGCGAAGAGCTCGACCAGCTCAACACCATCCAGAACTTCAGCTACCACCGCGAGCTCCCGCACGGGTCGATGTGGGTCCGCGCGATGAAGCCCGGCGAGATGAACGCCATCTCCGGCCTGCTCGCCGAGTCCTTCGCCGACTCGATGATGCTTTCGTCGGCGTACGTGACGCTGCTGAGGTTTCTGGTCAAGCAGTATCTGAGCGAGCGAGCCGGGCTGGTCCCCCACACGGCCACGCTCATAGGGTTTTACAAAGACCGCGACGCGGAGGTCGGGGAGCTGGCAGGGACTGTGGAGGTGTCGTTTGATGAGCGCGGCGCGAATGTCTCCCCGCCCACGCCGCCTGCCCCCAAGGATTCGCCTTACATCTGTAACATGACGGTGAAGAAGCAGATGAGAAGGTTCGATCTGGTTTCCCATTTTGAAATTAGGGTTTTCACTTGTTGATTTTGGTAGACAAATTAGGCTAAAACAAGTGAAAAACTTAAAAGAAATCTGCATACGTCATCGGGAGCTATGAGACTGTTTTCTGAGAATTAACAATTAGTTTACAATTACATAATATAATAATAACTTAGATAATCGGCCGTTCGATGGTTTCGCTCCACTAGCTCTCTCTGCTCTGTTCCGACATTTGCCCTTTATCTAGTATATGGGCTACACATAATTATTTTCATATGTTGGGAAGTTGTAGAGTTGATCTGAAAATGGAGAGTCCTGTGAAATATGTTTATCTTGGAGTTGAGAGATTGGTACCTGATAAGTGGGGTAGGTGATGGTGTTATCTTTGATTGGATTCACAAAGAGTTTCGGTGGATCAAAAGTTTTAGAATTTCAAGAACAGTTTTTCTCCTTGCGATAATGGTGATTTACGGAATCCCTCTTGTCTAAGGCGAAGCCTTAGAGTTCTTTTGAACTACTGAGTACTTAGTCTCTGCTTGTCATCTATGAAAAAATACTAGATGTGAAGTTCCGTGACTAATAGACATTTTGAAGAAGTTTATGTTTGTTAATAATGAGTCATGAGGAGTCACCGGCGTTAACTTAATGTTTTTCTTGGCGTTTGAATTCAAGACAATTTTTTGATAGATACGAAGTGCCGGAGGGCCAAAGATTCGACTTGTGTTTGTTCATTTTGTTTTTCGTTGTTTAGTTTTATGTTGGTTTATTAGCTATCATAGTGAGTGATGATGATCGACTTAGTTGAGTTACGAGGAGTAGCTGACTTTGATTTTGTGTCATTCTTTCTAGACATTTATATTCAGGAGTTTGTTTTGATAGATCAGAAGTGCCAGAGATTCAACATGAGTTTGCATTTTATCTTTGTTTGTTTTGATTTTTTATTTGTTTTATATCTCAGTTGAGTTGCTAGCGAGTGCGTGATGGTCGCTGAATTAGTTCGTTTCAGCTGAATCGACGTGCTAAGTCATGTTGAGCTACTGCGTATATAGCTACCGCTTATCAGCTAGAGGAGACATTACTAGATTTGAACTGTGGAGTTTCCTGGTCACTAGACATTTTGAAGAACTTATGTTTGTGCGTGTTACCATTTTTGTTGCAATAATGATTTTTATTTTGCATTTCAGGAGGGGAATTGGTTGGCATCTGTTGAAGGCGAGCGAGGACCTGATTGCTAAAATGAGTACCTCCAGAGACGTATACCTGCATTGCAGAATGATCGACAAAGCTCCATTCAACATGTACACAAAAGCCGGATACAGCGTTGTGAAGACCGATAGCATACTGGTTCTCCTCATGTTGCAAAGGCGAAAATACCTGATGCGCAAGAAGCTTCCAGCTTCCATAAGACCCACAGACGCAGAAAATGAATCGAACTTCACAACATCCGAGAATGAGGATTCTCGCGCACCCTCGCTACCCTTATAGTGATCACAAGTAACCCTTTACCTGTCTCCTCTCGTCTAAAACTGTTTTCGTAGCACTGTTATATGATAACATGTTGTATAGAACTTCTACAATGTTATTCTTTTGCTTGCCGATTTTCCACTTTTTTGTACTGCTCATTTGAAAAATCGTACGAAGGGGTGATTCCTGACAATCCTCACAACCATAATTTGAATCCCCTGATGGTCGGGTGTGTGCGTTGTAATATTGTATTAATATTTTTTTTTAAAAAAATAAAGTTTTCTTCTTTCCATGCTTACGTTCTCCATCTTCTTACTGTAAAAAAAACATACATCTTGTTGGGTTTGACCACTTTAACCATCTTCTCTGGCGTAGTCGCATGAGGTGGGGAAACTCGGTTTTCTGATCTTGTCTGACCAGGTTCTTCGGATGCTTTACTTCCTCATGAAAGATTTCAGGTTTCTGTTGGGGACTTCGAATCTGATCTGGGTTTTATGTTGAGCCCATGTTGTCGGTCTTTCAGGTTATCTGGGACTTTTTTCAGAGACAGTGGAGGTGTGTAGGTATTTACATATATAATTTCTTACGATTTCGCCTTCCAGATTTCAGCGAAAATGGCTGACTATTCGACAGAAGCTTCAAAGAGGAAATAAACAGGTTACTCGTCTTATGTATTTACTTTAATAGTTTCTCCTAGGCTGACTCAAGCTTGTGTTTTATTCTTTTTAGGTAAATGTCTGGATCTGCTGATATGGACATCTGACGCTTCTAGAAACTGAAGATGGCGAAGCTCAGACTTCAGACCATTCTGAAGGCGTGCATGGCCATGTTGAGACCTTTCGAATTGGTGCGTGAAATGAGCTGGAGTTCCTTCACGCACTCCTCCATGCACGGCCGCTGGTAGCTCTCTACACGGACGCAGCGTGATGCTAAGTTCGCATACATGAAAATTGAATCCATTGTGTAGGAGCTCCTGGCCAGCTGCGGGTCTATTATCTTGCGCAGCTTTCTCCTGTCGTTCAGTAAGTGTTTGACCTGAGACCCGAAATCAGGCGTCGATTTAATCAACCGTTTCTTGTTGAAATTGTAGAGTCAGGTTTAAGCGAGGATCTGATCGGGTTACCTGTAGGACGAGGTTCTGCTCCGTGGCTCCTTGGTTCAGGTCGATCGCTCGACGCCCGGTTAGAAGCTCGAGCAAAACCACGCCGAATGCGTACACGTCGCTCTGCAGGGTAAGTTTTCCCGTCTGGTTGCGGAAAAAGATCGTTATAGATCTGATTACATTTCTGCGTGGCAGGTTTAGGCGCTTGGAAAAATCGGCGCGAAGAAGTGATCAGAAACTTACCGATGTGTACTCGGGATCAAAGTAGCCGAAAGTTCCGTGCACTCTGGCGGTCGCGTAGGCTTCTTTGCCGTCCGGCATCAGCTTGGCCAGCCCGAAATCTGAAATCTATGGTAAGCCGTCATTCATCATGCATACACACGTCTGACGATTCTCTCTGGTTTTATTTTTTCTGATTATTGGAAGTTGGAAATTACCTTCGGTTCGAAGTTTTCGTCGAGCAAGATGTTTGTGGACTTGAAATCTCGATGAACGATGGGTATCCCGACGGCGGTGCTGGAATGCAGGTAAGCGAGGCCTCTGGCCATGCCGATTGCGACGCTGAGCCTCATCGGCCAGTCCATCTTTTTCTCACGAATCCCTGATAAAATGTCGTTAATAGAAAGAACATCATGATTTTTAGTTCAGTTGTGGAAGCTGATCCTCACCGCTCAAATGGTCCTGCAGGTTCCCGTTGTGCATGAACTCGTACACCAGAAACCGATGCTTCCCGTCGGCGCAGTATCCGATCATGGAGACCAGATTCGGGTGGCTGAGCCTGCTCAAGATGTCGACCTCGACGCGAAACTCGTGCTCCCCCTCCGCCGCCTTCGCCAAAGGCAGCTCCATCTTCTTGATGGCCACAAGCTTCAACCGATGCATCCTCGTCAGCAGACAGACAAAAATGTTTCAATCGCGCCGACCAGCGCAATGGTTAGTCAGTACTACATTACCTTGCCCGACTTCAGAATTCCTTTATACACTTTCCCGAACCCGCCCTTGCCCACCAGATTATCCTCGTCGAAGTTGCCCGTGGCTTCCTCCATTTCTTTCAGGGTGAACACCGCCGACGCCTGGCGCCGCTTCACTGGCGGGTGCCCTTCCTGCAGCTGCCAGTACCCGATAGGTTTGTACGTCCCTGCGCGTCAATTCAAACTCGTCTTTCACGTTTGTTTCATATTTATTATCCACAGTTTTCATTTGATCATGTCTGCATATTTTCTTACAGAGGTCTCCGTAGTCGTGGGACTTGCTTCGACGCCGCTTGTTCCAAGCCGAGACCAGCCCGAAGGGCATGACGTCTCCCTCGGCCAAGCAGCCGCTGCTTCTCTCTCTTCGAAACCGGAGCCTGCAAGAAACGAATATCTGCAGCCAGAAGCCCGGCTTCATGTCACATCACTCTAAGCAGAATTCTGCTTTGCTGCTACTTTACAGCTTCACCGCTGACAGCAGTCAGCTGCTCGATGACATTTTATGCAGGTAATGGAGACGCGGGTCTGTAGGAGAGAATCGACTTTCTGGTGCGTGTGGAGCAAGTGAAGCTTGACTCGACTCAACGCAACAGCGGCAGCTTCAACTGCAGCCTTGGCGAGTAGAGGATGGGAATGTAGCGAGCCAGGAGAGACATGTGCTTAAAGCAAAAGATAAAGCTGAGAACTTTGGCTGACAAGGACCCCAGAGCTAAAACGCATTGGTGAGGTTTTTTTTTTTTTTTTGCTTATTGAATTCGTGCAAGAAAAACTATTTGGACGGATTTTTTAAAATAATTTTACAGTTTCACTTTAAAACTAATATTATTATGGAAACTAGATTCGTGCCTGGAAATTATTCTGTTTTGTAACAAATTTAATAAAATCTGTTTAATAAATCAAGAATTGATGTAAAAAATTATTTCATTTTTTGTTTTCATTGCATTCTTTTTTGACAGGAAATACTTCAGACTTTTTGGCACAGAGCGTCGGATTTGAGCCTGAAATACCATTTTGGAACAGAGGCTTGCCTACAAAATTCAGTACCATAATTGAAAATTCCAGTCGTTGATGGCCATGAATTTTTGTTTTGAAAATAGGTAGCCGTTGTTGAAGGGTTGCTTTCATCAATATTGTTGGCAGATCCAGTAATGCAAAATCAGTAAACTGAGATTTTAGCTAAAAAATCAGATAGTTTTATATGATTCTGAATGCGAGGCACCAATCTTATGTTGACACGTGCCAATTAGAATTTAAATTAATGTTTTGATGATTTGACACATGTTAGCATATTATTGGTTGTCAAATTTGGAAACGACACAATTTTTATTTGGCTGTTTATTGTTTAGTCATATTATTTGTAGATTTTATATTCAAAATATTCAATTTAGTGTAATTTTTGAATAATTTCATGTTCTAGTCTAGTTTTTCAAAATAACATATTTAAATTGCATTTTCTCATTAAAATTGCAGTTCACGACATTTCGTTGCTTGTGCATTTGCCACATAGATTGGACCGAACCACATGTCAAATCATAACTCAAAAAATTATTTGAGGATTCATGTAAAATTAGAAAGGGATGCTCGTTATATGTTTTCAGCATAGTTATAAAAATCAGATCGGTGATCGAATTGGTCAAGAGTCCGGTTTCTAGTTCACTAGTTGAACCGATCGATTGACCGGTTTGACTGCCGGTTGAATTCAAAATAATAAATTTCTAAAATAAGTTATATAAAATTAATACATTATTAAAATATAAGATCTGATAGCTCAATTGGGAAATATACGTCTTTGAACTCTTTTAGCAAATCATAACTATTATTTTTCAATAAAATCGCACTTATTCTAAAAGAAGATATAACTAAGTGGGTGCAGCATCAACCTCATGTATTGTTTCGTTTTATTTTAATGTACCTAAATACAATTTGAATATATGAATTGGACCCCATTAGTCATATTCCAGCCAGTTATACCCCACGTGTATTATTAATACCTTGTGTTTTTTTGAATTATGTAAATCTAATCATAAATAATTAGTTCTTTGAACGTAGTTCGTGTTGGTAGTATTTACGGTGAATAATAGGGATATATATTAATAAGAGATAAAACACAAAATGAGTCTTGAATTATCACCACTTACTTAATTGAGGTCCGAATTATTATGATTTCTAAAAAAGATGCGACAAAAAAAATTGAACTGATTTTCTAGAATAAAATTTATCATTCATTCATAAACTAATATTATTATAAAACTTAGATTTGTGTGCGAAAATTAAGTCATTCGGTTATCAAAATAAATTATATCGTTTTGTGCAATAAAGAAAATAATTTTTTTTGATAATCAAACAGCGTAATTTTCACACACAAATTTAAGTCTCATGATAATATTAGTTTTAGAATGTGATGATAAATTTTATTTTAGAAAATCAGTCTAATTTTTTTTCGTTGCATTTTTTTAAAAAATTATGGTAGTTCGGACCGCAATTAAATAAGTGGTGGTAGTTTAGGGCTCATTTTGAGTTTTCCCTCTATTAATAATGCACAGGGAGAAATTTTACATCTGAAAACCCGTATTTATAATATATTCTCAATAGGTGATATTATTTATACGGATATTAATAATACACGTATAAATAATGTGGTGTACCAAACATGTACTTAGTGATTAATTGATTAGGTAGATAGACCAATTATATGGATTTATAAATATGAATAATATATTTAATATTTAATTATGAAAATACACATTTGAATATGTGAATACTAAAAAATATTTGAGTAATTCATCAGCTAGGGGTGGCAGTCTGACCTCATTAAATGACTAAATATCTAGAGAACGTCTTTTAGATCAATGTGCACGTTATTTAGGCATTAATAAACATTATCAAAATATCATGCTAATTAGTCGTCTAATACTTTTTAAAAAAATATTCATATTTTTAAATATATATTTTATAAATAATTATTTAAATATATTATTAATATATATATAATTTCAAAAAGCGTTCGATTGATTCTGAGAGCGTAATACCGTCTTAAACTTTTTAAAACACTGCGAATAGCCTCTCATTATGAATTTATCTTACCGCGAACAATTTCAAATAAAAAATTAGATATAGATAGCATCAATTATTTAATAACTTTCCCCTTTTACCCTTGCCAATATAAAAATAATTTATAAATAAAGTTTTAATGAAAACATTTGCATCTGTATTAATAATATTTTTTCCAAACCATAACCAACCGTAAGCGGTAAGCTTCTGTGAAGTCGTAGTGGGCTTTATTAAGGCCCAGTAAAACTTTGTTCAGTCAGGCTCATGATCACCAGCAATCCAAATCAAATTAGTGATTTCGAGAGTTAGATGAAGATTTAGTTTTGGTTGCTTACTACAGTTCTTGCATTGGATACTGGGCCATAGGCCCATTTGAGTGTGGGCCCACCAATTATGCTCACAGCTAGAATCATCTAGACAAGTTTTACCCTCTGTACCAACAATCTTGATGATAAGGTTGAAGGTTATTTATTTATTTATTGATTTCAATTATGGAAGTGTCTCGTCTTTGGAAAGCAATAATAATATGTAGTGAAATGTTGGTTGATGATGTATCATTATTGTTAAGGGCATAGCTTGCTTGCTCTATGAATGTGTTGAAGCTATCATAATCAACAATGATCATCACTGGTGGATCTAGAATTTTTTTTTCGGGGATATAAAATTACATAATCAAAATTTTATTTGAATTTAGGGGAGGGGCATAATTAAAAATTTAGTTAAAATTAAACATATAAACTTTTTTTTATATATATATATAATCTTTTTTACATAGACAGATATTTTTTATGAGATTTGGGAGGCGACTGCCCCACTGCACCAAGTGGTTCCGCCTATAACATCATCAACATCAAATCGCGTGTGCCTATTTCTCTCTTAATCATTTACCCTAATATCATCACATGGGTCAATCAAAATGTCACAAATGATGTGTTTAGTGTTATTTGAGGAAGCATGCATATCAAATAGTCTAACGTATTTAAATATTTCAGTATAATATTTATCCAGATAAAAAGGTTGACTGAAAATCTCAATTGAAATATAATTCAAACTGGTTCAAATTCAACTAAAGAAACGTGTTTCAAAGTTTCTCTATAACATGATAAGATTTTGTGAATATGAAAAGGGTTTATGCTAAACCTTAAAATTAATCTTCAAATGATTGACTTGGAGTATGAAGCAGACATGAATATCTATTTGGAAGTGAAAGATACTACCCAAAACGGAACAGCCCTAGCTAGGGCACCAATGTGATTATTGAAGCTAGAGAGATATGGAAAGGGGGTGTCAAGGTCTGATTGATGCATCACCGAATGTCACAATCTTAAAAGTGTTAACCCCACAAACACATCTCAGTCACGCTGTCTTCAACTCAGTCAGAGGCTGGCTGGCTTGCCAGCCAAAGTTAAAACTTTTCAAGAGATGCCATTTCCATCTCTTTCCATGATTGTACTGCACATCTCTTTCCATAACCCTATTTCATAAAGTTTATACCATCAGCAAAACCCTACCCCATTTATCACTCATCCCTTCTATCACTTCACATTTACAATTTTTATGGGAATTTTTGGCACACAATTATTAGGAGATCCGAAGCTTGGAGATGAGGACGGTTAAGAATCACCTCATCCTCTACAATCTTTATGAGTTTATCATCGACATAATCAGGCCGGCACCGACATGTTAGAGGTCCAGTGCGAAATTAAAAGTGAGGTTTAAATTAAACTATGCTTCAATATAAAACAAATAATTTAGATAGTGAAGCTGGTTGTGAGATCATTTTCAATGATAAAGAGCACGAGTTCGAGTTTCCTCAACAATAAAATAATGTTTTTATATGAAATTTGATCAAGCTTCAGCGGGCTGGGCCTGACTGAGTGGGAAGGCTGGAGGCCCGGTGCAAATGCTCCACTTGCACCTGTGTCGGGCCGGTACCGCATTTACACTTAGATACGCTTGAGGTGTGCGTGAGCTGACCCGCCTTGAGCATGAATGTACACTATCAAGGTGGAGGGAGTGTGTGACACCTAGCTTACTCGATTGCTAAATACAATGATTGTGACACAAAAGAGGAGAACATAGACAATAATAGATGAAGAGAAAGTTAGATTTATTGGTTATTAATGGTGTTTCTTAATCAATTTGACATAAGTGTGTAGTAGAGGAGACCTAGAAGGGTATGTGTGAATTTATGTCCATTGGATTGGCTAACACATACAATCTACAGTGGGTAATCTACAAAAGATTGATCAGTCACTATCCCACTCAACTTGTAAGTTTGAACCAAAATATGAAAACCTATGTGACATGGCCTATATGAAAGCCGTGTTTTCTTGGTGAGGATATAATATAAATTTCTCTCTTATCATTATTTTGATGTTACAAATTTATTTCTTGCTAAGATTCTAAATTAGGATTTTGTTAAGATATTTTTTTGTGTGGTCAAGCTAGGGTCGCATACCTCCTTTTATCTTGATAGTGATGCTCATAATCGCTACGAGCCAACTCCTGTGCACCTCCAATGTATTAAAACATAAATAAGATATCACCAACAGGCTCGAGCCCTAAGACTTTAAAGTTTTGTTACACAATATATGTTGGCTTTGTTAAGATCTTTAATAAGTGTTGAGTGCCCCAATGTCGACCTTAGCTTCAAGAAGTGTTGAGTGCTCCAATGACCTTCTCTCCCTTTAGGATTTGGATTGAAACCTTCATCCCTCTTTACCTGAAATGAATTTTTTGGAGTTAGACTGAAGTGTTGAGTGCCCAATATTGCCCCAAAGTTTCAAAACCCTATTGCCATTTTGATGCTTACTTGAACCAAATCCTCTTTTCCCATGCATCCCACAACCAATGTTTTAAAAAGTGTTAGGAGGTGAGCACAACGTCTAACAATTAATTAGTTAGACATATATTAATTGAAATGATTAATTGTACGGTTAATCAGAATTATATATATTAATAATAAATTTAATAATTAATTATAAATTAATATGTTTAAAAACTATTATTTTCATAAAAAATTAAAATTTGAGCAATTAATCGGCTAAGCGATTAACTAAAACGTTTTAACACCGCCTAACGATTAATCGGTGATCGATTTGGAACAGAAATTTTTAAAACAGTGCTCACAACACCATTTTCTCAACCTTCACACTATTCAATTTCCAAGGTGCCCTTTAACTTTAACAACCAGTAGAAAAATAAAAAGTTGTTTTTAAATTAACATTACTTTTAACCTAGACAGATCTGTTTCCTTAGTGTCATACTCCCTCTGTCCTTTTTTACATGTCACTTAACTGAATTTGTTTGTCCATTTTTACTTGTCACTTAATCATTTTTAATGTGTATTTAATATCAACAACTAACTTAACACGTCAAACATTAATCATTTTTTTATCATAATCAATAAAAAATTCATTCCTCACCAGTAATAATCTACTAATTTTACTTTTTGCATGAATTTCGTTAAAAAAATTAACTACCTATTTATTAAATTTGTTCAACCGTTAACATTAACTTCCCCTTAATCCCCTCACATTAATTTTGGAGGGAGTTGTGCATTCGGAGTAACCATTAAATGTTTCAGGTGCTTTCATTATTTTAATTAATGTGTTTGTCCCTTGCTAACAATCATATTATTATAGAAACCCAGAAGATGCTTAAAATAATGGGATGTCATTAGCTGGTGTATACATAAAAATACTTAAAAGTGTTGAGATTGGAACCAATGATCATAATGCATGATTGAATGAGATGACATATATAGTTTTTTTTTTTTTTTTTTTTGGTGCCGGACACATCTCTACTTTGATAGTAACATTCTTACTCACTGACAGCTCACGCGCATTAATTTCCAATATATCTAAGAGCAAATACGGTACTACTGAGGCTCGAACCCAATAGATATATATAGTTATTGAATACAAGAATAATTGAATAATAATATACATTATGATTAATAATTAAACAGATAGTAAACCAATGGTTTGTTTTTTTGTTTGAGGAGATGTGAATAACACTTTGGGCATCAGCCCCAAGAAGAAGAAGAAGAAGAAGAGCAACACTGAATTTGAGGTCTTTGGACATGTAGACTTCAGACACTCAACCGATAATACAACCATGTATTGTTGTGAGGTTCAAGGACATGCTGCAAGCTAAGATATAACAATTGCATTTCATCAAATTATCACAATATAGTATGAATGGGTGGGTATTTAGGTTTTTTTTTTTCTGAAATGAAATTGGTTGGTTGGACTGAATTAAATCGAATTGAATTTTATTTGTTTAACACAATTAAATCAAATTAAATTGAATTAGTTATAAAAAATTTGTACGATTTAGTAACAAAGAAAAAAAAAGTTGTTTAGATGAACTTAGAATTCTTGTAACCAAAATAATACGAAATGAAATGTACTGAGTAAAAGTAAAGTGATTTAAATTGAACTAAATTCTACCAAATTTATTTATCTTTAACCTATTAACGCCGGAGAGAACAAACCCTAAGTGTCTCACTCACAATGATTATATTTCAGATGGGGTTACATAATATAAACGTATTAATAATTAGGAGCCAAATGGACATGTTCTCCTCCGCCAGATGCACGGTCATTTGATAAGCGAAGCCCTAATATTTTATAGGGTTCAATAATCAGGTACTATTAGTTAGTAGCAGTCAAATGGACACTTTTCAATTCCTCCAAAATTTAGGTCATATGATTAGCAAAACCCTAATGATTCACATCATTATCAGCTTCTTGGATTTTTCCCACCAAAACACTGCATTATATATTAAACCTATAATTTTAGCATTCTTATAATGAAGTCAAGCAGTGAGTCATTACACAATGTTTTGTGCTCTCCTCCCATACCAACTTATTTTCTCCCCATTGAATATCAAAAAAGAAGCAACATATAATGCTAGCACTATAATCATTGAAGGGTAATTAAAGAAGACATATTGCTAGCTAGCTAGCTAATGTGCTTGCATTATTTGTGTTTCCATGTCCATTCTTTACCTCCAAAACCTGGACACATGAGACATGTCCCTCTAGTCTTGAACAAATGAATAATTGAATGCTTCTTTATGAGGTAGAGGAGAAGAATAACAACAAAAATATTTTGAACTCAAACGTTATGTCACCAGGGATGTGGTCTGACGCTACAAAAAATTAAGACTGATTTCTGATAATATTTATATTCAGTAATTTTTATTTTTTATTAATCGGATGTATGCGTAAAAAATAAATAAATGTTATATGTAACACAAAATGGGAGGCATTTTTTTGGAGGATAGGAGTGGCAGAGGGATTTTAGGCAAATGGCTGAAAGTGATGGGATGCAATCAGGTCATTGCATTTATCCACAACACTAAAATTCTCTCTGGTGTGTATATAATTATTCATGTTATCCTGACCACAGACTACACATGGATGGATGATGATGACCTCCTCTTTTAAGTGTAAGTTTTTGCTCTCTTCCACTACTATTCTCTTACTCATTTTTTTTTTTGTCTCCCACAAACTTCAATGCAATGGATTCAGCAAGGCACTTAGGAAGCCAGAAAAGCAATAACGATCATAGGGACCTATCATGATCATCGTTGATCAACTATATATGATGATCTCACATGCTACATCAAAACCCTAATCACTCCCATCATGAAAAACCCTATATTACAAGTATATTTCCTGGAAAACCCTAAACACTTCATATATATAAGCTATATATCTAGCTAGATAGCATTATGTCTCTTGCACTCTTTCTGACACACCCAAACAACATCTTTTAATGGACTTCTTGCCTCATGAAATAATAAGACCAAAAACATCATTTAATGTTAAAGTGTGCTCCACAAAGCACTAACTTCTACTAGCAATTGCTACTGCTCACACCAAGTGCATCAGACTCTGTCGACCAATATGAGCATTGTGAAATCGTACTACATTCACCAACACTTGAAGGCCTTAATAGTATATGGCACTACAACAAATTGAGATTTAGGCAACATACATAAAAGTATCAAATTAATAGTGTAATATATTTTGACATATATAGTTTTTCGTTATTTTCAATGGGAATAAAGTTTAATCTAACCGGAGAAGCATAAATCTCATTAAATAAGATAATAATATATTCGTAATGGTCTGAGATTAATTGTTGTGTTCTTTTCTGTAGTTTCTTCCGCTCCAAAAAGAGAATTCTTCTGAGGTTAAAAAAAAAATTTAATCTAACCGAGTTAAACTATTTTGACTTATTTAAAATAGATTGAACCAAATAACTCGATTTTAAACTGAATTCAATTTAGTACTGCTGAAATACTCACATCATCATAAGAATAATATTATTTTTATTAAAATAAATTTAAAAATATGTAAATTTTCGGAAGTAGCTATATACTGACACAATAGTCAAAGTGGGGAAGAATGGTGATGGGGGGTCTATTCAGGCTTCCTTAATTGGGAGTCAGGCTGGTATGAATTGATAGCATTAACATATTTATCATAATAAAGATTATGCATTGATGCTCCCCATAAAAAAAATTTGAAAAGTAAAATCAAAACAACCTTAATTATTGTAGTAATGATAATCTTATCATGGCTGAAAGAGACCAATTTGATGTGATCTAGCCTAGCTAGCTAGCTAGCTTGTAATTCTGCACATGTTCATAGCTAGATTTTGATGGTAGTCTCTCTTGTTGAAATGAAGCTGAAAATTGATTGAATGTTAATTTCATTTAAGGGATTTTCAAAATTATAGTAATTAAAATGAAAAAATGGAGCTGAAAATTTTAATCTTCATTGGAATGGAATAATCTCCATCTATGATCTTAACCCTACCTTTTCTAACTTTAATTGTTATATTGATGCAAATCAAGATTATATAATAACTTCCTTTATCAAGGTCATTGTTCTACAACCATCATAAGGTTGAAAATTGAGTTAAAACTTCAAGCTTAAATCTAGGCTTTTAATGCCTGGCATTGATCGATGGACCGGTAGATATCAACTTAATTTTCTTTTTATGATGGTCAGGGATTATTATATAATTTCTTCATGTTAATAAGTATAATTAAACTTTGGATCAGCTCTCACGTATCTTCTACATATCAATACTTATGTAGTTTCAGCAGAATTTAAACCTGAGAGTCGAAATTGTTAAATAACACTCCAACCATCAGGCCAATACTCGGTGATCTGATCTATACAAACTATTTAGACAACACCCTCATAAGATCATCAGTTGTTGCTTTCAATGTTTTAGCTTGCATATCATACATGCACCGGCTTCTTAGACAACTCATTGTGTACTACTTTGACTCTAGAAAACAGATGGACATATCATCCATTGTATTGATTGATAATCATACACCAACTATGTGTGTCTTTGTGTGTGCTGGTGGGAGAAGGAAAGCAATGTGTCTGCAACTGGATTGAAAAATGTTAGCACAAAGTCGAGATGCCAACAAGATTGGTACAAATTGGGTCTCGGGTTTGGTTAGTGTAGATGGGATTTGGAGTTGTATTGGGATGTGAACAACAGAAGGACACAAACATCATTGAAAGCACCTACTCATACTTTTGATTGAGATTCTTGCTCAGTTGCTTGCACTTTCAATCTCTAATCCAACTATACTACAACTCCATGACATACCCATGTGTCTAAATTACTTCTATAGTCTATCAAAACTTAACACAACATAACTAACTAGTCCTTTTAACCTATGATTACACATGTGGTCCGTAAAGATAACCATTGTAGGGGGACTAGCGTGCGTGTCGGTAGCTCAAATGAAGTGATGGCAGTGTGATCATGAACAAATGCATGAGTGATTCTTGCTTGCAAGTTATCATGACAGACAAAATTAATGGTGAACTGTCACGTTTAAAACTTAAAGTGATATGTAACAATTATTAATTAATTATAAAAAAATTCAACGTATTATGTTAATATTAATGACTGATGATAAAACTATCATATAACAATTTCACGCTATAATTGATCTATGATATACGTGGCCCAATGTCCAATTGACTCCAAATGCATGCATATCTAACCAGGGGAGTAGTGGCGCAGAATATAGAAAATATGGGTTATATAAATGAGAGGGATAGGATTGATGTTGAAGCCTTATCACTCACTCATAATGCTTTGAAAAGTTGTGTTTTAGAGAGAGAAGAGTGAAGAAAGAGCCATCAAAGCAAGCCATAAAGCCTAGCTGTTTCTCTCCTTTTCTCATTGCTAGCCAAGCAGCATACATACACACATCTCATCAGTGGTGATTCCACCATTGTCAAAAAGCATCTGCTTGGTGGTGGGTTAAAGTTCTTGATGGAGGAACATATCACTCCCTTGGCTATAACGACTCATCTTCTCCAACACACTCTCAGAAGCCTCTGCACCCACGATACCTCCCAATGGGTCTACGCCGTGTTCTGGAGGATCCTGCCTAGAAATTATCCTCCTCCCAAGTAAGGGGCGCCCTCATTTCTCTCTATTTTCAATCAGCATCTTTTCTTCGAATATCTCCGCCTGCTTAGCAATAACTTCCACCCTTTGTTCTATATGTTGATCTAGATGGGATATACATGGTGGAGCTTATGATAGATCAAGATGCAATAGGAGAAATTGGTAACACTGTGAACCCTTTTCTTCTGCCATTATTTCAGACCCCATGTTGACACAACCAGTCATCCATACAGATAAATATCAAGAGGCTAACAGCTAGAGACAACTAACTGCATATTTTGTCCGTCTGAGTGTGTTGATTACATGTTTTGTATTGTTGTGAATAACCAAACCTATGTGGCATCATAGGATATTGGTCTGGGAAGATGGGTTTTGCAACTTTGCACCCTCAGCTGGATCAGCTCACCCAGAGCTGACCAGCTCCGGGGACTGCCCCGCCACGCCTGCGGCCGCTTACAACAGCGAGTTTCACCAATTCCAAGGGCTCCAGCCTGAGCTCTTCTTCAAGATGTCACATGAAATCTACAGCTACGGAGAAGGGTATGATCAAGAGTTCAAGACCCTTTATTCCATCATCCATATACACCGTTTGAATCATCGATCATGACTTACGCCTAACGAGAAAGCATACGTTTGTTCATTGAGCAGATTGATCGGGAAAGTGGCTGCTGATCACGGCCATAAATGGGTGTACAACGAGCCTAGCGATCAGTCTCAGATCAACTTCTTGTCAGCCTGGCACCACTCAGCCGACCTGGTAGCCTTCCTAAACTCTCTATCACCTTTCCAGAGAAATATTTTCGAGTAATTAACACCGTACCGGCTTGTTGTGTCTCCACAGCATCCTAGAACATGGGAAGCCCATTTCCAATCCGGCATCAAGGTACATGGAAATCACACTTTTTTAATATATATCTTTTATTATATTAATTACATACATATCCATATCCGATCAACAAAAAATTCAAATATTCACTCATTTTTTCCCTATGCCTCATGTATGTTTTGCAGACCATAGCTTTGATTGCGGTCAGAGAAGGCGTTGTTCAACTAGGAGCTATCAACAAGGTTTCATCTCCTGTCCCCATTCACTATAGAATCTCAGACACTACTACAAAATGTCACAACCTTAATCAGTCCAAACATCATTAAACACCAATGTAAATGATAAATGTTAGAGGTGTAACGATTCGTTCCGGTGTTTAATAAAATTTCAAATTGAATCATTTCTTCATAATTTCAAAACCAAGCAGAAAACACTGAATCAAAGCATATGATTGATTCGATTCGGTTGATTTACTTTTTCATGGACTTTATTTAGTATTTTACTTAACAAATAAGAAATTTTTCATATAAATAATAATATAGAGGTAATAATTTATATTATATATTCAATTAAATTCACATGTATCTAAAATATAGTGAAAAAGTTTGATTTGGTTCGTCCGGTTTGAAAAAATAAAAAACCAATCTGAACCATTAGTTGTCTATTTTTTAAAAAAATTGAGAGTGTAACCGAACCACTAACATTTCAAATTAAATTAAGCATATATATCGGTTCAGTTCAGTTTAATTTATTTCATCTATTTAATAATTTTTATTTGAATTTTCAGATAACTTTCATTTGACTTAAAAACTCAGACTGATATTTTTTCATGTTTGCATGTGTTATGATGAAGGTTGCAGAGGACTTGAGCTACGTCGGGGCACTACGGAAGAAGTTCGGCTACATAGAGAGCATCCCGGGAGCGCTCCTCCCGCACCCATCATCCTCTTCGTTCCCTTACGCCGCTCCGGAAGCGGCTGCAGCCGCCGCGGCGTGGCAGCATTTCCAGCATCAGCCACAAGATTACCACTACAATATTGATGACTTGCACCAGCACCACTTCACCAATAATCCAAGCAGCGATTTTAACCAGGCGGCGGCAGCGCACATGAAGACCATCACACCGTCGATGAGCAGCTTGGACGCCTTTCTGTCCAAGCTGCCGCCGGTCATCCCTTATGCGCAGGCGCAGAACGTCCACTCCTACGACAGCCAGCACCACCACCACCACTCACAGCAGCAGTTGATGTCCGACATGTCATCATCAGGTCTGAACATTATGGGCAAGATCACGTTGAAGGAGGAAGCTGAAGATCATGAGTGTGAAGGCAGTGCAGCAACTTACACCCACCACCAGCACATCACCACTACCAGTAACTGGCAAAATAAAACCCAGTTCAGAAATGATGAAGTTTAGGGTTCATAGTTGAGTAAGAGTTGATCCATAACTTGTAAGTGATGAAGTTTAGGGTTAGTAGTTGACTAAGAGTGTTGAACCACAACTTATAAGTGATTTCTGAGTTAATGATTCTGAATATAATCCAACTGCGCGTGTCATCTCAAAACTACAGCAAATATAAGCCTTAAATTCTGTCTAGAGTTATGCTTAATGTTAGTGTTGTGCTACTCCATGTTCGTCCCAGAATCTCTGGTCTTTTGTCTGAGACAACAACATTTCCATGTCTGAGACAAGGCCTGATAACGCCATGGAGCAAAATGTTCTTTTTACAGACCAACCATTCTGAATTGCAGGTCTCTCCAATAGGCTGTTTCTTAAATATTGTCCGTGAATTATGTGAATATATGATTCTGACAGTTTGCGTGATATATTAAAAAATCAAAATTTTAAGCAAAGTGTCACATATGATTTTTCTTTAGAATAAGATGTTAAGACCGGAGTTTGAACACCCACCTTCTTATTTCATTCATTTTTAACCACAATTTTTTTTAAGATAATCATAAACCTCACTAACGACGTAATTATATAATACTTCCTTCTTTCTGAGCTAGAGGTCGTTTATGATTAATTTAAATAAATTAAAAAGATGTTGATGTTAATGGTTGAGTAAATTTATTAGGTAGGTAGTCAATGTATTTTTTTATATTTCAGGTAAAAAACAAAATTGATAGATTATTATTGGTAAAAAATAAATTTATATTTGATTTTGATAATGAAGTGATTTGAGTTAACGTTTTAAGATAGTTGTTAATATTAAATGCACGTTTATAATTGTTAAATGATAAATGAAAGTGAATAAAAAATCGATTAAGTGATAAGCTAAAAAAAAGGACAAATGAGTATTAATTTGAAATAAAGAAGTGTTAAATACAAATCTTGAAAAAAAAATGATAATTTACAATTTTACGTCTCAGGTCAACGCTAATGACAGTATCTTAAAACGCAAGGAACAAGTTTTTACCTGCACCCAAATACACATTAAAATGATAAAACCCCAAACCACGTATAAGGAAATAGCAAGTATTAGCAATTTTTAACGTTGTCTGAGAGCGATGGCGGACATGGTGATCAGCGCCATGAAGAGGACGACGGAGATGAAGCAAGCGACGGTGGCGCCGGTGACTCCCTGACAGAATTCGTCATACTGGGAACAGATTTCGGTCCAGTTCGTGCTCGGGTTTCCGTAATTAGCCAAGTAGACCGTGTCCGCTGACGCGCTTGCCGCGGCCGTTGTGAACGTCAGCATGACCTGTAATAATAATAATAACATGAGTTCGGCTAGTTCAGTTGAATTATATTTTCATTAATTTTATTTTTTAAAAATAATTTTAAAATTATAATTCAACATAAATTGCGATCAACAACGTACCGTGTCTAATATTAGAAGGAGAACTCGAATGCCATCAGCGTGAGGGCGGATGATGGCTATGATGGAGATCGGCAAGGAGAGAACAAGGTAGCCGCAAATTATAGCGTTTGCGACCACGAAAAATCTGAAATAATTAAGCCATTATTTCAGCATTCAGAGTTCGATTCTTCCGGTGGTTGAACACGAAAAATGATTTTACTTACGAGAAAGTTGTGAAGTCGTCGTAACCGGCTTGGAACTGGAGGAACTGGGAGAAGAAGGGGAGGTCCTGCTCGGTTGTGGCCATGGAGGCTGCGGCGGCGACGGATGTCACCAGGGCGCATAGTCTGATGATGAAGTCGAACACGGATAAGCCCTTTTTGGGCCGTGTGGGGGACGTTGTTGGGGCAATGGCTGGGAGTTTTGCGCCGGATTCGATGGTCTGGAAGGTTTTCAGCTCGCCAGTTTGGGCCATTTTGATTGAGGTTGGGAGATGGGAGGTGCGAAGTAGTAATGGGAAAAACTATGTATTGGTGTTGTGGATATGGATGAGTGAATAATGTGGATGGGTATAAGTAGGTGTTTTGAGGTGGGTTAAGCGTAGGCTTGTTGGAAAGATGGGAGTGGTTGTGGAGCTTAATTATTGTCTTTGGGTGCAGTAGAATAAGATCTGGCCTGGAGATGGTAGTAAGGAAGTGGAGTTGGAAGCCAGCAGGTAAATGTGAGAGTTGTTGAATGTTTGGGGATTGAGCCCATGATCATATACGTACGGCGCATTGGTTTGGTTGATGATGGGTGTGTGTGGTGCAATCGGGTTTCACCACATTGACTTGGTCAACGTAAGCATATATCATTCTCACTCACAAACGACTCTCAAGTGCTGATCGATAAGATCCCCATGTGTATCTTTCAAAGGAAACCTGGGTTTGAGGTGCGTGGTGGCCAAGCCTTGGAGAAGTCTGACAGCATCGGATGTTTTTCATGAGACTTAACATACCGATCGATAAGAAAAGGAAGTGACGAGCATAATCTATCGAAAGTGTGAAAATCGATCAGGTCACACATAAGTAAGCCTTTTAGGATCTCATCCTCCCTAACTGGCAGCGTTCCATATATCTCGGAAGAAGGGAATGGGCTACGAAGGAAAAAGCCCAAGCTTGAACCGCTTCCTTAAAAATGTAGGCATGCAGTATCATCAAGTGGTAATCATGAATCCAAACCTGATCGTCTTCAGGATTTACAACCTCCATAACCTTATCTCTGCAAATAGTTTGTTGGATCATCTGACATAAAAGCTTGCCACAGCCCCCTGTCAAAGATTACAGCCATGCTCGGGGCACATAGGTAACATGCTGTCATGAAAAAGGGGCCATAAATGCTGCTTGCACATGAATGTCACGGGGAAGAAATAATGTAGGACCGCATGCAGTTAAACTCATCCAGAAATATCTGAGACACTTGTTCCTGTTCACCAGCATCCACTTCATCTTTGAGAGATCATCCGACATAAAAAACCTCAGTTTCAGGTGTACGTGAATCTGCTTCATCCCAGGAAGAGTTCCATTTTCCTGTTTCAGGATCCCTATAAGATTGCACCTTAATATTTCACCAACAGTAGCATGAACAAGCAGCCCCATAAATATGAGACAGATATGAATGAGATGAGACACTAATTTCTTCTACAAACCTAACATGCATTTTTTTTTTAAATATATTTATTTTATTGATAACGATCTAAAAGACCTACGGCTCAGAGAGCCTACAAGGGGTGGCACGAGGCCTAGGGCGCGGCTCGAGAGCCTACATGGGTCGAAAATAGATGTGGCGCGAGGCCTAAACCTAACATGCATTATGCTTATGGCTTCGGAATAAAATAGAGCAGAATCATAGAGCATAAATAATCTATTCACCCATCTATTTACATTGTTACATCAAATTTCTAGCAACAGGATGATTGAGATGCTGTTTCCTTCTACAAACCTAGCATGCATTTTTCAACTGGCCTGAAAATGAAATAGAAGAAAATCACACAGAAAGCAGCTCAACTGCGTATATAATCTACTCATTTATATATCTACGCTAGGCCCAGGCTTACTACACCTGCAAATGAACTAGCACAAGTGCATAACCACCAATCAACAGAAAAATCTTTAAAAAGCTAGCTAACACACAACTGCAGAACCAAATACTACCATTTCCGCACGATCAAATTCGACACAAAAACTCCAAACATCACCAAAAACCGACCCAAATTCAAAAATTAGGTCGCACAGCACCACATCACTACCATCTCCGCACCACAATATTAATAATATATTCAATTATTATTAATTTTGTATGCACAAATATGAGATTTTTTATATAAATAATAATATAAGAATACTAATAATATTATATATTCAATTATATATATATAATCTAAAATATAGGGAAATAATCTGATTTGAATCGATTTTTAAAAAGACAAATCAAAACCCAACCATTAGCTTTCAGTTTTTTTAAAATCAAAACGGTAATAAAATCAATAACTCTCCAAATCAAATCGAATCTTTTATTTCAGTGTGGATTTATTTGATTCATCGATTTGTAATTACACTCTTCCGTAAGATTCTCAACTACTTTATGAAAAAACTGAAACTCTATTTATAATTTTATTTATTAAATATGTAATTTACCTTTAGTTCTTGATGTTTGTTATCTTACATAATAATATAATATATCCATTTAGTTCCATTCTGTGCTCCTGTATTTTAAGAAAAAAGAGAGAACTGATTTGAAATGTGATATGGAAAGTAATGTGAAAGAGAGAAAAAATATGTGTTCTTAAATCTATGAAGAATTTGAAAAAATAAAATAAATAAATTAATGATGTAATTCTGACTAGTATTTATAATTTGATATGGCATAGATTATCATTTCATACCAAAATATTTTAATAGTTTTTTTTTCATTTTTGTTCTTTAAGATACTAAGATCTTCAAAATTAAATAGTGTAAATACCCGATCACATTTACTTCAAAATAATATATAAATGAATAAGTGACGTTATGAGCACTGAATTCTATATTAGCCATGTTTATATGATCGATTTATGCAATTCTGGGTTAAAATAGATTTGCTATGATTTTTTCGAAACTTATATTTGCTTTTTTCCTAATTTAAAATCAGTTACTAACGTTTTGGAAATGTTTTATTATTTTTGTAATTTTGAGATATACTACTCCTATTGAGTAATATTGCTATAAACTTAAAACTACCTACTAATTAGAAATATTTTTTAATTAACATGGCTATAATTTAGTAGTTAACAAATATGCATATAGTTTACATACAAAACAAACGTGGGTGGACTCTTCTTCGTAAATTTTGTTATTCTAATTTGTTTCTAACAACATTTAATATCCGACATTAGCTATTAAGATATACTATGAGGATTTGACTAGTTTAACATGTCGTAAAAGGTCTATTAAGACAGCCTAAGAATAGGTTTAAAGGGACAATCCGTAAGACATTAGCTAAGACGTAATGATAATTATTTAACGATGTCCGACATGTATTAGTAGCATGACAATTCATTAGTCAATGTGGATTTTGGATAAGAATGTACACATCTTATACGGACATGGATCGAGGGGAAAATATTCTAAAAAAATTAAAAAAAAAATTACACTTCATCAATTAGTTTCATACTTACGTTAAAATAATAGTTTATAATTACGATTATCTTTCTCAAAACTGTAATTGTGAACCATAATTTTAAAAAATAAAATAAATTTATGTAAAACAACATGATAAGGTAGACTGAAACAAATAAAAACGAAAATAGTATATTTTGAGGAAAACAATAATCGTTTAAAACTTTTTTTTTGTTCTTCTTCTTTTTTAGTTTTGTATCTTGGTCATTTATTCAATTTATAGTTTTATTTTCTATATTTTGAATTTTTTTTTGTTCATCAGTTTTTGTTCACCAAATAACTCAATTTTTTTAAAGAAAAATAATTCACTATTAACGTTTGAGGATTATTTTTTAAAAATATCTTGTTCATTTCATTTTGTTTCATTTTATCTTTTTTTTTACTTATATTCTGCCCTAGTTATAGACTAATTTGGTTCAAAACCACGGTTTTGATAAAGAAAATCATAATTTCGAACTGTTATGATGTTTTCTAACCGTAATCTTTTAAAAATAGGATAAATAGAAACAAAACCAACGTAGATTAAAATTGAAATAAAATAAAAGAAAATGGTTTTTTTGAAAAAAAATAAAAAAATATGTTTGAGCCTTGAAGTGCTAAACCAAATGGCACTAAATCTCCCACAATAATCGAGCATTTCATACTTTGATAGCCTATCCCAATCAACAATGCATACTTTTTGTCACTGGAAATTAGCATTTACAGGTGTCGCATACTGATTGGTAACAACTTGATATGGATGATTGGGATGGATTGATTTTTATTCACATGGCAATATCCTCATTATTTGCTACTATATTTTATAAGATTTATTTCAAATAACAACAAAAATAATTTGGTATATTTATAAGTTATATGAAACAATTTAGGCTATGCTTATTAACTATTACACTTAAACATTTATTTTTTTCATTGTATTATAATTCCGTTCAATTTAATTTCCGGCACAAAAATAAATTACAAAATATTTTTAATTGGAGTGGGTAAATTGTTGAATACAATAATAGTAATTAGTACAACTCATTTGTCTTATCACTAAAAAAATCAGTACAGTAATTTCTTGTATTTATGATTATTACTAAAAAGTAATGACACTTATCTTCTGACACTTATCTTCATACTAATTATCCTAATCGATATCCGACGGACGGTTGATATTCTGCCACGTCATCATCAAAACGCAAGTGCGGCTAGCCTGATCTCTTCAACGATCATATCTGATAGTACGTTTTAAGTCCAACCTATATTTCAGGTCAACAGTCGTCCAACAATTACGTGAAAAATACAATTAAAATAAATAAAATAATTTCGAATATAAAATCGATTTTCTGACCAGTTCGGTTCGTCACACTCTCCATCTCGTCTTCGTCTCTCCACCTCGCGATCGGATTTACGACGATTTCGATGGCCGCTCGGAGGCTCTCTTCGCTTGTTGCTCGCTCCGTCGCTTCCCTGTCGGCCGGTATATTCGAATTTCGCGTCTTCGATTTTCTTTACCGAATCATTTCCGGCTTGTTTTCGTCCTGTCTGATCACGATCGCTTTTGATTACCAAACTGTTAAAGTCTGATGATCTTTTCATCAGTTTGGAGTCAACGCGTTAATATGGTGATTTTGACGCTATTGGTTGAGCTGAGATTTGTGAATCCGGAAGTGTCTGTTGGAGTTTGGAATTCGAAGTTGAGTTTGTGGTTTCAGCTGAAAATGGATCGATTTAGTGTTCCACATGTTCTGGAAAGTGGAAATTATGTTTTTTAGCCAGTGAAGGAAGTGAGTTGACTGTTGTTGTGTGTTGTCTTACATGTTATTAATGATTGAGGAGTCAAGGCACATTTACTTCGTCAGAGGTTGGTGGAGATTGGAGGCATGATGGGGTTTTACCGGATCTGTATTTATGATGTGTGTTGTTTTTGAGCAGATGAATATATATACATATATATATATATATATATATATATATATATATATATATATATATATATATACTTTTATTTCTCTAGAAATTGAGATGTGTAAGGCTGAGGTTTATATTGACGTACACCATGTTGTTTGGTGACATTCCTCAATATGGATTGAACATATTTAGATTTGTAGTGCTTTCGATCATGTGATTGTTATTGTATGTAGAGAATGTACCTTTGGGTGCCCTGATGTCTTTAATGTGAGTGGTGATTAATGCTGTGTGTCCATGTAGGGAGGACAGTTCAGCCAGGAAGGGGTCTTTGCAGATATGGAACTGCAGCTGCAGCTGCCACAGCTGCTGACGATCCGATTGCTCCTTCAGTAAAAGTGAACTACACTAAGCTATTGATCAATGGAGAATTTGTGGATGCGGCTTCAGGTATGGTATTTAAAGAGAAAATTAACTTTGTTTTTTGAGCTTTTTGTGTTCTGATTTGGTTTTTGTTTTTCTTTTGACCAGGCAAGACATTTTCTACTATTGATCCCAGGACTGGGGATGTGATTGCAAATGTGGCTGAAGGGGACATTGAAGATATCAACAGGGCGGTTGGTGCTGCTCGCAAGGCATTTGATGAGGGGCCATGGCCAAAAATGACTGCATATGTAAATATTTCTTCAATTTTAACCTTTATGCTTGAATCAAGATTTGATAACCTGGATCTTGATCATTTTGTAGCTTAATTTGTCTTTGAAATTTCACAGGAACGGTCGCGAATATTGTTGCGTTTCGCTGACTTACTTGAGCAGCATCACGATGAAATTGCAGCTCTGGAGACCTGGGATAGCGGAAAGCCATATGCTCAAGTTGCCGATGTTGAAGTTCCCATGTTTACTCGCCTGTTTAGGTACTATGCTGGTAAGTGACATGTATTTATGTGGAACTAAAAATTTCAAGTTAATCACATGTGATATGGATCTCCATTTAACTTGACTTGACTTTTAGGTTGGGCGGACAAGATCCATGGTCTTACAGTCCCTGCTGATGGACCATATCACGTTCAGACCTTGCATGAGCCAATCGGTGTTGCTGGCCAGATCATACCTTGGAACTTCCCTCTCGTCATGTTTGCCTGGAAGGTTGGTCCTGCCTTAGCATGTGGAAACACCATCATCCTTAAGACAGCTGAACAAACCCCCTTGTCCGCGCTCCTAGTATCCAAGCTTCTTCACGAGGTACTCTATTTTACGGGATCGCTTTCTAACCCTACTCTGAATATTCGTAGCAGGAACCAAGTTAAAACTTCTTGACAAGATGATAAATATATTATTTTTTGTGGCGAAAGTGTGATGTTTTATTAATGATCTATGATTTGCAGGCTGGTCTCCCCCCGGGTGTTCTGAACATAGTATCTGGTTTCGGTCCTACTGCAGGCGCAGCCCTTGCCAGCCACATGGACGTGGATAAGGTATGTAACTGCCAATCTAAATCCCTTCCTTTGGCTTGTTGCTTAAATGGTAACTTTCTGAACAACTGGATTCTTGCTTCTTCTTCTTTTTTGGACCTGTCATTTGTGCTGATCATCACTGGGAAAAACATTGTTTCACTGGACGGGCTTGACGTCACCAATTTTTATTTCTCTTTTGTTTTTAGATTGCGTTCACTGGATCGACAGCTACTGGAAAGATCATACTTAATTTGGCAGCCAAAAGTAATCTTAAGCAAGTAACATTGGAGCTTGGAGGAAAATCACCTTTTATTGTCTGTGAGGATGCTGAGGTAGATAAGGCTGTTGAGATGGCGCACTTTGCCCTCTTCTTTAACCAGGTAGGCTATTTGAACTTGGGAAACAAAAATAAATCACCAAGTCAGTGCGCTGAGTATTTCATGGCGCTGTATTTTTCTTCAGGGGCAATGCTGCTGTGCTGGCTCTCGTACATTTGTACATGAACGTGTATATGATGAGTTTCTTGAGAAAGCCACTGCTCGTGCTGCTGAACGTGCTGTTGGTGATCCATTCAAGGAGGGCATCGAGCAAGGTCCTCAGGTACAATCATCAATTCATTTATAAGTGACTGAAATAATAAACCGATTTGGAACCTGATTTAATCGCCTTTCAGGCTCCGCTTGACCTTTTTTTTCACTTTTGGCTGCAACGTCTAGCAGGGATTATACCCTTATGTATGCTGAGTATGAATCTATTCGATGCAGATTGATAAAGATCAATTCGAGAAGATCTTGAGGTACATAAATTCTGGCATTGAAAGTGGAGCTACCCTCGAAACTGGAGGGGAGAGATTTGGTTCCAAGGGTTACTACGTCAAACCCACCGTTTTCTCAAATGTCAAGGTAATGCATTGGATACAGTTTCAGTAACAATTTCACAAAAACCCGACTATAACCAAAATGAATAATACCAACCAGGATGACATGCTGATCGCCAAAGAAGAGATTTTTGGTCCGGTCCAGAGCATCTTGAAGTACAAGTAAGTTGCTACAATGCAAGTGAAGAATGAAAATCCCCACCGCATCATTTCTATTTGTTATAAGTGCAAGTCAATCATTTGGATTCCTCGCAGGGACCTTAACGAGGTGATCCGAAGGGCCAATGCGACCAACTATGGACTTGCAGCCGGAGTCTTCACCCAGAACCTAGACACCGCCAACACTCTGACCCGCGCTCTGCGAGTTGGCTCAGTTTTCATCAACTGCTTTGACGTGTTCGACGCCGCCATCCCCTTTGGCGGCTACAAGATGAGCGGAATGGGCCGAGAAAAGGGCGTCTACAGTCTGAGTAACTACTTGCAAGTCAAGGCTGTTGTCACTCCCTTGAAAAACCCCGCCTGGCTGTAGACAGACACACGCACCCAACCAAGCATGTTTTCAATAATGTCTTCCTTGTATAAGTGATAACCTATCCTCTTCCAGACCCTTTTCAATAAGCTTTATCCTAAACGCCATGTCCTCGTCAACATTTTGGCACAGAACCCCTGCCAAGCCGCCTTTTCCCGCTATCAACGGTGTCCGGATTCGATTCGGAAACATATGGGACATGGCGATACAGCTCCACCCGAGTTGTCCCTCAACAACCAGAAAACCCAACGCGCTTATGGCTACGAATCCCATGTGACATTTTGCCCCAAGCAAATCTAGTTTAATCCGAAAAGGCAGATCAGACACGCCTGCTCCTCAAATTTACATTCAGCTTCTCCTTTCCATATACATTTAACAAATAGCAATAATACAATCATTTCTAACTCTAACCAACGGTTAGATTCGATTCTCGACGAAGCCTGGTTCCTACTTCGAACCACACTCGGCCGGCATGACCTTGAACCTCCGCACGTCCTTGCAGTAGGAGTAGAACATGAGCTTCTGCCTGGCCCAGCTCATGGCCGCAGCCTGCTGCTCAGACAGCTTCACAAACTCCTCGCCCCCCACCGGGTCCAAGTCCGACACGCTCTTCCGCGAACACGGCTGCGCAGTGGAGTTCGAGTTCCCCGGATCGAGCTTGCACCCATCCATCACCATGTCGCCGAATGACGCTACGAACGGCGCGTACTTGTAGTCCACCGGGTACTTCCCCCCGCTCGTCGCCCACTCCGATCCGTCCCATATCGTCGCGTAGACCGACATCGGCTTCGACGGGTACACCGATGCGAATCTCGCGCTGTACGCCGCCTCTCTTATCGGTATGTCATCCACCAAGAATCTGAAATTCGCGCATTCATAATATCTCAACTCAGTTCAGTTCAGTTCAGCTTCACTTGGATCAAAAATCAAATTTCTACCGCTCAGTTCAATTCAATTCAGGTCAGTTCGAAATGGGTCATCGTCATACTTACACTATGTGATGGCTGTTCCAAATGATGCTGTAGTGGTGGTAGTCCAACGTCGGATCAAACCACAGATAGAACTTCTCTTCTCGTCCGGTGCTCACGCTTCCATTTCCATATATGTTGGTCTGGAGAGCCCACCGCCGCCCGGTTTCGTGCCCCAGGAGCTCGAAATCAATCTCGTCGTGGTTGTGGGGGTACACGTCCGAGTTAGACATCTACAAGTCGCATCCCAACATTTTGTCAGCCACCACGAAAGAAACAAAGTTAGACTCAATCATTCATTCGTAGATTCCGATGTTGTACATAAACATGAACGCAGAATCTACACGTGTGTGATCATAGTACCATGTAACATGTTATAACATGTTACAACATGTTAGTACTAATGAAGTGCTTACATAGAATGCTACGACGACTCCGGAGGTGTAGCCAGCGGGCAGCTTCATCGCAGCGCTGAAGAATCCGTAGTAGAATTTGCTGTCCGAGGCCAGCCCAGCTCCTGCAAGAAGCCGATCAGCGCGTCGGTTGCATCTGTATTAACTAGCATACTAACTGGCTGAGGGACTCACCGGTGGTTTTATTGAGTGCTATGGTGACATAAGACCCGTTTCTGATCAGATGAATGTTGGACTCTCCGTAGTACTTGCCGAAGCCGTGGTTGTAGGACAAGGCGCCGAAGCGCCTGGCCAGCTGAGGCACGCTGGGAGGCGGAGGCGGAGGAGGGGGGTCGCCGCGCGCTGAGGCCAACGCAACCCGAGCCATCAGCATGCCGAGGGCGAGTAGTGCCGAAGAGGCCGAGAGGCGAAAAAGTGCCAGTGGCCTCATTGGTGACATGGGAGTTATGGGGCTGGTCACACAGGTATTTATTTTGGGCAGAGGGAGAAGTGTGTAGGGCATGCTCTTTGTAACTCGGTTTGGAAAGAATATGCAAATGGATCGTCTTGGTTGTAATTAGCTGGAGATCTTTCGTTTTCATGACATGGGTATGTATGTATGGCTTGGGTAGGTTTGTTGTGGAACCAAATAGGGGTGTGTTGTAGGAAATGGGGCATGTGGGGGGATCTTTTAGTCTTGGAGGTTTGGCAAAGCAAGTTGGAGGTGAGAGACAAATCTACCCATGTTAGTTAACTTATGTGACATCATCAAAGCGTGTTGGAAAGAAAGTTGATCTGAATTTAAAAACAACGCTTCATGCACCCTTAAATTGATTAGATGATTCGAAACTTCACTCAGGATATCTGTTACAATCTCTCGTTGTTATTGGTACTTAAGTTTAAGAAATTCTTTCATCTATCGGGTTAGTTTTTTTAATTGAGTTCTTCCCTTAAGTTTAGATATCTAACATTAATACTTTCATTGAGAGAGCCAATACATAAAGAGCAATCTAGGAGGGGGAAAGAGCAACCTAAGGCGATCTGGAAAAGAACTATCTAACTAGAGTGAGAGAGTGAAAGTCGTTCATAATAGATTATCTAGAGTAAGACGACGAAGGTGTTGATTTTCAAAGAAGACGGTAATGTTACGATCTCACATTGGTTGCACAATAAATTATATAATGATATTTAAGTTCAATAGATTCTTCTACCAATTTACAGTCTTTTGGATAGAACTCTTCCCATTCCACTTATGTACCTAACAATATCCCATTCAAATTACTACTAATTCTGTTAAGTCTTTAATCGAATAGAACTTAGGTGAAGTAAACTTGAATGATACGATTTCATCCATTAGTGTCAAGAAGTGGTTAAGGTAGGACTGAGGTAGGTTATGAGGGACTTGAGGCTCTAGAGTCTTGAGGTGCTTGGAGTTTCCCATAAGGATGTGACAATGGTGAGAAAGAAAGGACAGCAGGGTGGTAGACCAGGGTAGATAGAGAACCAAAAGGTGATTCAATTCTAGGCAGTGAAGTAGATGAATGGAATCAAGGAGTTGGATGGGGATGATGGACCAAATAGAAGACATTGATGCCTCACAAGTTGACCTGATGATGTGTCCATGTAGTGAAAACAACATTAAACACATTGTGTAACCAGCTGCCAAGACAGTGTTTTCAGACAACTGTGATCCTACCAAATCACATTTCAAGCTGCTTTTTCCTCGTTCTGGGACCATGTTGGATTCGGTTGGTTGATGGACTGAAATCCTCGCATCTGATTGCGGTCCTAAAGGGCTTACAACTCGTGTGAGTTTTTGTAGTTTGCTTAGGATATGGACATGGCTTCGGATCGGTCTTGTGCTGACATGTCGTGAGCTTTCTCCAGTCTCGCGACTACTTGTCCCATAGACGGCCGCTGCTGCTTGATTCCCGTGCATGACAAAGCGAGCTTCAGCACCATGTCGAATGCCTCAGCCGTGTACTCCCCTCCAAGCTTCGGATCCGCAAACTCTGATATGTTGCCGCCTCTCGTCACTAACTTAGCCTGACAGAATAAAGCCAGTTGAAACAAGAGTATTAAGTTTGTAATTCTCTTATGGTTGGGTGTGTGCGTATAAAATATTATATAAATGAAAAAAATTAAAAAAAAAACTCGTAATTGCTAGCGGAAATGCTTGATGTGAAACTTGTTACCATTTTGTCGAGAGGCATCGGCCGTTTGAGGTTCAAGTTGATGACCCTTTGAGCCGAGAGGATCTGCAACAGGACTATCCCGAAACTGTAAACATCCCCGGATGAGTTCACCAAATGATTCTTCTGGTATTCGGGGTCTACGTATCCGAACGTCCCTCGAACCTCTGAGCTCACAAATGACTGACCCAAATCCATAACTTTCGACAGCCCAAAGTCAGAAAGCTTCGCTTGGAAGTTCTCCATCAGTAAAATGTTCGTTGGCTGAAAATACAAATACAGATCATGAGCTGAATGTTTGAAGAGAGAATCTGGAAGATTCAGCTGAATGTGGGAAGAGTGAATTTGTGTATAAAGTACCTTGATGTCTCGGTGGACAATGCAGCCTTCGGGATATGTGTGAAGAAACCACAGGCCTCGAGCGCAATCTACTGCGATTTCAAGCCTCCTGTTCCATGACAGAACCTTATCTTTACCTGTGCAGAAAATTTTGTGAATTGGGGAAGGCTGAAAATGAGTTGGACGGTATTTGAGTACAAAACGAGAGACTACAGAGTACAGATCAAAGTACCGTATAACCATTCTGACAGGTTTCCTCTCTGGCAAAGCTCGTAGACTAAAAAACATTCATCATCTTTCTCACAATATCCAATAAGGGCGACAAGGTTTGGATGTCTGATGCGCGAGAGGCTCGTGACTTCCCTCAAGAACGTCTCGACGTGCACCTCGTTCACTATGTGCTTGACCGCAACCTGCTGCCCGCTTGACAGGGTTCCCTTGTACACTTTTCCTGATACAAGACCTCGAAAATTGTAGTCATTGTTTCTAAAAGAGAGTGGCGACCAGAGTTAGAAAATTGTATTCATTGTTTCTAAGCGAGAGTGAGGGGTGTTTCTAAAAGGTCGAGTGTGTGCGTTTGTAAAAATTGTATTCATTGTTTCTAAAAATTGTAAGTACCTGCAATCCCCTCCCCAATGTAGTTCAGTGAGCTGAGGTTGTTAGTGGCCGCGTATATTTCCTTCATTGATAGTTTGAGGCCATTGGACTCATCGGACAGCGAAGAATCAGAAACTATGACAGAACGTGGAGCAAGAAATATCATTGGGGTACAGACTCCATTCTGTAGAAAACAAAATTTGAACAAGGAACTTAGCTCATACCATCATTCACTTTATCTGACTTCGGATCAGCCCTCTTTCGCAACAAAATCCACAACGAAATGGCCAGCATCATGAAAATCCCGACTAGCCCTCCCACAGCTGCCCATAAGCCTGCAAAATCGAGTAGTGAAAATTTGAAGCTCAAGCCAAAACACCGTGGGAAGAGTTGGAGAGGAAGTTATAACACCTGTGTTGAAAGACTTTCCTCCATTGCTGTTTTCTTCTTCATCTGAAGAGCACACAACAGATTAGATATAAATGGACTCATGAGCCGCAATGGAAACTGGGGATTTCTGAACAATATAAATCACCTGTAGAAGAGGCGTTTTGGTGAGCAAGGCATCCACGGACACTGCCAGACCAGGTCTGATCCATGACTCGGCTGCTTATGAGCGACACCAGGACTGCAAATCGGCAGACGTCTACCTGCTCCTTGTTGGGACTTTCCTTTTCATTCGGCACCGAATCAGTCTGTTTCCATCTACTTAGACAGCTACCGCAGCTTCCTTGGTGTACGAACTGACATTCTTCACCCAAATGTTTTAACTCGTCTCCCAGCTCAGATTTCACATCCTGAGTTGAATACTCTGAGCACCCACCGGTACCTCTAGTGAGCTTCTCGATCCCACAGCTAAGGATATCATCTTCCACTGCCTTCATAGAGATCAAGCAATTCTTCTGCTCGGTCGAGTTCAAGAAAATCTGCCCTGTCTGATTAGCGCGCTTAGCTAAGGCAACCAAGTACCCATCAAACGCAGCCTCACAGCAGCTGTGAGTCAAAAAGCCGCCCCAGGTGCCTGACGCCGGGCAATCCGAGCTGTTCACTGGCGGCCAGACTTCTACATCGAGTGTGCACTCACCTGTGTAAGACACAACCAAGCCAAGACTACCCAAAAACAACATAAATCCCAATATCATACACTTGAAGAAACGATGATGTTTCAAAACATAGCGAACCATGTTGACACTCATGAATGACGAAAAAAATCGGATCTCATCATGGTGTACATAACCTAAGTGATGAAGTTGAGCTTTGCATAATCACTCAAGTTCCGTAAATTCCTATAATGGGGTGGTTGGGGATGAAGACCCATTTGTCGAGAACAACACTGCAAACAGCTTGTTCCACGGCAGCTGGGATCATGTACATATGGCAAATGGCTGTACCTTGTTGTCAGATGAAACGGTCTTCATCGATCTGAAACAGCACAAATTGACTCATTAGTAAAATAAGCGCTGCAATGCAACATATGGCATTCCTACAAAAGCCATAGCCGGACACAACGAAGCTGGGTATCTGTCTTATTATAGTAGATGGTATAATTCTAGAAGAACAAGATGATTAGGTGACATTTCATTTGTTTGTTTGTTTCCATCTGTCTTATATATAACATAACTCAGCATTAAAAATTAGAGAAGCACCACAAGCTTGTAAAACTGTTGTGTTTTTTAACATCTTCCAACCCTCAGTCTAGCATCTGCAAATTTTTCACTTGTTTAACCCTGCAAGACTGGTTCTCAGCATACAAAATGATCTAAAATCTTATAAACCAATTCCATACAAAGAGGAAAAAAAGAAGAAAAAATACTAATTTTGGCAAACCGGGAACCGAATCAGCATGTTCTACTAAATAGAAAGATAGGGGAGAGACCTCTTCCCTCTCCCGTCATACGTAGCGGAATGACGACAGGACACACTCACAAGAATCCTGAATTATCTTGGAGAACTCTCTCATCTTTCAACTTGTTCCTATCAATATGAAGACCCACCTAAAATAACGTTCCTAATTCTAATCAATTTACAATTAAACTATAATTTCTAAATATTTTCATCTTCATACCACCTATGAAAACGACAGAGGATTCAAAAAATGAACAAAAACCAGCCATTTGTTTTCCGTACCAGAACTTGATTTGTTGAATATAGCTGCTTCCACTGTTAGTGTGGTTGGTCACTTCCTCAATTTTCTTTTCCAGGTCTCTCCTCCAAAGGAAGGCTCTCTTCATATCTTACGACCCTGGCTCTAATGTTCCGCATAGCCGATATCTCAACGCATTGTTCCATTGTTTTACGGTAAACCAACGGCAAGGCACAAAGAACTGTCATCAATGTGCGCGAGATGATCATTCATAACCCTTGAGTAAATAGCTGTAAATCATGAAAACACATCACTAGCTACGCATCCGGCAATTCAATGGTCCTGAATGCCTCAGGTTTTTTTTTTTGGTATCCACGGACCGCACACCCTTCCACTTTGAAGATTGAAACTGCCAAAAGCTCCACGTGATTTTTGAAGTTGCGAACTGCAAAAATGATAGGGATTTTTGTGGTTCTGAACTGTGAAAAGATTAGTAAAGAAAAGACACAAATGAAGAGAATGAGGCAAAAAGAACAGATTTGATGAAAAAATCTCCAAAATGAAAGAATTGCTGAGGGTCGAATAACTTACCCTCAACCTCGACCAGATGTAACTCCGTTAACTCTCTGGCGCTGAAATTCCACAATGACGATGGCAGTGATCGGAGATGAGAACGAATGAATGCACGCATTCGAATCGAATTAGGGTTTTCACAGAAGGCCGGACGAGGAATTCGACCGCCAGATGGTCCGGCGAGACCGTGAATCCGTCGTAGGAGTTATGAATGCAACCATTCAGCTACCTTCTTGGTCTCCGGCAAAGTAAACTTAGGTCCGCCGCTGCCGCCGCCGCTCCGTTGTCGGCGTTCCTCGAGCTTGATTGGAATTCTGCTTAGCTGAGTTCAGCCCCGTTCGGTTGGTTCACAATTCATTTGAACCACTGATTTCGAGCCTGAGTCGGTTCAATAAGAAAATCGATTTCGAGCCTGAATCGGTTCAACCCGTTCGGTTGGTTCACAAATAATTTGAACCATAAATTTTAGTTTAAAAGGGCAATTTAGTCAACATGTGGTCAACTTATGGAAAATGCATGTCAAACATTACTGTATTTCTCTGTTCTCCGTTTTGAAGACAAATCATTGAATATCCGTACCAATATGAATTTTACCCTAAAAACTATAATGTTTTGTTAAATTAAAATGAGGTTGATTATATTTTTATTGATGGTGATACAATAATAATTATAAAAATAAAAAAACTTTCATTTACATTTTATTATTTTATTGAGTATAATATAGATTGATATTTCTTATATTTAAATTACATATTTATTCAATATTGAATACAAGTACAAAGTACATATTATAAACCTATTAAGGTAAAAATATTTGAACATAATAATATATTTATTTAAATTATATTGCATTTCTTCATGTCGCCAAGATATGGAAAACAAAATAAGAAATATATATTTCTCTAATTTAATTTGCATTTCTTCACCAAATTATGAATTTTTTTTAGAAAAAATAAAAAGTTGAAATGTTGCATTTATAATTACAATCTATTAAGAGAACTCATAATTATTAAAATCAGCCCGAACTGACTATATACAATTAATTAATAATTAAAATATTTAATCTAAAATTTAATTCTTAATCAATAACTGCAACTATGCTATGGCTGTTCGAACGCACACCCTCTCGGCTGCCATCTTAAACTCCTAAGTTTTGAGTACACAAATTTACTTGTTGTATTTCTTATTAACTTAACATTAAGTTTCATAATTTAATTTAGGGTTGGTAAATTATAAAAAATACTCCGAACTAACACTAATTTTCAAATTAAATACTGAACTTTTTAATTTTTTAATTTCAATACGAAACTTTTTATTTAACAGAAAGAAGCAATTAGCATGAAATAAGAGAATTAGTTTGGAAGTCCGATTCTTTATCTAGAATTTTAAAATTTGCATAAATATATTTGACACACAATCTGTTTTCTTATATAAATTTTCTCATTTTATTAAGTATATAGTACTGAAATGATGAATTAATTATAAGTTCGGTACTGAAATTGAAGAACTAAAAAGTTTTGTACTTAATTTAAAAATTAGTGAGAATTAGATGTATGTTTTTGTAGTTTACCTTTAATTTAGCAGATTGCCGGTCAAACCGATTGATCCGGCCAATTCAATCAATGAATAGAAAACCGATGATATGACTGGTTCAACCTTTGGTCCGGTTCTGCTATATAACTATTAAAGAACCTAGTTATATATGTTGATTATTTCAGGAGACAATTTGTACGATGTGAAACTAAATCATTTAATATTATATGAATACACTTTTTATATAATATTATATTTACAGTACGAAAAGCTACCGTAAAAGTTACAACAAGTTCCTCTCAATCCTCGTCAACTCTTCATCAGAAAAAATGAGCTTTAATTCACAGAATAATCCGAATCACCTGACAAGATGAACATATTTTTTTTACCCTACATTTTCAATTAACCCTCATCTCTACCACAACATTTTTTTCATAACAAGCTCAGCCCCAGTTGAAGATCCACAGCCTGCTTGAACCCAGGCTTCGGCTTGGCGGCAGCTCCCTTCCCCTCCCCCGATGAAAAGTCATAACCGGCGGTCAGAGTGAACCCGCCGCTCGAGTGGACAAGATTATCATCGTACCATTCGTGAATTTCATAAGGGTATTGGATCCTTTGATCCAGCGAGCTGCCAAAGCTGACGATGCTACTGGATTCGTTGTAGATGGAGAATTTGGATTCGTGAATCCACGGATCAGCTGAGCTGATGTGTTCATCATTATAATAGTGAATGTTGTGGGAATTAGGCTGGAGGTATGGGACGAGGCTGGAGCGCCTGGCCTGCAGCTGGAGGCGCTTCCGCCTCATCCGCTCCTTCTTGTGCGCGTTCTGGTGCCCGCCCAGGGCCTGCGAGTTCTCGAACCTCTTCCAGCAGAACTGGCACTCGAACTTCTTCTCACCCTCAAGTTGCATCTTCATCGTCGTCTTTTTCTCAAAGCCTTCCTTCTCCGATGAAATCGACGATGAGTTCACGCTCTCGTCAGACGCTCCCGGGCTGCCCTCGTCGAGCCTCTCCGCCCGCAGCTCGAATCCGAACAGCTTCAGCCGCTTGGAATCCGCCACGTAAGTCCCCGATGCACCGTCTTTGGCCATCTCTCTACAAGAAGAAATCAAAACCCTAGCTAGCGCACACAATTTGGTGGTAGAGGGAGAGAGAGAGAGTGATTTAGTTTGGTGATCAAAACCATGGCAGCTCCATCTCCTTATATATACAACCAGAGAATGAAACAGGTTTGAAAAATGCAACACACATCTACGGAGAGACATAGTACACAAAATGGCAATCATTAAAAAAGTTGTCCCTATGCTAATATATTCAATGTTTTTTTAACTTGTCTTAACTTCCTGTTTTTTTTTAACCTAAATTAGATATGCACATAGACTTTTCCAATCCATGAAGATTCATTCATTCATTTGGTCTCATATTTAAATTCAAAAAATCCATGATTTAAACACTTGTTAATATATAAGAAAAATTAAGTGCATATTTGGTAGCATGTATTAGAGGTGGGATAACATTATTAATAATATATTGTTATGTTTGGTTCAAAATAAGAATAAGTATTAATAATACAGGAAGAAAATTTACCTTTGAAAAATCGTATTAATCATACCTCTTCAATATGTGGTATTATTTATATGGATATTAATAATACCTTATTATGGTGTACGGTGCACCAAACGTCCACTAAATAAACTTGATCTGTCATTCAAGATTTAGGGTTCTACCAATAAGGTGTTGGTCTAGTGGTTAGAGTATTGTCTAACGACCCTAATTTTCAAGTTTGAGGCTTAACGGTGTCACGTTAGCATGGATACATTAAAGCTGCGCATGAGCTAATCCGTATCAAAAAAAAAATTAGGAGAGTAGATTGATGATGATGTCAGCTTAATTCATTTTTTAAATAAGAATTGATATACTCAATCCATTAAGTCTCTCTATCAACAAAACATGCATTAAGGTACATCACCTTTGTACTGTCAACTGTGGCAAGCAGAAAAGTCAAAACCAACGGAATAATTAAAGTAAATTTACATGCCAAGATGTGATATTATCAGCTGGGAGGAAGGAGAGCTCCACCAAGCAGCAAATCATAACCTTAATTCCACCATTTTTTTCTATCATTTTGACTGGTTCACCTTCACGTACTCAGAACTCTAGAAGACTTGTGGACCATTTCCAATACTTGAACTCCATACAAAATCTTACTTGATTGAATCGTAAGCTAGTCTATTATCAGTTTAAGCAATACGGAGTATAATATAAACCTAGTCTAACATACGTGTTACCTAAATTTTGTGAGTCCAGAACTCTACAACCGTAGCCTTAATTAAATGTGTTATAATAGAATGATGGCATTAATGATTTATGGGTTCTCTAATCCCACCCACTAATCCACAGTGGTGTGATTTGATTTCTAAAATGAATAACCAAGAACTAATATGATTAGTCAGCACTTTGATGGGGTCTTAGTCACCCTAAGCCCGATATTAAAATGTGATTCAATGAGTTTTCAATTCCCATTTCTTGACCATGTTTTGATATTGGAACTTAGAATAAGAGTAGAAGTTGCTGAAAAACAACACCATATCATGGAATATTGTTTGTGAAGTGGACAATGATTTAAAAGAATATATTTTCACCAGAGTCTTCAATGAGATCTGGGGCATATCTGATTATAAGTAAAATAACATTGGACCCAAATATGTGATTTTAAATATAATTTTTTTAAAGAAAAAAGCATTGTGTTTGGACAAAGCCATTGACAACGAATGGTGTTATTAAATTCCTTAACCGACGATTAATTAGGATGTTAAGCAATGGATTTGAGTTGGATGGTTGTTCTCTCACCAGCTCCCACGTACTTTAGCTTAATCGACATGCTTATTAGCACTTGGATTAATTTACTGTTTGAATCATTCTTTCTCTTGTGAAAGTGATTATTCTTGTTCATTGTCTAAAAATGAAGATCTGTTTTCAATCTGTTTCGCCAACAAATCTTTGTGTTGTCTGTTTATTTTCTCTGGATTTGTTTCTAAGAAATCTATGTGTTCATATTGCTTTGCCATCTGTTTTTTCTAGCTAGAAAATAATTCAACTTCAAAAAATCATTAATTCAACTTCAAAAAATCATCTAAATGAGAATGAAGTATATATACATGCTTTTGCGAAATTGGAGATTGATTGATCATTAAGGAGTCACCTGATTCTTGCCACGCATAGCTGCATCCATTGAATTATAAAAGGGCATTTTTATCGACAAAGATGTGGAGGGAATATGATGGGTCCATACTCCATATCATGAGGAAGATTAGATTTTAATGGTGGGTGGGATATAAGTTGTATGTCTTTCGATGATTGAATGAATTGCTAATCAAATATATATAAAAATAATTAATCTCCTTTTCCCCCTTTTCCGAATTTTGAAACCTGATAGGATGGATGAGCATATAAATACATGCATGTATTCCCATCTACTTCTATTCTTATTCTCTCTTCTAGACAATGCCAAATAATAATCATAACACACTATTTAACCTAACAAAAGAATGCCAATATTGACTCCCAACTCTCTAGAAACCTCTAAAATAAAGCTTGACATGCAATTTGGGACACCAAGCTTTTGCATATAAAATCATGGTGCTGTCGGGTGGAATAGAGTGGTGAGGATATGTGTGGATTGACATTAAAGAAATGAGATTACCTCAAGATTTTGTTACTACTTTTTGTCTGCTAAATCCGAGGCGTTGCTTCTAAGGAGTCCACTATAGCTGCATGAGTTATCAGCAGCACAACCGACGATTTGAAAGGAGTATGAGTATCTTGCTGTAAAATGGACAAAGCCATAATATTAAGTCGTAGCATAAAACACGAATAACTTGGTGAGTCTGAAATGTTTGAGCTGTTTTGCTTTGAGATCTCTCACAGTACGACCATTGTTTTGAGTTCATATGTGTCAAGTTGGTAAGTATGAGAGTCTGGCCTTTTAGAGAGCTTTATTCAAGTATTATATCTTTGTTTTAATTTTGTGCGCATAACAATTTAAAAAGGTAACATCCATTATTTTAATTAAAGTTTACCTTAAACTTGAAATGCAAAAATATGCTATGTATATCTGATTGGCTAAAATGATGTCGTTTGATGTCAAAAGGCAAAGATTTGATCGAAGACAATGACGATGACATCATTTGAAGACAAGTGTGGCGTCGTTTCACAGTAACACCTGAAAAAATTATTATTATTAATATAATATTTAACATATTTATATTTAAAATTAAATAACCAAGGTTGTCATTTTCTAATTCGGGTAGGTTTATATAAAGATCAGCTTCTCCTCCCGTTCCCTATTTTTTACTCAGTTATATATATATAGTCCTGCTATTGTTATGTTGATTAATTTTGGCCAATTCAATAATACAAAGATGATTTATTTAGCTTGCGTCTCTCTCAAAACTTCAAAATTCATAGTTTGATTCCAGGGTTTTTGAGTTCCAAGGTTTTGAATTTTTAATGTTTTCAACTTTTCAGATATTAGGTTTTTTATGATTTTGAAACGACATCGTGTGTTGGGTTCTTGAGACATCCTAAAGAACTAAAAATCTAAAACTCCAAATAAGCTTAAAAACCGTAGAGCTCTGCAAATCCAAAAATTCAGAAACCCTACAGTATTTAAAATTATTCAAAACTAACGACATCGTTATAATCGCTCAGATATTTGGGCTGTGTTCGGTTTAGAAAAAATTTGGTGGAAATAAAAATTTGATGAAAAATAAAAAAAATATGAAAAAATGAGAAGGAAAGTTTATAAGAAAATTAGATAGAAAATAGGGAGGAAATGTTTTTTTAAAATAAAAAGTGTTTTAGCATTTTTCCACCATTTTTCATCCTAACCAAACAAGGAAAAATAAGATAGAAATACATGCTCGAGAATTCACTTTCTCCCAAATTTTTCTTAAACCAAACACACCCATACCGTTATACCCTGACAGAAAATATACGACGTGCCCAAACATTATAGTAAAAATATATCACAAAAGATAATATTTCTGTTGTGATTTATGAGACATTCTCTTATAGCCATATCATATAATTTAGGTTTTATAATAAAAAATTTCATATATTAGTTAAGCAATCAAAGTTTACATAAAAAAACTGATGTGAATATTAGTTGATTAAGACAAAATTTAATTTCAAATTCATCTAAACTTAAAACCCCAACGCATTTTTGCAGACTTATATACATTAACTTATGCTTACAATATAAAACTAACTGAATGAAAATTAAATAAAACATGAATGAAAAAAGAAGAAGAAGAAAGACGTTCAACACACTTCTATAAAAACTAGCCTCCAAATATTATGTGCTAAATTTCCTACAGAATTCATGAATGTGGAAATCTAGTAGAATGCACAAACATTACTACACTATAAGAGAGAATTATCAGAACTTCCGAAGTTAGTCAATAACTCTTGCGTGCACTGAGAGCACATGTTTTCGGTGACGGCAT